>JAUMJJ010000044.1:600000-1150000 GCA_033556795.1 Tapera naevia
TTCCAAAAACTCACCTCGGACTTCAGGAGAGAATCGAGCCGAATGACGAGACACAAAAAGTTTCAGTTCTTGATCCAAGTTGCATTCAACCAAGTTTGTGTCCCATGAACGGATTCCTAAAATTCAAAATACAAAACACATCTAGCTTGATACATAAGCACTTGAAGTTTTAACTGAGTATGTCTCCATTTGCATTCATGTTATTTGCATATTTCTAAATTTGAAAACCAGCCCCTCTTCCTTTCAAGCCTTGGAATGGGCCAAGAGCTCAGAAGCAGCACTCTGGAGACGAATCTGTCACAAGAAAGAGGAAATCTGCCTTTCCAAACGGTAACTATCCTTTAAGTCATCAGCTTTAGGACTGCAGGTCCCACATTCTAGTATACACATTATGAGAAGTTAGTGATGTCCCTGAATTGACTTTATAATAACAATAAACTGATTCACAAAGCCAAAACAAGTGAATCACTGGGGATGCTTTAGTCAAATTGCATGACCATTGTACTTGTCCCGCCAAGAAAAAAAGACTGCAATACCTAGCATGTTACAAATTAATATTTAAATACAAAGTATTAAATTGCTGACTTCTTCATTCAAAGGCTTTGAAACATCCTCTATTTTAAATTAAAATTTAAGTGATCTTTTATTTATAAGGTGTCAAAATTCTAGTTCTGAGGTTTAAAAATGCTGTGTTTGATCTTTTTTCTCTTAAAAACTGCACATCACATCTTTATTTCCGACCATTTTTTCCTCAACTACATAGAAAGTGAGACACATAATGCATATGTGATCAAAAAATGTCTGATTCCAAGAAATATTATTGATTGAAATTTGACCAGGGTGGACAGTGAGGGAATCACAAACATATATATAGCTTCCTACCACAAGATTTTGATGACTAAATTAAACAAGCAAAAAAATTTAACAGAAAAAGCTTTAAATTTAAATTTTCTATAATTTTCTTGTTTTCAAATTGCTTTGACAAATCTTCTAGTTTTAAAAAGTATTGAGCAGGTAGTTGCACTATAGGTAAATAAGGCAATGTGGTGAGTCTGAACACCAATGCTACACTATTTTTTTTTTTCCCAAAGGAATGTAATTAGACTTTCACAAATTAGCAAACACAGAAAGGTCTGCAGGCGAAGAAGTGTTTGGAGGCCCCTCGCCACATGCATGAAATCATTGAGTTAATTCACTCTGAGGTTTGGCACCTTTCAGGTAGAGGAGATGCCAACCCCTCACCACAAGAATAGCACTAACAATCGTGCTGGTAGCCCTGGCAGGATTTCATGCAATACTGTCAACACTACCTCCCATGCTTTATTCTCTTTCAAGGTAGCAGAAATGTCAGGGCTTATATTGGCAGAAGCCATGTTGTAGGGCTGAAGAATGAGGAGGAGAAAGAGGGGGAAGAGCAAAGAAACCAGATCTGTGGTGCTGGTCTCCCATTGTAGCTCTGGGTAGGTTCTCCATGCAAATACAAACATCTGCATTTCAAGAGCCAGAAGCCTCTTCAGCGAGAATTTATCCAGGGCTCTTTCTTGTCATCATGCCAGTCCAGGTTGGACCATGCTTATTAGTGGGATATGCTACCAGCTATTAAGTAGTTGTCATTTGAAACTCTAAGTAAATCTGGAAATATCGCCTGTGCATTTCATAACTGCCAAAGAGAAAAATAACTGAGATATAGCCAGCCACCTCCACTTCCTAACTGATGAATCATTGTTCAGAGGCATGAGCAGTAAGTCTCTTGTGCAAGCCTTCTTATTCTCATTTCTCAAAAATCTTTTGGCCATATGGCGCATTTTTGGTGCATAGCTTTGGCAGACAAATGCAACTCAGCAGGCTTTAACGTTTTCCAGGTGTTGGAATATTTGAGAACAAGAAAGTAGTGATGATATAATACCATGCACAATACAGCACATATGAAAACTGACTAGTAAACTGGCATCAATCACAAAGCTGAAGTTCATTCAATGAATGAGTTCTGAACTTCAAGAAGCTAGAAGATAAACAGCTCACTGGCCTCTGACAGCAAGCTTGTGTGGGGAGACTACAAAGCTTTCTGGAAGTCGCTTAGGCAATATGGACTATGATTCAGCAATTCTGCTAACGATAGGGCCTCTGTCCACCATCCCTAGCTTCTTTTGTTGTGAATCCAAATGTGTGGTAGGGGTAAGATTCTGATTAGGCACAGTCAAGACTGCTGAGACAAGCAATGTCCAAAATACAGGACTCAATGCAAAATAAATAGGGAGGGAAAAAAAACCCAAAACCCTTGTCATTCAATGCATACAATAGACCTAGAAGCTGAAGCAGGGACTTGGATAGAATATCCCAAATCTGCAGCTGCATGATTCAGCAGTCTGGATGCAAAAATTATGCATGTACATGATAAAGTAGCAAAATGTATTATAGGTATTATATAACCAAATCAGGTTTAGGTAGAACAGAGGTAAATCTGGACCTAAATTCCAAGGTCAATCGAATGATGTGGATAACACCATGGATATAACTACTGGAAGCATGGCTGAGCTGGAGCTATTTCTGTCTTTCTACAGTCTTAGCAATGCAATGCAGCAAGACACAGGGCTAATCAGACAACAGGCAGGGCACACCCAAGTAGCATCTGTCAAATCAATAGAGAAATCTTGAAGCTTTCTCTTCACTCCTCCCATCTTTTTTTAGTGGATGGTGGGTTGGAGGATTGTCCCCTTAGCAAAGTGACATCCCAAATGTAATCACTGAAAATGTATCTTGCCACGCCATTTCCTCTTCATGATATATTAAGAAATGACTCTGCATTCCACCAGGTTGCGTAGCATCATGTTACTGATGTGTTATCAGCAGATGTTTTCCTTGACACGTTGCTCTGCAGTTCGGTGTGTGAATCCACAGTTTTCAGGATGGTATTTGGGAGATGTACCAGAGAATAGAGTAATGCAGAGTTATCAAGAACCCAAAATGCATTTGAGGTTGAGGAGAGGTTGAAATAAACAAGTTTTTCCACACCACAGACCACTTTCTAAAGAGAAAGAGATTAGTTGAGCCCAAATTTCCCTCATGCAGATATAGTTCAGACTCCCAGTGTACTCATCCAATAAAATGCACCTCAAAATTTGATCAAGGATTTTTTCCTCTCAGGCAAAAAACTCAATCAGATCATCTTATACCAGGAGCAGCGAGGTGACTTCTAATCCAAAATGATGAATAAAAAGGGCAAAGCATTCCCTCTGAACATGTAGAACTGCAAGTGGGTGTTAGGCTCAGTGGTAGAAGGTAGCAGCAACAAAGCTAATGCAGCAGCAACAGTACAATAGAAGCTTCAAGAAGAGACTAAAGAACATTTCTTCAGAGGAAGAATGACATCAGCTGTTATAAGGGCAGATGTTTTATCAGTTTGCTCTATAATTTTTAATAATTTAATTAAAATGCAGCCAATTCATTTCTGACACAACCAAAAATTAGATAGAATTAGGAAAGTGCAGCACTGAAGAAGCTCTGAATGACAAAGCATCTGCCTCAGTAGTTCTCCCTAGGAGACAATGGTTGCAGTAAAGATGAACAGGTCACAATGCAGCTGGTTAGCTGTGATGAGGCAGCCTCTTACCACAAAGAGTCATGAAAAAGAATCATGAGAAATAGCCAACTAAAGCAACAATGCTTGAGAAAGCAACAATAGAGACAAATGAAGTCCTAGCTGGACTGCTGAACCACACCTACATGACAAGGCTGCTTACCAATTCCCTGTTCCAAGGTCTCTTTCTCCCTCCTAACAATGGCAGAATTTTGAAATTTCTGCTTTAATCAGCCCCGAAAAAAAATATATGTTACAAAATCAGGTATCAATGGAGTTTGTTTAACAAACTATACGGTCCAGCAATAATTTTATTTGTGCTTCACCCCAGTTTTACAGCAACAAGGCTTCTTTTTTTTCCCCCTTCGCCTGTATACCACAATCTATTGTATCAGAAACCACACCGAGAACTTATAAAACTGTCACTTCACTTGCGATGCCTTCCTACCTCACCGTCTTAAGGAAAGGACAAATAAACACTGAGTCAAAGAAGCCCGTAGCTGGATATTAATGAGGCTGAGCGCCCAGCTATCAGCCTCCTTTCCCATACGTTATTTTCTTTATTTGAATACATATGTGCATAAAAACCTCGAGTCCAGAAAATTCGGCAGCCGAGAGAAAAGTCTCACCGCCCAAAGTTAGACACAAAGGCGCGGCTGCCAGCCTGCGTCGCCAAGGAGGAGGAAAACGCCCCGCATCCCGGCGGTGCGGTTTGGCGGCGGGGGTACACACGGGGGCTCGGCGGGGAGCAGCCGCTCCGCAGACCCATTCCCACCGCAACCCGCACCCACCCCCTGCCGCGCTCGCCGGCCGCCCTTTGTCCGCCCGAGGCTGCCATAGGGACCGCAGTGCGGACTGCGCCACGCCCACCCTCTCGCGTCTCCGGGCAGACGGGCTGGGCGGCAGCGGCGGGTGCGGGGCGCCCGCACCGGCCCCTGAGCTACAACAATGCCGGGCGGAGGGGGATCGCTCACGGCACGGAATGGCAGGCGAAGAGTCCCTGTGGCTATCTGAGTCTGCAGCAGCGGGGCCCGGCCCGCACCCGTGCACCGCAGCGCCCGCATCCCACAGGGGGAGGATGCGGAGGGGTGGGGGGGATGCGAAGAGGTGGAGAAGAAGGATGCGGGTACAAGGGAGGATGCGGGGATGGGGGGAAGGATGCGGAGGGGATGTAGGGATGAGGATAAGGATGTGGAGATTGGGGGAACGATGCGGAGATTGGGGAAAGGATGCGGAGGGGATGCACGGATGAGGATAAGGATGCGGGGACGGGAGAAGGGAGGAAGGGAGGAAGGGAGGGGATACGGGGAAAGGATGCGGCGGGACCCTGGTTCAATATAGAATCGCAGAACCGGTGGCGGCTGGTGTTGCCGCGCCCTGCGAGCGGCAGGTGGGTGTGGGCAAGCCCCGAGGGGTGGGAAGGCGTCGGTGGCGGACGTGACGGGTCCCCGGTGCCTCACCTCGCTCGATGTTGGCGATGGCTCGCCGCAGGTGCTCCTCGGTCACCAGCTCACCGATGACCACCAGCAGGTAAAACTTGCTGTCCAGGAAGCGGTGGGAGAGGCTGGGCGAGAGGGAAGTGGGGTTGGGGATGCTGCAGGAGGGCTCCGAGTCCACTTCGACCACCACGGTGGCCATCGCCGCCGCCCCGCTCCGCCCCGCGACTCCGGGGCGCCGAGGGGACGAGGGCTGCTCGGCGGCGGCTCCGCAGGCGGCAAGGAGAGAGTGAGGGCGGGCGGGGAGGCGGTGGCGCTTTTATACGGAGACGGTGCGGGGCAGGAACCTGGCGAGGAGGAGGAGGAAGGGGGGGAGCCGGCGCATCCCCGCGCTGCCGCCGCCTTTCCAGCATCCACAGCTGATGTCATCTGCGGCAAATCCTCCCCGCGGCGGCCCCCGGAAGCAGGAAGGACGCGGGGGGCGAACAACGCCCCGAGGGGATGCTGAGGGGTACGCCCCTGGACCGGCTCGCCCCGGGACCACTCGCCTGTCGGTGGCCACGCGCCCCTTGGTGCATCATCCTGAGTCCCCCTCTGGCCAGCCCCGGGTCTGGCTGTGCTTCCCCGGAGCATCGGGACGCTGCCGGGGTCCAAGGGTTGAAGCACGGCGATGGGGAGCCGCCGGTGATGCCTCGTCAGACCTGGGGAGCTCATCGGGGTTCTGGCCGCACACCTAACGCCAATGGATGTAAAAGCGGTTCCGCTGCCCGAGGCCGCGGGTCCTGGTCTCCAGCATCCCACTGTAGCACTGCAGCAAAATTTGAGTCACGCTTCCCACACACATGCAACCAGTAGTCTAAATATCCTTGCTACCTTCTTTCATTTGAAAGACGTTCACTTAATAAGATGATTCAAACATAGTCTTTCTGTATTTATTCAGGCCCATGGACATATGGCTTACACCAGGAGAGCACTGTTTTGGACAAGCTCCTGAAAACCTTACTGTTGAGGCTCCTGAAGTTCAAAAGGCTTTGAGAAACTAATTTTGACCAGACTCAAGCAGCTCCAGGGAGCAGTGGTATCAGAAAACCTCTGCAATTACAGAAACAAAGGTTTCATTCCTCTCCACATAAAATTTAGACATCTGTCCCCCAATTCTCAAAGACCCACTCAAGAGATGAACTCAGTCACCTCCTAAAAGTGTTTATCCTCTCCTCAAATAGGATATAGCAGACAGATAAATCAGCCTCTCCAAGATGTGCCTCTCATTTTACTAACAGAAGCAAGGCAGTGGTTTACACTAAGCCTCTTGTTTATATGGCTAAAGTGATGTGGGAGAAATCTCTCACTGATCTAGGAAAGCATATAAACTTTTATAGCCTGTTTTTCAAGATGACCTCTGGTACCCAACTGAGAAGATACTGCCTATATGTACAGCTCCTTCCAGAACTGACTGCTCAAATTCCCTGCCTGCTGCTCAGAATCACAGAGTATTTGCCTGGAGGAACTGATATATCAGTCCTGTTTTCTTAGAATATGTACTTTTTTCCAGGGCTCACTGGATTTGTGCTAATTAGTATGTGTATCAGGTTGTCACTATTGAATTATTTGTCTTAGTTGCCTAGAGGTAACCACAGAGATGGTGGGTGGACCTGCACCTACACCGTTGTTGTAAGTGTGGGTCCATGACACCGCATTTGCCTATAGCACCCAGTGCTTTCAATATGAATAGTTCGTCTGCATAAATACAACATTGATAGCCTTGGCTTGTATGGTGTATTGCATTTGGATGTTGCATACAAAATAGACAATTTTTCTGAGCTGCTGTTAGTCTGAAGGTGGTAGAGTGCAGACAAGCATTTTTACAGCCATGTCAGATAGCTGAGATGACACAGAGAGCAACAGTGCTCATTCTTCACTAGAGCTGACACTGCTGATAGAACAAATGCAATGGCGTAGAAACAGAAGAATAAACAGCAGTTCTTCTAAAGGTGGTGAGGTATTCATAAGTATTGCGTGTTGCTCTTTGGGTACCCCTGTTCATGTGAGCCCAGCTGTGACTTTGGTGTTTCCTCACTAATCTGTCAGTTTCTGGCTTCTGACCAGAAAAGCTAGCCAGCTTTTGGCTTCTCCCACTGTCAAACATAGCTTTAGTGTATGTCTTTATTTCAGTCACCAACAAGAGCAACTGGTGTCTAGAGTATGGAAGGAGATTACCAAGGGGACTTAACTAACTGTTTGCAGAATAGACTGATAGTGGTTCCCAGACAAAAAGGTAAAACAATTGCTTGTCTCACAAACACAGCAGGTTAAGTGCACTAGTCTGAGAAATGCACAGAAGTACACAAAATGCATTATGTATGCTTTTTAGCACTTTCTTACTTTAAGAAAAAAATGAAAATACGTAACTGGAAAACTGCCTCTGGATTTGGAAAGTAAGAGGTGAAAACAATATGTTGTATCAAAGAAGGAAACACTTACATGTGAATAGGTAATATAGATACACTTGAAATGGCCTACCAAGGTCCAGCTAGAACACGTAGGATATAAGGTGAACAGTCACAGTCAAACTGTGTTGTTCTGGGAGATGTTTCACACATTAAACTCTAAGGACAAGAGGCTTCCTTTTTCTAAGAAAATGGCATTGTACTAAACTCTTTAAGGGATGCAGACCTCTGCCCTCCAGTATTCACAAGTGTATGCTGCTTCATCTGAAGTCAGGTAAGAAAAGATGCTTTTAACCTCCTGGGTATGCCTCTGAGCAAGATGCAGGTTCCCAGCTCCATGATCAATGTTCAAGCTGAGATTTGTCCTGTTGGTATGTGACTCGGATGGTTTTGTTTCTCATCATCTTTCCCTATCTGGAAAACCATTTATATTCTGCAATGTGGGGAGTATAAACAGATCCGCTGCTGGATGAAATGTGGCAATGTTCTGTGTAAAGCTGACTCAGTGTCATATAACACTCAATGTTTGAAAGTGATACCAGCTTCCTAGCTGTGGCTAAATCACATAGGTATTGCACTTCATCAGAAGAAACAGCAAAATTCATGTGGACTATGGTATATGTCTTGCTGCTTTGAAGAGACCCATGACTGATACCTGCTACTCTCTGCCTTTTTGTTTACTTTGTTTTGGTTTTATTTTTTTACGTCAGTATGTTCAATACCAAATTGTTTTCCCAGAACTAAATATAGCAAAGCATTACAAATAAAACTGTGTTTTTCTTGTGGATCTAGTATTTTTTTGAAGTAAACATGCTGTTTGGATTCTAAAACTAGACTTCTTTGTTGTTTGTGCCTTTTATTACCCACTAATATTCAGGCTTCATTCAAGTCCTGCCTTCAGGTTTTGAATCATGTTTCTGTGATATGCAAACCCTACAGCTGGGTCTGGGGCCAAATGTCATCCCTAGCTTAAAAAAGATGCATAACCATGTGTAGTACTTTAAACCAGTTTAAGAACTTTAATGAAAGTGAAGTGACTCATAGGGATCTTAGGTAATCTGTCTTTGTTCAGGAAAATAGCAGTATGAGGACTGAATAATGTGTCATGAAGCAGCTTCATGAAGCAGGTAGGTTTTTGTAAGGAGAGGCAGTAAGGCATGTATTTGAGAGATGAAACTTTGCCAGCCTGCACCAAAGATCACAAAATCATAGAATGGCTGGCTTTGGAAGGAACCTCTGGAAGTCATATAGTTCAAGCCCCCTGCTCAAACAGGTTTGCATAGGGCTGGCTGGCTGCCCAGGACTATGTCCTTACAGGTTTTGAATATCTCCAAGATGGAGACTCCATCACCTCTCTGGGCAAGCCATGCTAGTGCTTTGTCACTCTCACAGTGAAGAAGTATTTCCTGGTGCATGATAAAGTCAAGAATATACCACCAATATTACAGTAGATAATACCCATAACACTTTGTTCTTAACCTGATGCCTTCTCAATATGACCTACTATCGTTCTCAATACTCCCATACACGAACTGACATTCCTCATTTCCTGCAGCTCCACCAACACCACATGGTCCAGCCTTTACCTTCCAGACTCTCCTCTGAGTGTTGCTCCATTACGGCAACTCAGCAGAGCCTGCAGCTACAGCATAGATGTGGAGGGCGTCACCTGGACACCAGCAGAGCAGAAGTGTCATCCTGCAGCTGCTGGCCATGATGCTAGGAGCCCTGTACACCCCTGCAAGAAACTGGCTGTGTGGTTAATTAAGGCAACTCCTCTTGCCTTCCCCAGTTTTTTTTAGATGAGGAGGCATCTTTGTCCTAAACATCCTCAAGCTTGCACTGCTGGAGGAGTTTCTCCTGCAGCAGTGACATGGCAAAGGCCAGGGACACCAGAAAGAGCTGTAGCTGGGCGAGCAGTCCAGCTACAAGTCCAGGGACTTGGGCTTAGGGATAGGCACGTTCAGAGAGGAAATGCTTACTTCAATTTTTAAGATAGAAAGCTTTACATTTAACTGCATGCTAAATAAAAAACAGTTGGCTGACCTTAATTTAAGGTATTTTGAATTATGTTACTTCATTTTTAATTATTTATTTTTAAAGAGCAAAACAGGAAAGTTTTTATTTGCTTTTGGGGAAATAGCCATATTAGTCAATATTTCAACTGTTTCCCACTCCTACTTTCTTCATAGAAAGGAGGAGTTAAATAGTAAAAAAAAAAGTGAGGAAAGCAACACTACTGGTCTTAAAAATAACGTTTTCTCTCACTTTCAACTTTCTGTCTTGAAGTGAGACAAGAATAACGCCAAGTAACATTTTGCTTTAGTTCCCAATGGAAAAAGCTTTTTTTTTTTTTCCATCAAAGTAAGTTCTCCATTTTTGTTCAGTGGAAAAATAAATAGAAGTAAAGAAATTAGGCAAGTGGAGAGAGAATTAATTGTAGTGAGACTAAACTGCAAAACCAAAGGAATTTCCTTTCGAGTATTAAAATAAAGACAAATTAGAAATTGATGGTTTTGCAACTTATCCTGAAATTTCCTTTGAAAAAACACATAGTTTTACATGAAAATAAAATGATTGCTTCTGTACCATTGGAGAGAAAATAGGAGAGTTTTAAGTATTTAGATCCTGTTTACTAATTAGAATGACACTTAAAATCCAGTGATAAATTACAATAAAGACATTAAATGCAATACCCATAGGACTGCAAAGCTAGCTGTATAATTGAAACATCAGCAGCAAAATGAATGATAAGAGAATGTGAATCAGCATCAAGCAGTAGTTTTGATCTTCTTTGGAACAGTTTTGAACCCTTCTGAACAAGTGGAAAGAATGGTCTGTTGATAAGGGATAGGGTGTAAGGGACTGGATTCTGTTTTAATTCTTGTTACAGAATTGTATGTGGCTTCCAGGAACAAAATATAATTTATCTCGTACCATACCAGCCTAAAGAGCACCACAGTCCAGAAGCTCAACACACTCTTTCTTTCAAGTCAGTTTCAGAGCTCGCCCTTCACTTAAGAGGAAGGCGAACCAAGCCACGTGTTTTAAGTGACTGCAAGTACACTATAATCTGCTTAATTTTAGGGATGGCTGGAAGCTAAGAGTTTCTGCAAGGTGGTAGTGGTTGCTGCACCACATACCTTCAACCTGGGAACAGGCTGCTTGAAACCCATCTGCCCTTACTGTACACCCTGTCTGTTGCCTGGCTGGAAGACTATCAGCTGTCTTGAATGTCAGGTGTTAGACTGGGACAGAGGAGAAAGATATCGATGGACTACTGGTCACACGCTGCTCCATCTTAGTTGGTCAGGTGGCAAAAGCAAAAGGAGGCGTTTCAGTGCAAATGATGGTTTTTTTGGTTTTCTCCCAGGCTGAATCTAAAGCTGCCCCTGGATACTCAACAACAAGTAGAAATTTTACATTGTATCCTCATCTAGCTTTAATAACTTCCTTAAAACACTTTGCAGAAGTTGCCTAGCTCTGCTAGTTCTGTGGGATTTAAAAGTAATGATTTTTTATTTTTTCACAAGGGTCCATTCTCATATTCTCTTGAACACACTACAATAGAAATGTGATATTACTACTGCACAGAGACTAGGAACCAAGAAGTCCAGGCAAGCAGTATTTCATAGAGTGCACTGACAAGTTTCTGAACATAGAACCCGGGGAACTGCTGAATCTGCCTACTGCAGAAGTCCAGCAGACAATGGTCCTCCCCTGGGAACATCCAAGCTCTTCAAGACCACAGCAACTTCATATAATCCATGGCTGCAGCCAGGATAGTGCATCATATTGCACGCTTACCCAGGAGCTTTGTGCATGAAAACTACATTCCTGCAAGGGCGTTGGTAGGGCCTTTCATTCCAGGTTTCTTTCAGTGATTCTGAAGTTCACCCAAATGTGTGTAGTAAGTTATAATGAAATGTGGTCTAATCCTATGAGAATGATTTCTGACAGATATTGCCTGAACAGGCTTTAGTCATGTTGCTGATGTACCCTTTAGTTTTACTGTCACAATAATACAGTTCTTTAACCTTTTCAACTACAACAAAAACTCATACTTTTTGCACAGAACTTGAAACTTTTACAGAATAAATATGAGGAATGGTTAACTTTATTTTACATGTGTCAAAACAAATTCCAGGCTTGTTCATTCAGATCACCTACAAGACTGACCATCCGCTTTCTTTCCACCTTCTTGCACTTTCTGTTGTGGCTTAATAGGAACATTACTATTTGTACAATTTCGCAACAACATTTTGGCTTTTTTTCCCTTCCCTTTTGTTTGTGTCTATTTATGTGTCTGTTCTATGCACTCCAACAGACTGATGCATAGCAAAGATTATTTAAGGATCTTTTTCCTCTGATCTTTTACTTCCTTCTGCTTTATCTGCTCTTTAATTTAGTAAGTCATGAGTATTTTGCAGTAGTTTGGGAGATGTTGGTCAAGGGTCACTCTGCAAAATTATTGAATGGCCTGAGTGGATAACGTGCAGCAGGGCTGCCTAGACAGGGCAGCAGGCTGAACATTTTGCTAAAGGTCCTGTGTTCTGGGAGTGGGCAGCAACAACCACCACTGTGCATTCTGAGGTTCAGGGGGACACCTTCAGTCTTTGCTTTGTGCCTGTGGGAGTCTCTATTAGTCCTGCCATAGCAGTGTCCCGAGAGTTCTTGTAAACCTAGAACCATGCCATGGGACAGACAAAGGACTTCTGTATTTTCTCCCTAGGAATTGTCCTGATTTTGTCAGGTATTCTGTTTGCCAGATGTTGCATGGTAACTTCTTTGGGTAATGCTAGAGTGCTGTTTTCATATTTATGGAATAGGGAGGAAAAGTTTATTCTTCTTCATTACATGCAAAGGCAGTAGAACAACAATGTTATACCTGTTGCTGAAAAATACGATTTCCAATGCAAAACTATGTTATAGATCCATGACCATGCAAATTTTAAATACAGAAAAGCAGCATTATTTTTAATGTTTATTATCAAATATTCCATTCATTTTTACCCAAGATAGCTTGAATGTCTTTGGCTGCGGGTTTTTTTCCATCTTCTGTTTATGCTGGTTGCAACAACTTTTTGAATTCCAAATTTAAAAGGTCGTGGCTTACTCTTCAAAACTAAAGGAAGGCAAGATTTTTATTCGCCAGATCTGATGTATTTTACTACAGTGACCCTGCATACACACTTTTGAGTTAGCAACTATTATATTGTCATTATGTGGCACAATAATGACAATATAATAAAACATTTGTGTATATCATGTATATGATATATATCAAGCCTTTTTCTTCTCCCAGTAATTCCACAACTACAGCTTTTTACAAAAAAGAATATTCTTTTTTTCCAGCATTGAAATACTGCTTTTTCACAGTATTCTGCAGTTGTACTCAGTTCTGTGAAAAGACATGAACAAATATTTCCTTTCCAGGCAAAGTTGTGGAATTACATTGCAACAGACAGAATGTGATCCCTATTTTTTGCATAACATAAAGGCTCAGAATTTTAGCAACATTTGGTCAGACCTGACTTTTTCTTCAAAGAAAACGTAATGTGTCAACTCTGTAATAGGAAATAGGTTTACTAATAAATTGAAAGAACTGTGTTATTTATCTGGACACCCCTACCACAAGGACTGCGTGTTTTCTTTGGAGGATTTGCACTGGATAGGCTCAGTCATAGTAGCTTTGTTATGATTGAGAAAAAATTGACTGATACGTACTGCACTCTCCAACAGGCTCTAGGATTTTAAGACTGAGTAAACAATTCCTTATGATTTTAATCCAATTGTATGGACTGTCCCATGGTGGTGCAGATTACCACAGTGAGACCTTAAATCTGTTGCTGACAGTCTAGATTTTATGAGTAGCCTTCTATAGCTCCTAAGAGGGCACCTGGGTTCCCCTGCACTTGCAGACCACACCAAAAGCCTTGCTGTAATCAACAGGACTGTTTGTCCAAAGCAGGGGCACAGCTTCACATCATAGCACTGCCATACAGCATGCTGCCCTTCAGCTTCTTTTCAAGCAATGCCAATGCGTTCTGGCTCCAAGTCCAAAAACTAATAGGATGCTGTCATGAGTAAGCATTTTCCAGACTGAGTGCACTGTGATCTCTTCAAGCTCCAGGTCTTTGGCAAGAAATTTTTCAAGACTGCTCGCAGACCCCTGCCTTCCTCTGTCTCTGCATTGTGCCACCGGTGGCTTGGCCTGTTCATTCACTATTGCACCAAAACCAAGCACACAAGGACTAATCAGGGACATGTAACCTATCTCCAGCTTGGTGGTGCCTTGTTGTCTAACCAGGGGTAGCCACTAAAATTTTCATTCTGTGAGAATTGTTTTCAAGTGACATCTAGAAAAATTCTATTTAAAAGCTTTTGGAGGTGGGGCTCTGTTTTGTTTTGCTGTTTTTTTTTCCCTGAGCATGAGCAGGAAAACATACGCCAGAATCTAATAAGCACTGAAAGCCAAGCTGGGCTATTTTTGGTGATGCATCTACAGTGAGATTTTGCACTAAAAATTTAATTAACGGTTCTTTTGATGGTAAATAAACAGAATAATATCCAACTCATCTTCCAAAAGCTGAATTTGTTCTCTACTGCTAATGGCGGTAAAAATTAATAAAATCTTATTTTAGTGAGGATAGTGAGCCTAGATAATTCTGGAATAATGAGAGAAGCCCACCCGGCAAGGGAAACAAAGTTTTACATTAGTCACATAAATGTATTTATATAAAATCATGTATTTCGCTTCCTTTCTTTCCTGTCTTCTCATTCATAAACTGCAAATTTGCTTGATTTTGGGAAACTGAAATACATAGGAGAAAAGGTAGATATAAGTTCTTAGAGAACAGCAAAAAGAGAGGTGTTTCTTTGGATTTCTGTTTACATTTATTTTCTTCTGCTCAATTTTCTATGTGCATATTTTGCTTTTAAGGAATTTTCTGCTGATGTTACCAAGTTGTTCAGGTTTTTTAACCTTAATCTTTTATACTCTTGATGTCATTGGTTCAAAAAGCAGGGAGATATTGTCTTTGTGGAAATGAGTGAAGGTGAGATTTCATAACATGAGAGGATGATTGTTCTTCTTTTCCTTTCCCTTTTGCTGTCTCCTAGCCTGAGGGGGTCTCGTCATCTACTCTCCAGATACATTTTAAGCATGCTAGGATAGTTTTAACAGAGGGAGATTTTTGTATCAGAGAATTTATCATTATCAGAGAATGTAAGATCCAGGCACACTGAAATAAATTATACTGTATACTGTTGTTTGGGGTTTTTTTCAGTAGGCAAAATATAAGAGACCGAAAGTTTGCTGTGTTGGGATAATAGTACATCCAGTACAATATAGTAGTATCACTCTCTTCGTATTTGTGATTCAATGCCTCTGGCTTAGTATAACCTTATTAAACAGCATACCCAGTTTACTGAAATTCTGGAAGATGATAACAATAATTAAGCAATAAGACATGACAAGTAGTATTTTATTATGCAGTCCCAGAGTGCCTAGGTGAGTTGTTAGGCACACAGCCAACTGCTTTGAACCACCAGAAGAATTATTTTATACACATAGTGTGGAGAGTCGTAGGGAATGATCTGGTTTTCATGCAGCTATGCAATTATCACATCCGAATTATCCTCATAAGCTCATCTGATTAGTAACTAGACTGATATTGACGTAAGTAATAATGATCGGGAGTGAATGTTGCTGCAGGTTTAATGGATGGTTTAATGGATAAACACTTGGCCCAAGGCATAATAATAGGCCCTTAGTCCCCAAGCGGAGGACCAAAATGCAGCTGTGAGTGTTATTATAAGATGAGATGACTGAAGGTGTTTCAGGTTTGGAGGAAGAGCCAGAAAAAGGCAGCATCCTTGAGTAAGTGTAGGTGATGCCTAAGGAATAAAGTGTGCATGAACCATGCTTTTGTTGTGACAATGTGTAAATAAAGCTTCTAGTCTTCTTTTTTGAAATAGTTTCGACTTGATCTGTCCAAAAAGATTACATTTCCAGAAAACTGGGTATCCTTAAAATTGACACTTCATTCTCTGATGTCCAGTTTGATCAGTGATTGCCTTAATTTTCAAATTTATTTGTGTATGATTCCAAGCCTTAGATTACAGTGGGTCCAGTATGGGGCATAGTGAGGTCACCACAAAAATCTCTGTTGTTTTAATGGGCTAAGAATTGAGACTCAGTTGTTTTACAGCTTCAGGATACTAGCAGATTAAAATTTGTAGAATTTCTGTAGTTCAGAGCACAATTACTGCATCTCTTGTCTTTGTTGCGGCCTTAGTAACGTAATGGTCTGTCTTTGTGCATTACTACTTATCTGCATACATGTGCCTTGGGTAACTATACCAGGATTTCCCAACAACAGCCATTACAAGTTAAGCTTGAAAATTGCACTGTGAATATTCAAAACAGTCATACTCTCTAAAAAAGACACCAAACCGGTTTCTACCTTAGGAAGGAAAACACTGTCTGCTCCTTGTATTGTCAGTAGAGAATGAGGTGGTGTTCAGAGCAGGACCCCAGCTAGGGTGCTGTGAACAGCACTCTGCAGGAGCACCTCTTCTCCTCCACTCACTACAGTGGAGACTGAGGATACTGAACCTTTCCATTCAGGGCACTAGATTAGATACCTGAAAAATTAACTGTGGTAACTTAAGCTTATAATGTTAAAATTTTGTATCGTATTGTGAGAGACTGAGTTGCTCATTTTGGATGAAGGCTAAAGTAGTTCTCTGTGTTCAGCTGATGAGAAATCATTAGTTCTTCGAAGATCCATTGAAGGAATGCTTTGTCGCTTGTTCAGTGGTCTTATTTCTGAGATTCTTCTAAATTTAATTATCCAAATAAATAGGTAACTAATGAAATGAGTGGAGATACACCTCTTGAATTTTCTTCTTGAAATTTTCATTGACTACCAGGATACCCTGAGGGAAGAAACATTGATACATACTTTAGATGAAAGAAAGCTCATTTGCTTTACCTTTTTTCCTCTGCCTCCATGTCATTGGTGGACACTGACCTGTAACCTCATTCTATGATATTGATTTGATTTTCTTCTCACCAAATATCTCCTGGTACTGTACAAACACACACAGATCACAGCCATTTTGTAATGCAGATCATTCTATAAAATGTTAATTTTCTATCAAATGTTTCACTGCTATCAAAACTGAAATTAAATGAAATAATGGAAGGTACCTCAAATATGCAAATAATAACTGAATAATTCATTACTGCATCAATGTCTTTTTACCTCAGACATACGAGCACTGCAGTTTAGTTCTTCCTGTTTTCAAGGTGGGATCTGCACTGCTACTCTGTCATCATTACAGTGCACAGGACAAACAGAGTAGCAAGAAAGGTTACGTATGCCTTGTCTGCAGCTGGGGAGGTGAGGAAGCTGAACTAAACGCTGCGAAAGGTACCCTGCCTTTCATCTCATTGACTGTACTAGGAATTGAAAAGACAAGCCTTCCAACTGTGGTCTCTTGTTATAAGTGCCTACACTAAGCAGTATGCAAATTATGCTGGATTTCTAAGAATCCTTGTCTAGGAGAATGAAAGGCAAAATTAGCCTAGTTCCAGAAGAGAAGGAGATTGTGCCATGCATTTTTACTTTTTCAATGAAAAAATCTTGATGGATCTTTACAAAGCTTTCAGTTCTTTCCAGACCTGTACAATACACCAGTCAGTCATGGTACAAAATCATTAATAATGCCATTACTGAGATGCTTGTAAGTACTGTCCAATAAGGTGTTTGAAGGAAATTTGATTTTCTGTTCCTAATAAGTCAAGGGCTTATAAGCAGTTTTGCCTTGTGTAGCCTCTGGGACATAATTTTGTAGTATTTTTCTGTGTTTCAGAATGCAAATTCAGTAAATACATTAACAAAAATTCTGTTAAAATAAACAAGGTTTATTTTTCTTTGAAAATATTTCTAACTAGATTTGGACTGAAGGTGTTTTATAAATCAGCAGTGTTCACAGTTAGACAAATAGCTACAACTCATCTTCTTCTCGGCTCTACAATGACATCCCTTCATGAAACCTATGATGTCCTTTTCCCATTTTTATGCTAAGTGCTAAATGAGAGCAGTGATCATCTGTACCCAGGAGGCCTGACTGGGTCCAGTATTGATGTTATTCCTTTTGTCAGTCCATGGCTTATGGTGAATATGGTAAATTCCTTAAAACAATATATTGATCAACCTGATGACAGGAACAGAGCAGGATATAAAAGAAGAGGAAAGCCTCTAGACAAACTGTCTAATTTCTGAAAGAGCTTCCAAACAACTCTTGCAAATTAGTCACTTTTCACACAGCAAATTTAATCTTGGCAATTTTCTACTCCTTACCTTTCTGTTCACCACCTATTTTCTGAATATCATAAGTGGTCAAGGCAAGCCCTTTGGATCAGCTGTTCATCAAGTCATCTTTGAACAAATTTCAAAGAGTTTATGGTCTGTTATTGGCCACCCAGCCAGGACAAAGAAACTAATGAATGCTTCCACAAGCAACTAGGATAAGCCTCATGATCACTGGCCCTTGTTCTTTTGGGGGATTTCAACCTTCCGGATGTCTGCTGGAAGTAGATAGCAGAAAGGAAACAATCTAGAAGGTTCATCGAGTGTATAGAAGATAACTTCCGGACAAACTGGTGAGTGAACCGACTAGAGAAAGTGCCCCACTGGATCTGCTCTTTGTGAACAGAGACGGCCTTGTGGGGGAGGTGACTGTTAGATGATACCTGGGGCTCAGTGATCATGAGATGACAGAATTCTCAGTTCTTGGAAGAGTAAGGATGAGGGTTGGAGGAACTGCCGCTTCGGACTTCCAGAGGGTAGACTTTGAACTGTTTAGAAGGCTGCTTGATAAAGTTCATTGGCAGGCAGTTCTAAATGACAAAGGAGCCCAAGAGGGCTGGAAGGTCCTCGAGAAGGAAATCATGGCAGAACAAGAGTAGGCCATCCCCGTGTCATAAAATGAGTCAGCGGGGAAGAAGGCCAACTTGGCTGTGTAGAGAGTTTTGTATTGATCTCAGGAAGAAGAGGAAATTTTATGAGGTTTGGAAGAGGGGGCAGGCATCTGAGGAGGACTACAACGGTGAGGTGAGATCATGTAGAGAGAAAACTAGAAGGGCTAAATCCCAACTGGAACTTCAACTGGCCAGTTCGGTGAAAGACAATGAAAAATATTTCCTCCAGTATTATCAACAACAGGAGGATAAAAGAGAATCTCCCTCCTTTACTGGATGCAGGATGTACAGTAGTGATGAGAGATGAGGACAGGACTGCCTTCTTTGCCTTGATCTTTAATAGGAAGGTGAGATGTTCTCGGGATACTCGGCCTCCTGAGCCAGAAGACAGAGAGAATGAAGCTCCAACGACCCTGAAGGATTTGGTTAGAGACCTGCTTGGCCAATTAGACATACACAAGTCTATGAGGCCAGATGGGATCCACCCAAGTGTATTGAGGGAGCTGGCAGAAGTCCCCTCTAAACCCCTTTCCCTCATCTACCAGGAGTCCTGGCTGACTGGGGAAGTGCCACTTGACTGGAAACTAGCAAATGTTAGGCCCATTTACAAGAAGAGTCGGAAGGAGGGCCTGGGGAACTACAGGCCTGTCAGTCTGACCTTGGTGCCAGGGAAGGTCATGGAGCAGATCATCTTGATTGTTATCAGACAGCACATGCAGGACATTTGGGTGATCAGGCCCAGTCAACATGGGTTTATGAAAGGTAGGTCTTGCCAGACCAACCTGATCTCCTTCTGTGACAAGGTTACCTGTTTAATGGATGAGGGAAAGGCTGTGGATGTTGTGTACTTGGATTTCAGTAAAGCTATTGACACTGTTTCTCAAAGTATTCTGCCTGTATAGTGACCAGTGGCAGAACCAGAGGGCATGGACTTAAGCTTCATCAGGGAAAGTTTAGACTTGATATGAGGAAAAAATTCTTCACTGAAAGGGTGATTGGCCATTGGAATGGGCTGCCCAGGGAGGTGGTGGAGTCACCGACCCTGGAGGTGTTTAAAGGGAGACTGGATGAGGCACTGAGTGCCATGGTTTAGATGATGGTTGGTGTTAGTGTTGGTGTTAGTGTTAGGTTATAGGTTGGACTTGATGATCTCGGAGGTCCTTTCCAACCTTGTGATACTATGATACTGATACTGTGTATCAAAAACGGTGTGGCCAACAGGACCAGCGAGGTTATTGTACCCCTGTACTTGGCACTGGTGAGACCACACCTCAAGTACTGTGTTCAGGTTTGGGCCTCTCACTACAAGAAGGACATTGAGATGTTGGAGCACATCTAGAGAAGGGCAACAAGGCTAGTGAAGGGGCTGGAGAGAAAGTCCTGTGAGGAGCAGCTGAGGGAACTGGGGTTCTTTAGCTTGGAGAAGAGAAAGCTGAGGGGAGACCTCATCACTGTCTACAACTACCTGATAGGAAGTTGTAGCGAAGTGGTTGCTGGTCTCTTCTCTCAAGTGACAGATGATAGGACAAGAGGAAATGGGTGCAAGTTGCACCAGGGTATCACAGTATCAAAAGGTTTTGAAAGGACCTCCGAGATCATCAAGTCCAATCTACAACCCAACACTAACACCAACACTAACACCAACCCGTCATCTAAACCATGGCACTCAGTGCCTCATCCAGTCTCCCCTTAAACACCTCCAGGGTCAGCGACTCCACCACCTCCCTGGGCAGCGCATTCCAATGGCCGATCACCCTTTCAGTGAAGAACTTTTTCCTCACATCAAGCCTAAACTTTCCCTGACAAAGCTTAAGTCCATGCCCTCTAGTTCTGTCACTGGTCACCCGAGAGAAGAGACCAATCCCTGCCCGACTACAACCTCCTTTTAGGTAGTTGTAGAGAGCAATGAGGTCTCCCCTGAGCCTCGTCTTCTCTAGACTAAACAGCCCCAACTCCCTCAGTCGCTCCTCATAGGGCTTGTGCTCCAGCCCCCTCACCATCTTCGTTGCCCTCCTCTGAACACATTCCAGTATCCTAACATCTTTCCCAAACTGGGGGGCCCAGAACTGGACACAATATTCAAGATGAGGCCTGACCAGTGCCGAGTGCAGGGGGACGATAACTTCTCTGGTCCTGCTCACTACACTATTCCTGATGCAGGCCAGAATGCCATTGGCCTTCTTGGCCACCTGGGCACACTGCTGGCTCATGTTGAGCTTCCTGTCCACCAGCACTCCCAGGTCCTTTTCTGCCTGACTACTCTCCAGCCACTCTGTTCCCAGTCTATAGCTCTGCATGGGATTGTTGTGTCCAAAATGAAGTACCCGACATTTGGACTTATTAAACATCATCCCATTAGAATCAGCCCATCTCTCCAATCTGTCCAGGTCCCTCTGTAGGGCCATCCTACCCTCTAGCAGATCAACCCTTCCTCCCAGCTTGGTATCATCTGCAAACTTGCTGATGATGGACTCAATCCCTTCATCCAGATCATCAATAAAGATATTAAACAGGACGGGACCCAACACCGATCCCTGGGGGACACCACTGGTGACCGGCCACCAACTGGATGAAACACCATTCACCACCACTCTTTGGGCTTGGCCATCCAGCCAATTCCTAACCCAGCACAGAGTGCTCCCATCTAAGCCACGGGCTGCCAGCTTCCCTAGGAGACTACTGTGGGAGACAGTGTCAAAGGCCTTGCTAAAGTCCAGGTATACCACATCCACAGCCTTCCTCTCATCTACTAGGCGAGTCACATGGTCATAAAAGGAGATCAGGTTGGTCAGGCAGGACCTACCCCTCCTAAACCCATGCTGGCTGGACCTGATCTCTTGACCGTTCTGCAAGTGCTGCATGATTTCACCTAGGATTATCTTCTCCATGATTTTACCTGGGACCGAGGTCAGGCTGACAGGTCTGTAATTACCTGGATCATCCTTACGGCCCTTCTTGTGGATGGGCGTCACATTGGCCAACTTCCAATCTTCTGGGACCTCTCCAGTGAGCCAGGACTGCTGAAAGATGATGGAGAGCGGCTTAGCAAGCTCATCCGCCAGCTCTCTCAGCACCCTAGGATGGAACCCATCCGGCCCCATAGACTTATGAGGGTCCAAGCGGCTCAGCAGGTCTCTAACATCCTCCTCTTGGATTGCAGGAGGGCCATATTTCACCCTGCCCCCATCAACCACTTCAGAGGGCCAACTGTCAAGCAAGCTGACATCCTTGCTGTTAAAAACTGAGGCAAAGAAGGCATTAAGTACCTCAGCCTTCTCTGCATCTTTGGTTACTGTATTTCCCTCCACATCCAACAAGGAGTGGAGGTCGCTGCCGCCCTTCTTTCTACCATTGATATATTTATAAAAACTCTTCTTATTATCCTTAACAGAAGTGGCCAATTTGAGCTCCAGATGGGCTTTTGCTTCCCTGATTTTCCTCCTACACGACTTAACATCTTTGAACATGACGTGGCTTACATCCCCTTCTTTCCAACAATGATACATCCTCTTTTTCTTACTTAGTTCCTTCAGAAGTTCCCTACTCATCCAGGCCGGCCGTCTGCCCCTGCGACTCTTCTTACAACACATGGGGACAGCCCGCTCCTGCTCCTTCAAGATTTCATTCTTTAAGTGCATCCAGCCTTCCTGGACCCCCTTGCCACTAAGAGTTATTTCCCAGGGTACTTTTCCTGACCAGTTCCTTAAATAATCCAAAATCTGCCCACTGAAAGTCCAGCATCGATGGCTTTTCTTATTACATTGTTTAGAGAGAACTCAATTATCTCATGATCACTACACCCCAGACAGCCTCTGACAGTAACATCACCCACCAGCCCTTCTTTGTTCGTAAACAGCAGGTCAAGAAGAGCCTCACCCCTGGTGGGTTCACTCACCAGCTGTGACAGAAAATAGGTTCAGATTAGACATCAGGAAAAATTTCTTCACTGAAAGGGTGGTCAGGCTCTGGAAGAGCTGCCCAGGGAGTTGGTTGGGTTGCCATCCCTGGAAGTGTTTAAAAGGCAGGGAGATTATTTTCTTAGGGACTTAGTTTAGTAGTGGATGGGTGTGGTTGGACTTGATGGTCTTAGAGGTCTTTTCCCATCGGATGATTCTATCATTCTATGATTCTATTCTACTGGCAGAGCAGCACACAGGATAGTAGGTTTCAGCTTAAGGAAATAAATGGACAGACAGTTTGATTGCACAATTATTATTATATTCAGCAGAACGTTAGATAAAGATATTGTCTTTTGAAGTTAAAACAAGCATATTTACTGCATTAGGAACATATTCTGTCCTCTTACCCCAGATCAAGAGATTCTTTTTTTAAATATTATGAGATTTTAAGAGAAATTTTTAAAGTTTTTTTGGCTTGTTTGTTTTTCTTATTTGGATTTTTGAAGTTCACAGGTCTTGTTTCTTAGCTTTTGTCAAAAAACATGCAACTTAGAAGCTGTTAGTAAACAAAAGCTGAGTCTCATGTTCACATTTGTGAACATAATTGCAGGAGTAGTTTTTTCCATAACAAGATGCTAAATATTCTATGGAAGAATTTTTCAACTACTTCTGACCTCTTTTGCCTCCTTTATTTCAATCCTGCTATGATGAACGTGGCTTTCCCTCGCTATACTTCTGCGGTAATTGCACCTGAGTATGCCTACTGAGCCTAGCCAAGTGTTACACATAGAGATGAGCAGCACACAGCCATGGGCTAGTGGCCACAAATTGCTACCAAGCAGTGTATAATAATCACATTTTACTGCCTTCCTCTGAGGCAGGAGCACTAATTTATCTCTGTCTACCCTGCCTTCAATACTTATAACATGTACACGATCTTAATTTTATTTGCAATGTCATCCACTCTCTCAAACTTGTTTGAAACCTGTCCAGAAGTCCAAAAGTCACAGGAAGCAGGAAGGAGGGAAGCAGACAGATAGTGGGATCATGCCAGACCCACACCGTTGGAAACACAGCTCAAATTCCATGTCTCTGCAATTTGCTGTAACACAGAAGGGAATCCATAACATAAAATGGTAATTTTTGTTGCCTGGCAGAGCAGCAGACTAGTTTAGGTGACTGTAGAACGATGGCTTGCATTTGCACATGTCTTGGTCAGGTGGATTACAGCAGAAGGACCAGCTGGGGAGAGAAATACCATTTGATTTCTTACCTGTGACTATATGGTCTGTTGATTTGCTTGTGTCGTACTCACAGCGCTTAGTAAAATAATTACCTGACAAAAACAAACAAATGAAAAGAGCTTGAGTGTGATAAACAATTGGGCTGCAGTAAAAATAGGTAACTGCAGTACACAGAGAGCTGTGAGCCAATATACAGGTTGGGGTAGTATAGTATTAACCCGTGATTTGAATCAATCTTCTGAAAGAAAAAATCAAGCAGAGCTGACATTCTGCTTTGGGAAATCAGGAACCTGCAAAATTTCTGTGTAAAGATTAGTAAGGAGAGTGTCTAAGTGTATATTTATATGTTAGATAAACCCTCTATCTTAGAGAAAACACTTAGCAGAAATCTTTCAGCAGACTTTATTCATGCAAGTTGCTGATTGCGGTGGAAGGGCGAGAGACACAGGGCATGGTCTCTATAGTAACACTGTTACCAGAAGCTTGTGAACTGTGTTTCGAAGAGCAGAACTGCACAAGGTAAGTGGAGCCATCACAGCTCTTCTTTTCCTAGCTTTGGCCCTGCCTGGAATATGCTACCTCTAGCTTCCCTGGCAGCTTGAAAGAAATATTGCCTGTGACTATACTGCTACGAGCCCAACGTGACTTCTTCTTCATGTTAGCAAAATGTTTAGCATGGTGTGTAACACTGGAGAGCATAGAAAAACACAGCAAACCCCTACTTTAATTTGCTGTTGTAAGCCCAAGGGAAAGTGCATCCATGAATTTTTCCATGAAGCCTGCATGGAAAATCAAGTGGAAAAAAAAGAGAATACAAGTGAAGGTTTTCCCACTGTGCTAATCTTCTTGGTGGGTGATTTGCTCAGAAGCTGATTTAAAACCAGAGCTCTGCAGAAGACAAACGCAGTCTGTACCACCAGGTTCTGAAGAGATTTCCAACTTGGTTGCTCAGAAATGAATTGCCTTGAAAGGTGCTATACAATCAGCAGCTTATGCCAAAAGTCCTCCTTTTCTAGAAGTTTCAGGCTTTTAGCTCTAGGACCCCATCCAACTGGAGGCTCGGCAGTGATGATAATGCAAAGCATACAATCAACTAAGCTAGGCAGGGAGTAGCCTCTTTGACGCAGGCAAGGAAGATTGCTTGTCTCAAACAAAAGCACACAAGATTTTGTTTATATTCTTTGCTTTTTTAGTATTACATTCCAGCATCAACCTTGAACAAAACAAGGGAGTGTATATTACAATATTTTCATCCTTCACCTCCTAAAAATATGTCAATATTTTCAGCTCTTTCTGCTGTAGCGCTTCAGTTCTCAGTCTTCATTAGTCCTAATTCCTAACTGAAGGCAATGCTGGAGGATGGTTAAATTCCCTTGCACAGCACAGGGAGCTGTACCAGAACAGATTGCAAAGGGAGTGACGCAGCACAACTCCACTCCCTCCTTCTCTCCTCAAGAAAGAAATTGTGCTTTGGAAGAAAGACAAACCTCCTCATCAGGCATGCTCAGTAGCCACCTGCCAGTTACTGTCAGAATCTATTTATGGCGTGAAAGGTGAAACAAGAAGTCAAGCTTCAGCATTTTTCTGAAGTACAACAGAGTGAAACATTGTTTTAATAGTCTTTCAAAATATAAATAGTATATGAACGACAGATTCTCATTATCTCCCAGTACGTTTTCCTACACTATATTTATCACACAGGGACCAATCTAAAGTCCACCTGCATTCAAAGATCACATATCCACCCCTGTGAAATGAGCTGTTAAGGTAAAAGTATTTAGGTGAATCCTAGATGATAATTAAATTCCCGGTATCCTATACTTTGAATGAAAAAAGACTTTGATATGACTCACATATTTTCTTCTGCAAAAGCCAATTTCTTCAGCCCTTTCCTTGGATTGGTTAAATGTCATCATTTTCAGTGCTGTTAGTTTAATTCACATTTTTAAAAAAACTCTGAGAAGTGCTACAACCGTGGTAAATTTTATCACCTCCCCCAAAGTGTTGAAGTGATCTGAGACTGGACAAATAGCCCCTAGGCTTGCTACTCCTAAACACAGCAGAATGTCAAGCTGACAAAATAAAGGAAAGGGCAACTTTAAGAGGAGGGTCATCAGTAAGTGTGGTAACAGAAATGCCACATTCAGAGCAATGCAGAAATCCTAAAATCCAACTAATTAGCTGAAATTTGGAGAAAAGACTAAAGATTACTAAATTGAAACAAAATTTACATTTTTTTCTCTTCCAATTTTTTATTCAGTGTAGGTTTCTAGAGCAGAACTTGGTCAAAGGTCTTTTGACGAGGCTTATTCAAGCTTATAGCTCCTTTGTAATCACTAGCAGACAAGAATATTGTCTTTTTATTTCAATACGTGAGAAAAATAAAAGCAATCCTGACATCAAGGTCACCATCAAAAGGGGTTCATTTGGTAATTCAGACTATGTGGGTTTTGAGAAAGAACATTCATAGAGCCTGGTATTAAAAGTGATTCCTTACTCACCCTATAGTTTGAACCATAGCCATGGTTTATTTTTCTGCTTCACTGAAAACAGTTTACTCTCTTATTTTCAACAGTCCCCAGTTGCATTAGAAATTCCAGCCTAACACTGTTGGGTTATTCTGTGAAACCCATTACTATGCACCCTCACATCTCACATATGCTTTTAGTCTGAACAGCTTTATTTAGATTATTGCAGCTAGCTCAGAAATAATCATTATGACATCTCCTCGACGAAGCACACAACCTGTGCAATGCACAAAACAATATAATTGCTCTTGGGCTACCTCACATGGAACAGCCCCAAGATGGGTCATGAATCTCACTTAATACCTAAGGAGGCAGTGCACAGTTTTGACATTGCATGGCTTCATATGCTACTAATCAACAAGAAAGAATTTTCCAGACAAAGTTGTGGATTACATGCAACCCTGCAACAGGCTAAACAGTGTCAAATTTTTACATCTCCCCAAAAAACACATAGAACCCCCAAACCTTTAGTAATATCCTGCCTGCTTAGGGCCAAATATCTCTCTTTGGTAATGCTCCTGTAGACTCTTGAATTTAATGGATATCTTAGGGCCAAATTCTGCCGAAATGAGAAGTAGAATGATAACAGACATAAAAAACTATAGAACCTCTTATTTTTTGTGATTGTTGTGAGACTTTAATCCCCTCAAAAGAATGAATAATAACCTTGACAAATATCTTTAGCTCTGATCTCTCTTCCTGTATTGTTTCAGATACTGGGTCTCATTTTTTCCTAATCAAAACACAGCAACTACTTTAATGAATCAACTTTTGGCTAAGAATCAACTTTAGTTAAATAACAACTTCAAGTTTTTGAAACAGTTCTTGCAGGCTCGGTTAAGTACAACTACAGATGAGGCGCAGAGCTATCCATGGGCCCATTAGTTACGATAAGAGCAATGCCATGGTGATCAATGGAACTATTTTATTTTGAGTGAAAATGATTGGCAGGGACATTGCAAAGGTACATTAACCAAAGTAATTTTATGAGATAAATTACAAGAATGGTTTCTATATTGCTTTAAGTATGTGTTTATTTGCTTCTATTTTCCAATGTATACCTTGAAACTCACTTACTCAAGCACAGTATTTGGTGACCAGAGCACATGATATCCAGAATAGTGATTCAGTAGTCTACCTCTCACTGCTGGCACCTGAAAGTGTAAAATACAGTATCAATATAAATATAGAAGAAATGCCCTATTCTTTCTTTTGCCAAGACTGCATTTACCAAACAAGAGGCATATGCCATGTGTACCACTTTGCCTTCACTTAAACCAATCATATTCATTATTCCATGTCTTCCACTGAAACAAAAAAAATAAAGAGATATGTTGGCAATGGCTGAACTAAGATGTGGTTTAAGGTTCTCTGCATGCTTGATATGTGTGTACAACAGCAAAAAAGAGTGACATAAAGTTTACTTTACATAAGTATAGACTTTTAATACATAACGATAGTCTAAAATCCCATAAGATGTTTTTTGACATCTAATTAATTTAATTTGCAACCTAGGTGATGTTAGAGCTGTTGGATGGGTGTCATGAGTGTAACTCTGAAAATGACTATCCAGATCATTTTGATCTTGTCCTCAATCAGTGTAACGATATCCCAAGAGACTGATGATGGGATTTCTTATGATTGTGGCATGTCACTCCTTGAAATTTTTATTTTTATACCCTGTAGTCATGAGCTTATGATCTAAGGTCTGGGAAAGAAACACTTCCATCCTTCTGCCTTAATAGGTTCCTTTTTTCTTTCCCTTTAAGATAGATACATGACCTTTGCACTGTCATTTTACTTAAATATTTGCATGTCATTTGACACTTTCTTGCATATGCGTACTGCAATTGATGTATATAGTGCTTGTCAATTGACGCAATAAATAGCTCACAGATGTGGTGAAGGTTCACTATTTGTTCATTTTTAATGATAACTTTGAACTATGATGAGACCTTAGCATTTATTTTATTCTTATGTATTTAATCATTACCTTGTGGGCTTTGCTTTCCTTCACTCAAAATTAGTCCATTAACACGGCCTTTTTAATGATATGATTCCTTATTTGGTATCAAGGTAGCAAAGTCTTTCACTTGATTTGCAAAAACACAGACGTCTTCATTTCACTGGGGTTCACATTACTGCCTCAGCTGGCAATGTTGGGAATGCAATAATAAAACAAGTTAGGTGCATACAGAGAGCTTCCTATAAAAGGTATCCTTTGGCTGTCAAAATGGAAAATAATATTGTATTTTACCCATAAATAATGTTTACCTTTCCTATTTAATGCATGGGAGATAAAATAAATTCATTTTTTAAAAAATGCTACAACCAGCAAAAGGAAAAAAAATTTACAAAATGGTGGTTCTTTATTTCAGCTTTATTTCAAAGCACAGACACCTATGCTTCATGTCACAGTAGTAACACACTAATTAACAACAGCTACAGCTTCTGTGCCATGCTTCTGGATTAAAGTAATAGAAAATAAATGAAATGTTTTTGTTCCGATATATTTGCCAGATCTTTTATTTATTCATACATGTACAAAAACCTTGCTTTTCATTGGATGCAGGAGGAGGCTGGCAGGTGTTTGGATACACCAGAACGAAACACCAGGAAAAGAATTACACAGCAGTCTTTCTTCTGTCAGAAAAAACATTGCCACTGTCTTATTGTCCAGAGCCAATCACATCAGTGTGAGACTGGGCAGTGTTTTCAAAAGATATTGCACTGATCTATACAAATTTATTAATCCCATTCTTTGAGCAGGCATTATTTAGTTGCACATGCAGATGAAGTTTACTACAGTTGGGTCAGAAAATTCATGGATGAGCCTAGATTTGAATCCATTGCTTACACCGCTTGTTGAATTCTTATCCATGAAACAAGAAACAGTGCAGAGTATCCACTTTGTGATGCTATTCTGAGAATGCATTGAGCTGCCAGAAGTGGTTCAACAAAGTTTAGGATACAGGACAGAGAAAACACACCTGCCAGAATTTTTAACAAGGGTTCTCAAGAGCTCTGGAGCATCTTGGATATTTCTGAAGAGCTGACTGAGCCCTGCTCTTGAGAATTTAAGGACTTGAGACAAGCACAGCCTTTTGAACCAACGGGCAAGATAACATGCATTGTAACTGTGTACTATGTTAAAATCTTTTTGTCTTTGACAAGAAGCCTTTTCTACTCAGTGAGATCTCATCTCCACACGTACTGCCGAGATAAAAAAAAAAACAAAAAACAGTTTGAGGGTTTCCCTACAGCAAGCACCTAGCTCTTGCTCTGATGCTACTTACATTGGCCACAGCAGGCAGGGCCAATGAACTTGGTATGGGAAGGGCAAGAGAACCTGACGTGCTAGCGACGTTCTTCATGAAAAACTCATGGGGCAGCTTTCTGTAGGCATAGAGGTCCTGTCAGAAATTCTGCTGCATGTATACAACATTGCACACATGTAAAACCTAGGCCCAAGACCGTAGGATTGGCTTAGGGTTGCCGCACTGCTCATGAAATTAAACAATATTTTATGAGCAAGCAACCAACAATTAATGGGCAACAGCTCTCAAATACATGAGCACACTGTGCTGTCGGATTCTCATTGCAGTGTGTTGACATCAAAGCCAGTGGAGTTTTTCTGGATTCATACTGGTAGAAATGAGATCAGCCACCTGCCTGCTGTATGTGAAGATTCAGTAAATACAGAATAGAGTTGCATTAAAATTAAATGTATGCCAGTCTTTTATATACAGTTAGATTAACTTCAAAGCAGCTTCTGTAGCATAGAAACCACCTCATTTACAAAAAAAAAAAAAACCCCAAAAAACCTCAAAAAATCCCCTCACAAAACAGAAGTGAGCTTATTTGCCTGAATTTTCTACGTAGTGTACTAACGTATGAAAGCTGCAGTGAGGGTTTAAAGATAAGATAAATTGCAGCTTTATATACATGTTTTTCCCCACTGCACATTGATCTTCAGTATAGGACATACTTTTCCATGGCCATATAAAGATACCCTTTCCCCCCACCCTCTAAGAGGCTATGTGCCTGAAGCCAGGCATGTCCTTTGTTCTGCAAGATGAGGAGGGAGAGATATGGGAGCATGCGAACAAGTTCTGGGTTGCCACACACACATATACAATAACCAGCCTATGCCTGGGAGCATGGGAGATCCCAGAGGCTGCACACCCGTCTACCTGTCCTCTTGTATTCGTCCCACAGCTGCAGCCAAGCTGGACCTTATTCCCTGTGCCACGATCCTTGCTGAAGCTGCACTGGTGACAACAACAGTGTTTTAAGAATGAATATAGAATGATGCCTGATGCACGGGCTCCCCGGATGTGCACCCAGAGGCCCAGCAAGAGTTTAAAAATCTGAGTAACACCTCCAGGCAGTACTTTCCTGCAGTTCTTTGGGACATGGTGCTGGACCCTGCCCAGATCCCAGACTAGTGTGTATTTGTGTGAGGATGCTGCTCACTCAAAATCCTGGGAAAGCTCTGATGCAGCAGAGAATCCAACCCCCAAAATTCTGCAAAGCAACTAGGCATAAAAATTTGTAGTGAAGTTCACCTTGCTTTCACAGCCACACTGGAGTCATAAAAGTCTTTATTCTCCATTCTTCAATAAGTTCTACCAGGATAAAGAGGAAAACATTTCCTAATGTAAGAAACAAGCACGTTGTTCTGTGCAGAGCAAAGATACTATCAGACAGAGGTCACTAGCCATTACTAGAAGTCTCAAAGTTAAAGATGTCCTCAGAAAACCTTTCTTGATTGTTTGTTTGTTCATTTCCTTGTTGAAACTATTTAGTTTTGCTTCATCTGCACTGACGAATACTTTATCATTATTGTAATTTTTCATTTGTGTTACATCATTACCCTCTAGCCCAAATCCAGGGGGAACAGTTTGATGCTGGAGGCTGAAGAAATCTGAAAGGAAACAACAGTAACTACTACAGACAGATGAAAATATTCTTTCTCTGTCTCAATCCTAACTCTTCCTATAAAAGCATGAACTGTACAGTATTCAAGGTCAAAGATTTTCCACCAATAATAGAACTAAACCAATGACCAAAACAAGTAGATACATGAGGAGGAGGATAGATCAGGAATAATCTAAGCGTGTGTTTGTGTAGATTATCTGTGCACACAGTTTAACTCTCCACCTGCCTCCTCATTACCTACATGTTCAAGATAGCACTGGATTTCACAAAGGAGTGAAAATTTGCCTTCTGCATGTAGCGGAAATGGCTGCTTCTTGTACAATGATTTGTTAATGGTCCTTCTTCTGCCCCAGTATTATGGCTAGATTTCAGCCATGCTAAAAATATATACCATACTCCTACACTGCTGTTTCTTATATATATATATAGCGTATATGTTATATAGAGATATTGATATGTGTATCTACATGTATGTACTATTTCTGCACACGTACACAAATATACATACACGCAAACACATATTTATATGTATATAGATACCTCCATACATAATCTACTGTCTACACTGACTTTTCCAACCATTTTCTAAGACTTTGCTTGCTTACTGTAGGGAGAATGTGAGCACAAAAACATTTGCGATGAATTAGGGACATTCAAAATTGTTCTCATGTCTTTATTTCTTGTTTTTTTTAATGATTTACATCTTTATCTTAATATTCCTATGTTGCTAAATGTGCTTCTTAACATGCTTTTTGCTGTCTATGATTTCCAATAACTTTCTAATTGTCAAAATTTGTAGAGGAAATTTTGTTTAATAAAGGTAATGTTTACTTACTCAGCACCAGAGGACTTTGGTAACAAGAGGACATTTAAATAATCAGCAATACAACCCTTGGGAGCAATGAGAGAACACAGGAAACTGCAAGTCATGGTGGATTTGTAATGAAACATTATTCTTCACCTGAGCGCACTGCGTGAGGGGAGCACCTGAGCTCTACAAAATCAGGGCAGACTGTACTCACATGAAACAAAACTAAGATTTAAGTTGTATCTCAGGAAAAATTGGGGGGAAAAAAATAATCAATAAGGAAGAACTTAAGGCTGTTGCTGCAACCTTTTCCAAAGCAACGGTATTTGTTCTGTAGGGTTTCAGGGAAGACACTACCCAGGCAACTCTCATACACTACCTGGACACAGTGACGAGGAGACAAGTACTATTTCCTTCCCTGACCTGTCAAGTTTTCTTAGATACTTTCCCCTTCTCATTTCAAAAGTGTTGCACTTAAGTTTTAATGTTCTGGGCTCTTTTTCCATCAATGTATTTAGTGTCATCTACCAAAATATTTGGAGGCTCTTAGGTTTTCTTGCTTTGCATTGTTGGGAAGTCTTAAAACTGAAGATGAAGTGCTTGGTAACACAATTTTCAGATTTTTCCATTTCTAATGTTTTTTTTGGATTCTGCCACCTGCCTCAGAGACCTTGGCAATAGTGGAACTCCCACAAATGTAAATAGGAGATTAGCACAGCACTCAGTGACAGAGTTAGCACATTGTATCTCTAATACAGAGTGTGCTTCAAGAGTCACAGATTTAACAGCTGTTCACATCAAACCCCTTTAGCCATATAACAGTATATTTCATGAATGACACAGCATTAAAAACTTGGAATTTGTTACCCATTTGAAAAACCCATGGTAATTTTGTATTGTTTCATGACAGCTCTGCAGTTCTTTACTGTCATCACATCAAGTTGTTTCCAGCCTCCTGCCACTTCTGCCTATTTTAATGTTCTATTTGCAGTACTGTTTTTTAAACTCTTGCCTCTAAAACTCTATGTGAAATATACAGGCATATATTTTGACACGCAAGTGGGTATTCATTCATTTAAATACATACTTTCATTGTTAGATACTTCCTAGTTGGCCTTTGCACACATACACAAATGCCAGTTCTGAAAACAGAACTAAAGCAAGGTTCAGCGTATGTACCTGTGAACTCAAATGCCACTTTGAATCTCACTGGCATCTAACCTTTACCACTCACTGACTGAGGTTCAGAGGCCAAACTGTGCAAAAGTAAAAAGGGGAGAGGCTCTGTTATCTTTCAAAACACGACCAGCACAAGACACTTCTGAAATTGGGCAATCATTTAAACACCAAGAGACTGAAACTGTCTCAGATTTATTTTGGTTGAAAGCACGAAGTGTTACTAATCCCAGTTGAAACACAGAAAACACAATTACCATTCATGTAGACAGATAAAACTGAAAATTTACCAAATTTTTCACCAACTAAGGACAATTAATAATTGTATTGTAAACTTTTACAGTTGAGTCCAAATACTCACATTATAGTGTCAAATCTTGGAAAAACAGTAAATAACCTTTCAATCAAATATTAAATAAATTCCAAACTTGGTAAGTGACTATCCTCAAACAATATGGGGTCTTCTAACTGGAATCTCCATCACAGGCTTCCACCTATTGTCTGTAGGCTACTGTTGGGAAAGGTGAGTAAGCAAAGCAAGGACATAGTCAGACAGATGCACTTGCACGTGGAGTCACACACACATTTCCTCAGGGAGATGCCCCTCCAGCACAAAATAGGAACAAATGAAGCAGGTCTGGCTCTGCAAAGGGTGTCCTGCAAGCCCATTTCCAGCTCGTTATGTATAATCCCACATCATTTCACCCTTATTTTCTCGAAAGTCCTTGCTACACTTTCCCTTCTGATTTGCTTCACTGTTCAAAGAGCTCATGGGAAAAAACAACAGTCTGATTCCATCCACTATCCATGACAGCATGGAGGTGAAAGCTGTCCTTTCTGAACAAGAACTCTTGCAATTTCAAGAAAAGGCTGATAAGCTTACAACCCTTCCCCATAATTCCAGATGTTTTTCCAGAATTTTTCTAGCCAAAATGCTTCTTTTCTAGCTTTGTTACTGGGCTTGCATCCAGTGTTTACATTGCATTACTAATATCTGCTCTGCATTGTTTCTGTCATAGTGTTTCAGATAGCAAACGTTTTCATTTTATAGCTCTCCTGCTTCTCTTTAACTTATGACCTTGCTTGAAAATGAACGCATTTGTCTGCAAACTGTCAGGCAAAAAGGTTGAATCACAGGGACTTGGCATCTGTGAAATGCTTTGCAATTCACTGCAGCTGCATCAGAAAATCAGTGACGGAAATCATAAACTGCCTGAAATTATATGTTTATTCTATAGCACACCAACTTCTCTTTGGAATGTGAGGCATGTTTTGTATCCTCATCAGAATTAAAACATAAACCTGTTGGGAATGAACATCTTGATGACTCCAAGACACATTTCTTTGTTGACTTTTCAGTCTTTTAATCCTATTCTTCATGACTTTCTCTTGTTTTCTTCATACCCTTACTGCTCATGCTACTCACAGTCTTCATTTGTGGATCTTAGGTGCTTGCAGAAAGTGTTTCAGAAGCTGAATGCAGACTGATTTCCAGAACTCAGCAGTGTTTGGCAGTGAGTACCCTACAGCAGCACCAGGACATCAGACGTTACAAAACAGATGCAAATAGCCGTTTTGCTTTTATTTCAGCAATTCATTAAAACCCTGCCACTCAGATTCTTACGACACCTGCATTGTTTCTGAGCATCCTAAATGATGATGTCAGTTTAAGAAATGCATATTCAGCATACATCTTTTTCTCAGAGCAGAACAAGGTGAGATCTGCACCAGTGCCCCTGGTGACAGGGAAAGTGTTTAGCGTGTTATCTGGAGGATGAGACTGTTTGTGCATGTATTCCATTGCTGCAGAGATTTCCCTAATAAAAGCCTCTTCACATCCAGACTTGGACCTAAGCAAGGCCTATCCAAGAGTGCCACTTAGGAAGCTGTGCATTTTTTCAAGGTTTTAGGTGGAAGTTAACAGTGGATTAAGTAATTTGCAGAAAGCAATCATAGGTTAAGACAACCTGTTGCCCCTCTGCCCACCCCCCCTCACCTGCACCCCAAGTAGTGCTCTGGAAGGCTGTAGTGGCAAGGCCATGTGCAGTTGCCCCCATCACAAGCCACAGCTGAGTATCTTCGCTCCTCTGGTTGTAACAGAACACAAAATCTGTGGTTCCTTCCCCTAAATGAGCACAGCCTTCTAAAAGTAGCAAAGGGCTGAAACATGAAAAATAGGCAGTGAGGCCAGTGGTACATGCCTTGTTTTATTTACGTGCAACTGAGATTGTGCTTAGGCTCTCCTGCTTGTTATATGTCAAGTACTGATAACTCATGCAAGTTCACATGGCCTTGGCACTGGTTAGAAGAACAACACCATCTTTAGCAACCCTGAAGTTTTAAGAGTTGGAGGATTTAGAGCTTCTGGGACAAATATATTTGGAATGTATTTTTGAAAAATAAATAATAATAACAAAAGAAAATCAACAACTACAGTGAAGAAGTTGACACTGGCATTTGTGTGTGGGCCATGCAACCGAGACTTAAGTTTGCAGTGCAAGTAAAACATGCAATTCATGCTTACCAGAGTTTATTGGAGGCTCAGAACAACACCATTCCATCAAGGTTAGACTAAGGTGGTGAGAGGGAGGAGCAAGGAAGGGGAGTCACTTGATTTCACGCCGTTTGTAAGAGATTTTCAAAATTTAGATGGCCATCATTATGGCTATTGAAAAGAAGAGGGGGGGAAAATAAAATTAGAAGGAAACATTGCTCAACAATTTGTTGACCACACCCCTTGTTCAGGCAGCTCCATCTGGTAAGAGATACCATGGAGGGTGACCATATGCAATCACTGTTCCTATACTGCACTATTTCTCATTGTAGTGCATTTATTTTCATGGCTATAAGTCATTCTCTTGAAACTAAAGAATTGAACTGAAAAACAGATGGAGTCCTCAGGACTCTCCTAGTTGTTCACAGGAGTTCTCATTTGCCTCAGCATTCTGTCTCAGGTAATGATCTGGTCTAAACATGCTCTCCACCCCTCCAAAAAACTACCCCAAATTCATAAAAGACAATTATTATGTAACTTGCCCTGAAGGGACTGGTATTCTTATCTCTCAAGATTGTGAGGTACAGCCATTAGGAAGAAGGGAATTTTGGTAAAGACAAGTCATGTAGACTAGCCCATTGTCAAAGAAGGACTGAGATCTCAGTATCAGAGGGGATTTCTGAAATGTATAAACTGCAGGTTTACATGGAAAATTCACCCTCATAACTTAGCTCTGCTATTAGGGCCAATGCTTGTCTTCTGTCAGAAAACTGAGCTGGTCGTTTCTGGCACTGCATAAAAGAAATGTTTTTGGTTTTGTTTTTTTTTTTAGGGGTGTTATTTCAATGCTGTCCTTACTCAAAATTTTTGTTCACGGTTAAACAAGATTACTTGTAGGCTGTGGTGTATCTTGTGCTATTGGAATCTGAAGCAGCTCTATCACCTCATAACAAAACTAGGCTTCATCTCTGAAACATATTTATTATTCCCTGTTCTGGCGATGAAATATCTAACCTTGTCTTCTTTCCCTTTTTTTGGTCACTGTATAAATGACACACTTCTGGGCAGGCTAATACTGATCTAAAAAGCCATCATAAATTTTCTGCGTTCAGATTCAAGTTGCATTAACTGGAAAAAAGAGATCACTGTAAAATACAATATTCCCAAGAATCAATAAATCTTGTCATTGGAATGGAAGAGGGCTTTCACCACCTCACACACACCCTCTTCCAAACCCCCTTTTCGGAGGGAAGTGGTACATCTTGCCATGTAGGAGGAACAGTCACAAACCAGTCTTCACAGCACCCTCTTGCATTGTTTCTTCCTATTGCAGCAGCATCCACACTTTGGCTACTAGATTTGGCACAGCTAAGTTAATTCAAGTAGTCTTGACAGAGTTCAGGTTTACCAGTCACCTCTCTGCCTCAAGAGAATGGAGGTGTGTCAGGTCTACATCAATCACTAATCTAATTTCCTTTAGCAGGGTTTTATTAGGGTTGAGTGTTAAAATTTAATGATGCATGTCAACGTTTTCTAATTTAATTCCCACAAAGGATTTTTGTTCTTACAAACATCCTTCAGACAATTAGAACAACATAGTGCCATTTTGATTTTTGTCCATTCTTGCATATATTTCATTGCAAAATCGCTAACATGGACATCTGGTCACAAGAAAATCTTGTTGCAAGACATGTTGCTGCATTGGACTTGTTGCGAGCTGGTTTGCCATGAACAGCTGGTCATGCAAATTTCATCTAGTGCAGCATTTATTTCTGGGCATGAATTTATTTCCAACAAGTGGAGATGAAGTTTCACTACAGTTACTGCAATTACTACAGTTATGCAGATTTTCACCACACAAGAGGATTCATGCAAAGACATTTCTCCTGTGGCTACCACATCCTAAGCATCCCTGATAACTGAGAAACGGTAAAAGAATTGATGGCTTTACAAAGAAAGATCTATTAGGGTGAAATTGCCAATTCAAATGTCTGTACCTTATTTTTTGCCTCAGGGTAGTATTTTAATTTTGTCAAATCCACTTGTCTTTTTTTCTTAACGCAAGAAAAATGACAGATCTCACAATTGTGCTGATGCCATTGGCAGGAAGAGTTACATATTTAACTGCTGTTCCTTTGGTTCTAGTAAATTCAAAAGTGGTTCCACAAGGGTTTGCCTCTCTAATTATGAGGTTAATTCCTTTGCAAGTTTTATAATCAGTACCTACCCATGAAGAATGGTACATTTCTTTCAACAACTGAAAACACTGAATTAAAAGTAATGTCGGATTTTACTTTTGATTGCCTTTATCACCTGGGCTACCGTCTAGCATAGTGCAGTCCCAACAAGCGCTAATTGAGCATTAGCTCCAGCAGAGCAGCAGCACAATTAACTCATGGTAACTGACAGGCCCAGTGGGACTCGCTCTCCCTTCCCCCAATCATCCTGCTGATACCTTTACTGTAGATTCTGTTACCCAACAGCAGCCTCACCCACCTCAAAAGCCAGTAGATCAGCCTGCCCCAGACCTTCAGCCATGACTTGCCATCAGGGTTTTCGCCTATACATGGAAGTGGCCTGTCTAACAAGCCAATGAGAAAGAATAAATCGGATGGTTGGGTCAGTATCTCAAAGCTCAGGATGAAGACAAACTGGAGACTTGAAGCACTCCACTGGAGCTCAGTTGAATGTCCCCTATCTAAGCAGAATCGCTGCCTTTTTTTTAAAAAAAATCTAATGTCAGTTTTCCAGCCTGGACTCATCCAGGACTGCCTCAGTTTCCCTTCACATACAATTAGAATATTCTGATATGTTTTTCAAGGAATGAGTAAGCTCATTTCAGGTCTTTTTTGTTTGTTTTTTTAATCTGCCAGTTTCAACACTGCTTTTCTTTCTACTCTGTACAGTATCAAGTTTGAAATACTGTATATTCCTTTTTAAATTCTCTGTTTATTTGATAATTGCTCAAAAGATGACAGATACATCTATCAAATCTATTTATTTCTGTAGGGAAAAAATCAATATCGTATTTAGCATTAGGAAAAAAGTCATAAAATCAAGGAGGCTAGCCACTAGGGTCTTTAGTCTGCCCCTATTCAAGTGCAGTCAGTGGCAGGAGGTTGCCCCAGAGCACATCCAGTCATTTCAGTATCTCCAATGATACAGAGCAATATTGTTTCATTGTTAAGACAGTGGAACTCTCTACAGAAAGTCAGAGTTAGTTATAAAACTTCCTTGATAATTTAGAATTTTAAGTATTACAGGCTGAGACAAATAATGTCTCATTAACAAGTTGGGAACTTCTTTTTGATACCAAGATACTTCCAGATACTGTAGCTTTCCATCTAGTCCAAGACAAATACTTCTGTTCTCTTGTCTGGGACTTTTTATTATTTATTAATTTATTAATTATTTTAATGGACAGGGCATTTTAACAACCCACATGATGAAAATGTCATTGCAAGCAGAATTTTTTATAATATTGTGTATTCCTTTAATACTGGATGTATTACAGTTTATTACCTCAGGGAAGAGACTTTTGGGACATTATGTCTGTGCCTGCAGGCTGGTCCTATGTGCTACTTTCTGCAGTCCCACCAATGGGCAAGCTGTAACTTTTGGTTGCGCTTTTTCTCTGCATTCACAACCACTCGCATCTCAGATTTTTGTTCAGGCTATTTGCCACCTCAATTAAGATTTTGCAGAGGTGCGAGATCTCATAGCAGTGAGTGTGCCTCCTGCCTCTCACCAGTTTATCATTTGATGACCCTCAGGCTCTAAGCTCTTCCTTGAGACATACAATATGCCACAGCAGCTATCTCAGATGGGCCCCAATGCTCAGCTGTGGCTCAAGAAATTGTTCTTTTAATGAGCTCTCCTCCATGCCCCCCTGCTCCAGGTATACCTCAGTCAAGACCAGGTGTACAACCTTCTCCTACACTTGCTTGAAGAAAATACTGCCTGTTCTTCATCCCATCTGACCTGCTTGTAAGGTTGTTGGAACCTTCCTACCCATCTGAAGGGACATATTTGCACAGGACATCCTGAAAAAGTGCATTTAGTAAGTTGAAAAAAAAAAAATTTGACCTTTTTTCCTCTTCTGATTTGATCTTATGATGAAACCTCATTAATGATTCAAAATACAGTTCTGCACGTGGAAATAAATGAGTTTTGTAGAAAGTGGGCACTTACACATACAAATGGAAGCATGAAATATATGAAAACACAATGGGCAAGGCATTACAACCTGCAGGGGAATGAAGCAGACCTTGGAACCAGGGACAGTTTAAAGTGACCAGTGTTCCTCCCCTATGCATTAGAAATGTGTAGATGCATTTGTCATCAGCACAATTATCAGGCTAAAACAGCAAAAGAAAAACTAGCTCTGTCCACTACTTGCTGATGGGTGACAGAGCACTATGCTGTGCAAGGAGCGAGTCAGGATGAGACCAAGGAGGAAAAAAGCAGGAAGTGCTGCTTCCTTACAGGCAAAATGCTGAAGTGGCAGCTTGCTTCCATACAGCAGAGAACACAGGGTTACAAAGCAGTCAAATAAGTCACAACAGCAAGGTCTGTTGTTGCTTTTGTCTCCTGGGAAGACTGGGTACTTACTTATCAAGAAGGTGATTTCTGAAACAAACATGCTGTTTCACATAAAAGCCTGTTTGTGCCTCGTGGAAAAAATTCAAGGTCTCTCCAAGCTCTTTTCCAGCCTGCAAGTAAATCTCACAAATGCGCATGTGCTCAAGTATGTTCAGCTGATAAATGTTTCAATAAGTCACATGGCTGACTTCTTCAGCGTGTCCATTTGCAGTCTGTAAACAAACCCTGCAGGTAGTAAACCGAGAAACTTTGGTATGAAATTATTTATTGATATTCTCCAAATGCCTTTACAATGGCAATGCAGAAGTCATAGAAATTATACAGATGGTATTTTCTGTTACTATTGCAAACAAACCTGTTAGTGCTAACAGTGATGTTAAAATGTCGTTGTAGATTTTCAAAGCTAGCTTGCATTACCTTGATTCTCTTCCCACAGAAGAAAATTAGGTCAACTTTGATAAATACTGAGAATCCCAGCCATGAACACTACTGCTCATTATATATTCATCTTTGAGAAGGCCTTAAGCCATTGCATTATAAAGCTCCTTATGATGGCCTAACTTCGAACCCTGTGGAGTACTACATCAGTGAGATTATTGTGGCTCTGACCATGCACCACACACTGCTTCATGTTGCCCAGGCTATAAGTGTTTGTTAAAGGTCTCAGAAAATCTGTAGCAGAGTCAGATATTAAAATGAGATTTTCTACTTTCTGCAGTACTGTTGCAACCATAATTATTATCAGCTTGTCACCCCCACTTCAGTATTTATTTATGCACACCATATTAATTTAAGGTGCTTCTTTATAAAGTGCATCTAAATGAGCTGGACTTGTCAAAGATGCAGAAGAAAAATAGTGCATCAGATCGAAGAAGAGTTACAGAGATCATCATCTCATCCACAACTCAATCTCATGACTTTAAAAGCAGTTAAAATTTGCTTTGATAGCACACCTTTTTAAAAGAAATAAAGCATTATCTAAGTGCATTGTATGTTAAGAGCCGCAATAATTTTACTGACATTTCTCTTGCCAACCCACCCTGCACAGCATCTGTTCTTCCTTTACAAAACCTTTGTCTTACTCCATACTAGAATATTAATATATCAAAACCAGGATTGTCCTTCCAAATGCGCAGCTAAATTTTACTCAATTTTAGCACAAGAACATCACTCACCAGCAATGATACTAATCATCACGTGAACAGTTTACAGTCAATGTGTTAGCTTACCTTTTAAAGTGCCACTAGTAAAGGTATACACGTTTTTCACTGACTATTCCTGAAATAAACTCTTCTCTTTTGTGCTAATTTCCTATAAATATTGCTGTATTTTCACTTTTTTTCCCCACGGTACCTGCAGAGATCAACTTTTTCATTTGCACATTTGACACCCAAAACACACATCTCTGAACAGAAGCATCTCCTAAGCTTTTGGTCACAAGCTCTGTCCATTCAGAAAAGGTATAAACTCCAAACCGACAAAGCAATGCCATCTGATTGATGCTTTAGTAAAAGCCCCTCCAGTCTTAAGCAGAGAATTCTCACAGCAAAATATTTGCCATAAATACAAAGTTCAGGAAACGGGGGAGGAATTCTACTGTAAAATAACAACAGGAAATTAAGATTGTCTCACCATCATTCTCTAAGCAGAAGGAGATTTAAAACAAATCAAATAAATCACACACCAGCATGTGATTTATTTACTGAATTATTTACTCAGAACTAGCCAGGATGTATTTGGAGCAGTATTGCTTTAGAGAAGAGTTTAACTCCATGTTACTGCAGCCCGTGCTTTCAGATGAGTCATATCTCTTTGGACACTGAGTGTTTTCGTTTTATTTTTCCCTGTGACTAAAGCTCTTATATGCTCTTCTTGTCAATCAGCCATGAGGGACTGTCTGGCAGCTCTTGAGACACTGAGTGACAATGTCATGGAGTACTCTACTAATACAGCAGCGGAAGCCATAAGGGGAAAAAAATGAACTTCTGCTGAGCCTGTCTTTTATTCTCTGTTCTCTAGGAATCAGTTCTCAAAAAGGCACGCATAATAATCACCTGAAAACTTAGCACAGGAATCAAGCACGTGATTTTCTCTCGGCTCTGTCATGAAATACTCATATCACAAAGCAAAAAAAAAAATCCTGCTGTTAAATTCCTGACAAAGAAAAGTAGGGTAAATATATTAAAGCAGAACAAAGGACTTTCAGGGGAAATAAAAAAACCCTTTTATTTTCTTTTTCCTTGAAACTATAGGCATGTATCTCTTTCCCAAGGTCTGTAACTGTGCTCTTTGTCACACCACAGCACTACCAAAAGGTTTTCAGGTAGCTCATGTGTAAAACTGCTTCTGTTAATTTTCTTAACGTTATTCTGCTTTGTGATTTACCTGTAAGGTCCCCTTTGACCACCGGCAGTACTAGCATCACTCCAGATGCCCAGCTGCTGCAAAGATATCAGACTGTCTCCAGATGATCACTCATTTCTTACTTCTTCCTTCATTCATGCTCTAACCAGTCATTATCACCTGTCAGCTGTGCTTCATCAGACCTCCATCTGCTCCTTATCACTGTCCTTCTTCATCTCCCCAGTTTTCCCTTCCTTTCCTGAGCATCTTTTCCCAATACCTCATAGAGATGTGCAGAGTGATGAAGGCTCCAGTGTGGAAATCTATAAGCATAAGCTGTCCTTGTTTTGTGGCCAACAGGAACATATGGACACCTTTTGGACCAAACCACGTTCCTTCAAGCAGTTGAAGTGTTTCCAAGGGAACTTTTCCCAGCAGGGATTTCTGTCAAGGAGGGATCTTAGCACAGAGTTTCTGAAAAACCTGATATAACAAACACCATGGAAATACATAAAAAGGAAAGTACAGTCAATGTCTGGTATAAGAAACTAGATACTATCCAGTACTGTAATCTGCAATAAAAAATGAAAGCATAACACCCCCCCTCGCAGCTTCAAAGCAAGTAATTCCGTGAGAAAAAAAAAAGATAAGTTTTAACAATCAAACAAAAGGAGAAAAAAGGACTTACTTCAAAAACAAAACTGAGTCTTGTAAACAACAGAAGACTGTAGCAGTTGCAAGAACTATGGAGCTGTTTGCACAACACACAGAGGAAATTTTACAGCTGAGTGTCCTGTTTTAATGAAGGCAATGTGGGAAAGCTGAACATTTGCACTGTGCATATATAAATCCATCAGCTCTTCAGCGAAAAGACTGCATGTAAACATGAAACACTTTGGGGACATGATTATTAACTAGAGTGATAAAATGTTCTGGGCAGCTCCTTCAAGAGCAGGTAACAGCAGGGTTACAAAGCTTCTCTCTGATACCGAGGAAAAATGTGCAAAGAATAATTACTAAACACTTCACTCAGGTGTCAGCTCTTATTTATTTTTGTCAGTTGAAAATGCCGTATTATTTGAAACAAAAATTTCTGGAAAACTTAACATTTTCTGCTGAGGAAGTATCAAAACCAAAGCAGGTAAGGAGTTTAAAAAATTATTGCATAGGAAATTCTGTAACCAGCTTAGGCCAAACCTTCATCCCATTACTGGCAGCTGCCAAAAGCCAGTGCTCAGGGCAGGTCAGAGTGTGTTGTGAAGCTGCCCCTGAACTCCGCAGCAGCAGCTGGCAGCCCAGGACTTCCTCAGCCAGGGCATCTGTATTTGTAATCAACAGCTCACAGGGGCTTTCACTTTGAGAAGCTTAGTACTTTTAACACCACTGTGGGATTTTGGCACCTACTGTGTCCTGTGCCCAAGGCTCCCCCAGCTCAGCTGCAGGTCGTGTGAAAATCTGTGACCCTATAGTACAGCACAAGATGGAAAAAAAGGCTTTAAGCTGTTGTTCTCTCCTCACACTTGCAGCTCTTGGGTCTCTACAGGGCCCTCTCACCCCTGCCATGTCAGCTCCTTTCCAATGTAAAATGCTCAGATTTCACAGGCAGAGAACTTGCCAGAGGCCATGCCTCACCTTGCCTATTGCTCTGCTTTTCTGACTTCTGCCACATCCACTTTGAGACACAGAAACAGAATTGCACAGGCCATCCGGCACAAGGATACACCAGGGATTTAAACAGCATCACAAATGTATTCTTCATGTGCTCTTTCCTAACAATTTGATTTGCTTTCTGGACTCCGCCTTCCACAGGCATCAGGCTTAACTATGAGACTCGCTGTCATCTGATCATTCACAACACTAGCTTTACCCTGAACAAAGTTGTGAGAACGACCTATGCTCTTCTTGACATCACCAAGCAAAAGGGATTCCCTAAGCAGAGGTGCAGCTCCTGTCTCTTCCATCATGCCCCTGCTAGTACTGTGCCTGTCATGGTGTTAATTAGCCCACAGCATGATTAGCCAGGTCAGACAGATCAGAATATTGTAAATTGAGTTCTACAGGCTGTTAATTTAATATTTAAATTAACTTCTAATTAAAATTTTTAAAAGCACAGAACATCCTCTCTCAACAATATGCATCACAAAAGACACAAAATTAATTGGCATAGTGAAAGTTAAGGACTAAGAAACTGATAAACAGAAGCAAGGACAGCAGATGCTGTTTTTCTGGTAGCTTGCCCTTAATTTACAGTCAGGAGATATCAAGAGGAATGCTGCAGTATCTCCACAAGTCAGTCATGTTTTGCTTTAAAAGGTGAAAACAGTAACTACAGTTCAGCAAGTAGATCAAGAGAAAGCAAACATATTTGAATGGCTAAGTGAAAAGAGTAACATGGAGCATGTCTAAAAATACTGCCGATGTCAATAGAAAGACACGAGGTAGCAGAGTAGCAACAGACAAGAAAGTCAGTGGCTCCAAATTTCCAGCCCCACCATCCTTTGTGGGCTTTGGCAATCCAGTCTCAGTATTGATCTAAGGCTTTTATAAGACTGCCTTTTTAGTGCTTTCCAGAAAGTTCAACAAGTTTTAGCAAAGTCATTCCTGAGGTTTCACAAATATCTAGTACATCTTCACTTTGTATAAAAATAGCAGACCACTTTGATGGCATTTTTTGATTTTTGGTTATTTCAGTTTTGGTAATGAGGAGCATTATTTGTTTCTTGACAGTTATGTTGTTAAAGAAATATAAAGGAAATGAGCAAATCAAATACTAAGCTGTCATTATGTGTCGTGCTTAAGAGACAGCCCTGCTCATTACCTTGCCAGATGCATACTTATGAAAATTTGTGAATATTTCTAAACCATGACAGAGATGGCAAATACAGTTCAGGTTGTGACTGATTGATTTATTTGACATTTGCTGTATCACAGGGTAGGGGACAAACACTGCCCTTGTACATCGCCTAGACTTTCCTGTAGTTTGTGCAAGGGTGGGTGGACCACAGGCTTGAACCTTCATGACCTGGTGGAGTTAACCCTCAGCAGCTCACCAGCTGAGCTGGCATGGCAGTTTTCAGTTTGCCCCCACTTTCACACCATCTTTGACTGGAAGCTTGTAGCTGTATTTCATTCAAAAGACTTAGGCAAAGAACATTGAGCAAAGGGCTGAATTTGAGGCTAACCAGTGCTTTTCCACCACCCAGCTGCACATTCTTACCACTTGCTTTAAGTGCAAGCTGGTTTACATCTATCATGAGGCAAGCCATTACATGTGTCTGCAACCACTAAAATCTCTCTGAGGTTTGCATTCATTTCTCAAAGCACCTATTTATAGATGAAAAATAATCTCTATATTTTTAGAGGCACATTTGCTGGACCCTTCTAGTGACAGCAGTCAGGGATAAAATAGCCATCCATATTAAAAGACAGGGAGCTTTTTCCATACCCCTCAACCAAGACAGTTTTTTTTTGGACATATTGAAATTCCATCTCAAGAGCACAGACTATGCAAAAACTCTAGATGTCTCATTTCAATCACACCCCTGCAAATATGTGTGTCAACTCCTGCTCTGAAGGTAGCTGTGGACAAGAAGTGTAACCAAAAACTGGAAAGAAAATTGTCTGATGGGTAAAGAACCACAAAGAGTGAAAACAAGGTCGAAGCTGGGGTGTCCTTATTATCACATCTGGGGTATTTCTTAATTTGTAATGGGATATTGTAGTAAATTTTGTAGCAAAACCCTGATGCTATGAATCTACATGTGTTAGCTTGCAGAAGGTGATGGGACAAGTTTTCTGAGAAAAATGAGAGTTCTATGCATCAGTCTAGAATTTTCTAACACATCACATCAGAGCTAAAGCAAGAGAAATGGCTGAATGTATTTGCAGAGATAAAGTGCAGAAAAAGGAATTTTTTCTTTCTTCTGGAGTTTTGTACAGAATTGGCTAAAATTTATGATGAATGTTAGGTGCTTAAATGCAGGTGGATTCCACCTGTGTTATACATGAAAAAAATGCATGAATTTTATTCATGATGAGTTATTGTTGCCTTCCATTGAGGTACTTGTAAGTTTTAAGGTTAAGTCCTAGAGAAAAAATACTGGATTTGATTTTACTCCTACTGGAAAGGATGGAAGTCCGTTGGTTACTTGTATCTAATTTGAAACATTTATGTTTATCAAAAATTTTTCAAAAATATTGTGATGAAGAGGAAATGACAGATCGGAAACTGGCAAGCAAGTGCACCAAACAACTACATGGTTTAGGAGTTAACTGAAAAACAGCACCAAAAATAGAAGCTAAGTAAGATGGGAGATTTTTAATTGATCATAAATGACTTTAGAAGATTATGCAGTGACGAGCTTAAAGTAGGTCTGCCCCAAATACCTATCTAAAAGAGTGATTTTTAATTCCTGTCTCTTTGCCATAGGTTGTTCTCCTGTCTCTCACCAGTGTTATGCTAATAAGAGACTAGCTGCCATCACTTTGTTCCTGTGGCTGACCCTGACCCTTATTCTTGGATGCCATATATTTACTGTAATTGAATTAATCTCTTTTTACAGAGGGAGCTGGAATGTTTCCCATTTGGGATTACTTTTACTTTTCCTCTCTTATTGTAGGCTTTGCTAACATGTCTTTGCAAAGGACTTTCCCATGACAAAAAGCCATGAAAATTACAAAAGTAAATGCACAAATGCCTGGATGGAGAGATTCACATGCAAATAAACACCATAGCTTGTCTTCATTAAGTAGTTTGTGGCAGAGGCAGTTGCAAAAGCTGATTGAAATTAGAGGGATTTTTAGCAGTCAAGGTGCAGGCATCAGGTGAACTAATTTCAGATGTAATTCTGATGTTGATTTTCCTGTGAAGGTATCATTGTTAGATGATTGGTAAAAGGACAGATACAAATAGACATATTGCTTTCTTTCTGTGTTGGTATTTGAGCTATTTTCATCTGTGGGTTGATGCGATCTTGGTTTATCACCTTCCCTGCAGATTAGTTTCTGCATCTAGAAAATTTGAGCAATCATACTTCTGTGAAGTCAAAGAGAGACAGAAAGCTTACTACATGCAGAACACTGTTTCACAACATCCTCCTTCCTTACCCTCTTAGGGAAATATTCTACCGAGGTACACACAAAAGATTAAATTCTGCTTGAGAAACTCAGACCCGTTGCCCTTATTGCACAGCCACATGAACTCTCAGGTTAAAAAAGCAAAAATAAAACATTGAGTTCTGCTGTCGACACATCCCATCAAGGCATTGCAGACACATTAGTGCACTGAAATAAAATTTGCACCTACTGTGTATCCATGATTTATGTTGAGCTACATTTGGAGTGTTAAAATCCAGTTCCACAGCTATCACCTGGCAGATTAGGGAAGCGGAGCTGTACACAAACAGTAAATCTCACCTTCAGGATTCTTCACTGTCAGGGACATCTATTTGACTGCACACAGTCCTGGGGAGGAGCAGAAGGATCAGTCAGTCATACACCTCCTGCACGGAGGACTGTAGAGCAACAAGCAGAAAACATGTGTGAATTTAACTTTTAAATAAGAAGGAAATATATTTTGCCCTTTTAAGGTCTGCAGTACAGTGGCATGTCTCATAGGTACAAAAATCAGAGAAATACAGAAGTGTAGGCCGGGATGGCACAATGGATATGTCTGACCTCCCAATTGAAGCAGATCTTTCTCTGACAGGTTGCTGGGGCTTTGCCTAGCGAGCCCTGAAAGCCTCTAAGGATGGAGATCCAATTGCAGTCCACCTGTGCCAGTGCTCTGACACCTCCTAGTGATGAGGGTGCCTAGTTTGAGCTCTCAAGATGCAGTACTGTGGCCTCATCTCATTGACTGTCACAATTCAGATGCTCTCAGTCCCACAGTCTTGGCAGTCACATCTTATACAGTTGCAGGCAACCCTTAGATCGTACTTTAAATTCCTCCTTGCAGACCAAGCAAGCCCAGCTCCTTAAACCTCTCTGTGTTTCTTAGCACCTAAATGTCTTGAAGGTCTCCGCTGGACTCTCACCAGATTCCTCACATCATTGCTCTTGAATATGGGGCTAAAGCCCCTGTACAGCATCTCAGGTTGTAGCCACACCGAGTGCCATTGAGAGGGTCATAACTCCCTGTGCGGCACTGGCCATGCTCTTCCTTATGTGGTCCAGTGTAAGGTGTGTTTTTGTCATTTAGTGTCCACTGGAAAGCATACTAGGAAGAATCTCAGGAACAGTTATTTTTATTGAAGCAGTATTTGAGGACGAGTGTGTTTTCTGATGCAGTTACCTACTTTCCTCCCAAAGTTCACCAGACACAGGGCAAAGACAATAAAGTGCCTTTACAGAAGTGATTAGAAGTGTGGAAATGGACAGAGCTAGGTGATCTTATGCATGCATTGGCACTGGACATGCTGACAACTTTGCAAAACCCCAACATCTGTTCAAAAATAGGGAAGAACATGGTATTTCATTACCTCCAGCAAGAGCTCATGAAGATTCCTTTGTTAATTGCACAATTCTTGTGTGTTGCTGATTGACCTTTGTGACTGTGATAGAAAAAGCAATCCTGATTGATGTACTGGCATTTTTGAAATGAGATGTAACCACACTGTTTGTGTTTATGCAAGACCTGAGTGCCAGCAGCAATGTATAAAATATTTGATAGGACTTTTCAGGTGTGCAGAACGTGAATATGATGTCAGCTGTCTGGACCCACATGCTAGATGTGAACATGTCACAATCTCTCTGCATCCAGTCTGATATTTCCTGTTGGAAATGAAAGACAGTGAGGTAAATCTTTCAGCCAGTGTATGTTCGTGTGTTGTGTATATGCACATTCACTAGATACATGTGTGTGAAGATTCACTAGGTACATGCACACTTCAAGTTTGCCAGTCCACCAGAAATGTTTTCAGGGAAGAAAAAGAGGTTTTTTTCACTTTAAACCCTCACCTTTTCATTTTTCCAACTTTTATGAATTAAAAGTAATATTCAGGATGAATGTTTCATATTGAGTCTCGGCGGTTTCTCATTCCTCAGACATGTCAATAAGATTTCACACGGCTTGGAAAATTCGTTTGTACCACTTAAGTTTGTTCATCAGATGACTTTTGCTGTTGACTTCAGCTAAATTTAAATAGTAACTTTCTTTCTAAAAGGCCAAGATACTTTGTTCATTGAAGATGAATTAGGGCTTCTCTGGTTCTGCAAGTCAGGACTCCAGCTCCTTTAAGAACGCTGCAGCAGATTCCCTAAAATCAGTGCTCATTAAAGAAATCTGTTTATTCTGAAGGAAAAGACACTGGAAAACATGAAAGAAAAGAAAATCTAAGCAGCCACAAGGAAGAGACATCAACAAGTCACAGCCAGCATTTGCTTGAATGAAGTGCAAAGTTAGTGCAGAATAAAACATCTTGGGGCTTTAAAAATAGTTTTAGACTGGGTTTTTTAATAACTCAAGAGAAATATCCAAACGTGTTTCAAATTTTTTAATTCTGGTGAAAATGTTGTAGAGCTTGCCACTTTCTATAAAAGAGAGTTAAAATGCCCATCCTTAATTCACAATATTTTCATATTAGAAAGACTGGAGTGGAAATACTTACAAGATTTCCCTCAGGCAAGTATCCATATTGCTAGAAAAAATGGTCAACAAACACTCTATCACTCCAGGCAAGAAAAGAACCATCACATCTGGGCTCTGTTTGCTGTATAATAAATAACATATTTCTGATCTACCCTAAACATTTGCGTAAGTACATCAGTGAAATAGAGATGATTAAAGTGGATGTACTCTCCCTAACACAGATACTCCCTTTTCTGTGCAAGGCCAAAGACTGCTAACACACTGCAGTTTTGTAGATTGTACCTCAGAGTAGGAGGGAAAGCATGCGCAGGAGCTATCAGTGAAAAAAAAAAAAAGAGACATTTTCTCAGAGTACAAGAAATCATATGCAAATTCAATAGAATGAAGCATGCCTAACAAGCTATCAGAACATCCCTTAAAAATTAAAAGACTGGTAAACAATACCATGTTCCACAATGACAAAGTCTGCATAAAACTTCTTTTAATATAATGAAGGATATTTCTGGATAACACCCTTTAGTTGCCTACTATGCCTATGCATACTCAGATCAGTAATCATGAATCTATTTTTCCAGCAGTGACATTTCAGTAAGTCGTTCCTGTGCGGAATTTCACTTGTAAATGAGGAAGCGGATGTATATGACCCTATATTTGATGGGAGACAAATTGCTGGTGGTGTTATTCCAGTGGCTGTTTTCCAGCCCCAATATGAGACAAAGCATGACACATTACTTATAGATTCAGTGCAATAAAAATCAAACCATTTAAATCTTTCTGATATTACCCTGTCCAGTTTTAACATGTGTCTTTAATAATTAATTAATTTGTATCTTAAAACTATCTTTCTCCATATCTTCAGTCATTTCCGCAGTTTTGCTTATTAACCTTGGGATACCATGGCCTGCTCTGTACATGCCTTTTCCCTGTTGTGTTACTATATTGATGGTCTGGGATTTTTCTTCTCCCATACTCATCATTTCCCATATCACATGTGAATTGCCACATCTACTGCTTCTAGTAACCACTGCTTTTAGTAACCACTGCTTCTAGTAACCACTGCAATAGTTGGTAACATTATAGTAGTCAGTATTTCAATTAGGATTAGGATTCAAGATCTGCAGTTCCTTCCTTCCCCTCTCTGAGTGTGTACTTGCTGTCCCTAGTGTCCGGGTGCTGCCGAGCACCATAGTCCTGGAGACATCTGATGCAGTTAACATCCTTCACAAGACCAGACTGGCCCCTAATTTATTAAACTTACTTAATATTCTACAGTCTATTAGAAAAATCTTCTTAAAAGGTTCACTAATCTGCTTGCAAAATGTCATCACTTTTTAAATTTACAGATATTGGAAGAGCTTTTCAAGGACAGAACATTCATTTCAGCCTAAAACTGTGCAACTTACAATCTGTAGACATTCATTATTGTGATTTGATTTACTGGGCCTTTTTTTGCTTCTCTTTCAGTCACCAAAGGCTGCTTCCTACCTGTATAAGGATGGGCTCAAACCCTGAAGATTTCCTTTAAAACTTTTTAATTTTTAGGTTATTTTTTTGCCATGTTTTTCCTCCTTCATTGATTGACTCAGTTGTGCGTTTCTGTGAACAGAGATGCTACTATTTTCTAGTATTTCAGAAATACTCTTTCTCTGAGTGAGTTTGCTTTGCTGAAACTGTTCTAGATCTTAAAACACTGTTTCCCTAAAATCACAAATAACAATACTGAAGAGGGTAAATTGTGGAGACAGCGGATAGGAGGCTTAGATCAAAAATGGTTTAAAAATAAATTCTTTTAGGAAATATATCGCTCCTCACATTTTGTAATTAGTATTTTGCTAACTCTTTGGAAAAACAGACCCAAAGCAAGAGAACATTCAGCTTTCAAAGGCAGAAATAGAAAACATTCATGATTTTCCCTAAAATGTCTCATTTACATTTTTACTTTGTTTCATGTTGTGCATTGGATATTTCTGCAGTAGTCTGCCATTCTGCCACATTATATCAACCTGCCTAGCTCTGTGAGAGTGTTTATATAGACGTGCGTGTCATCCAGCTTACAAAGGTACTTTTACATGATTAAACATAGTTTTTAAATGTGCCATATCAGATATGAAATTTATGGTTGATTAAGTAAGTACATATCACACAGACTGAATATAAGAATTCTGTCGATTCTTATGAATATATGTGATATATATGTTTCTGACACTTATTTTCTTTGATTTGGCACCTTTGTTGAAGCCAATCTAAATGAGCACATGGCAATATCTTTCTCTCATGAACATTGTGGGGCCAAAAGGATCAATATTTTAATATTTACCCCATAAACTGGAATGTTTAATACATAATTCACTAAAATATGTCCATATTTATGGATAGAGCAGGAAGTCTACTCACCATTACTAAATTTCTCCCAGACTGGTACTTCATTTGCTAAATGCAGACTGAAATGCAGGATTAGTTTTCAGTAATATCTCTCTGATTGAGAATTTTAAGGCTCTTCAAAATGCATGCTTCTCACAGAATCACATGATTGTTTAGATTGCAAAAGACATTTAAGATCATCATACCAAATCTAACACTGCCAAGTCCACCACTAAACCACGTCCCCAAGCACCCCATCTACCTGTCTTTTAAATACCTTCCAGGTGACTAAACTGCTTCCCTGGGCAGCCTGTTCCTGTGTTCGACATACTTTTAGGTGAAAAAAATTTTCCTAATATCCAGTCTAAACCTCTCCTAGTGCAACCTGGGACCATTTCCTCATGTCTTATCACTTGTTCAACATTTCAACAGCAGCTTCAGTTTGGCATGAATCTTCTATTGCATGACTCGTCTCAGTTCTAAGAGCTGTAAGGCATCAGTAAACGAGGCCCTTGTACTAAATTTAGAGAGGATATTCAATTCTATAGTGCCATTGCCCTGTCGAAGGAAGAAAAATATTCCCTATGTAAAACAGGACATTATCATGCCTGTGCCTCTTAGTTCAACTAAGGACAAAGGTAGTGAGTGGCTTCTGGCAGAGGACACCAATGGGATAGCTGTTGGCAGAGCAGTTTACAGCTCCAGAAAAGCAAGTCCAAGCACTGCATTTTGAAAACACACACAAATGGCTTAGTTAGTGTCCTTGTTGCAGAGTGGTGAGAGCACTATGCTGCTTAGTGCAGGTGGCAGAATCCTTTCTCAATTACAGAGCCTACAGGGTCCTGCATGTAGCATGTACTGAGCTAGGTGGTGCTCTTATTTTTCTACTATAGATGCCTAATCTCACCAGGCCAAGAGCAGGCTTTGGTCCCTAAAACTGTGTTGCTCTCACACTTCTGACAGCATTGCAAACAAACCTTTTGTTCTTGTTTCTTCTATGAGTTTTATTGATTATTTTTGCTTGTAAATGCCGTATGTGAGTAGTTCGGCCTTCAAAACACCCCTGTGTAGATCTCAAACTCCCAGCAGGCAATGCTATACTCACCAGGAAGGACAAAGCCTTCAACTTTCCTCTACAATGAAGTAGTAACACTGTGCTATGACCTAGGACTGCACAGCAGAAGAAGGGAGAGATACAGTGGTACTGAGGGCCCAGGTTTGCATTAGGTTTAATAAGAGTTAATTTAACCCTAGCACTGTGGAAGAAGGAAGGAGATTCTGGAGAGGTTGGAAAGTAAAGAACTACAGGAATCAGACAAGATCTCTCCAGTACAAAAAACACCACTGAGGAAACATTGGAAGAAATACAACTCTCTTCAGTAGAGTTGGAAGTTGAAATTTCCATGCTGCAGGTTTTGGGATGTGCAATCTGAGACACGCAAAGAAAGTCAATAGAAGATGCTGGGTGTTTTCATTGCAGTTAGCAGCTGCCAGAGGTTTTTACCACTCATTTTCCACAAGATTGACTGATCTTTTTCTCTCCCTGTGTTAGAGAGTTAAGATTTGTAGCTGTGATGAAAATTCTTCTCTTTTCTGGGACAACGAAAAAAATCTTAACCAAATTCAGCGTACATATACACCCTTCTCAAGTAGACCAGTTGTGGAGAAAAGTTGCATTTGTTGTGCCTTCACATTGTCCTGCCCAGCAAGCGAGGCTGCACTTCCCACTGACCCTCACTCAGACCAGCAGGGGAAAGAAACAGAAAAATACAACTGGGCAGGCAGGCAACAGCAAGGCAATGATTTGGCGTCTCCCTCATTCATCCTCACATCAGGAGCTCCATGCCAACATTGAACACCACATGGCAGTGCCTGAGCTAGAAGTGTCACTGGCAGTGAATGAAACCAAACAGAAGTGGAGGAAGATGGGATTAAACCCCTTTGTCTCTTCTCACAGTGTCTTGTCTCCATGGCTTTTCAGTCACCGAAGCTCACAGAAGGACACTGCTGGAGCTTCTGCTCCACTGCACGTTTCTCCTGTCTTGCTTCAGAGACCTCAAGCCCCTCTCACATGGCACCCTGCCCTTTAACACTGCCATCACTGGCTGGAACCATTTGGTTTGGCACCCAGCTCCACCTTTGTGACCGTAAACCTCCATCCAGATTTTCAGCCTCACTTTGCTTTGGCTTTACTGAGCTTTGTATACTGTAATGTCTGGCTTCCCAACTACATATGAATGTGCAATATTTTCTAAGCTGTTTGCTGCTAGGCATACATTATGGAGTATGATGCTGTGAAAAGGAGATTTCAAAGTCACCGAAGTCTTGCCTGGGTGGCAAACCTTGAGTTTATCAGTAGCTGCTTACACAGAAAGGCTCCATGTCATAGAAGGATCAAAGCAAAAATTTGTTTGAAATTTAGGGGAATCAGAACACATGGGAAATACAGAAAATAACAAAGCACATCACCATGACTCCGACTCCTGCAGATATAAGCCAACAACAATGGTCAGGAGGAAAGCCCAGCAGCGCAGGCAGCAGGGCTGCATACAGTATTGCTGGGGACTGGGAGCTGCCCCCATCGCTGCTACTTGTCTTTGCAGGCAACTGCCTCCTTTGACAGTGCCTGGAGGAAGAAGTCCTCAACACAGGCAGGCGTCCAGGGAGCCCTGCCTGTTTGCAGCCAGGGGCAAAGGTTCATAAAATCACACTGTGCAGCTGAAAGGCAGTTATTCTGCTGTCTTTCTCTTGTGTTTCTCCTATGACAGGGAAAGCGTTGGTCTACAATCTTCTATAACAACGCTGGCAGTATTTCTTTTAAATGACTTCAGCATTTTCTCATTCTGACATCACTGTCAGGGCAATACAATTCAGACTAGTGCCTTGTGAAATGCTCCTTGAGCAAATTTACAAGAGAAATGAGGGCATGTGCCCTTCTGGACAGCAAGCCGCTATGCGCTTATCTTTCCAAACTGCCTGTGAATAGTAAAGGGCGGGGGTGGGGGGGACGGGGGACTGAAACATTTGCTTTCATCCATTGACAGATTCACTGCTGATCATTTCCAGTGCACTGAGAAATGAGGCCAAACACTGAGGTTTCCACAGTATTTTCAATACTCATTTTTTGAACACATTCTGGAGCAGATATCTTCAAATAACCTCAGAGCAATTTTCACCTCATGCGGAATTAAAAGCTGTTTGTTCAACAGATGATGTGCAAAGTAAAATTTGGTTGAAAAAGCAGATAGAGAGAGTTTGAAGTGAACATTTGCCTTTTTCTGAAATGAAAGGGAGTGATGTGAGCTCTAGAACTTGTTTTAAATCCCATGAATAACCTTGCCTCTTCTTGACAAACCCCATTTCACCAGAAAAATTTCCAGAGTTATCTGAGTGATCATTATATGATAAAAGAAATGGGGACATCAGAAGCTAGACTAGACTAAATCATACAATACAGTAAACAGTGAAATTACTAATTCAAGTTGCAGTACAGACACATTCAACTGAAAAAAATAACCTGTCTAGGTCCCAAGGACTGCATCCTCCCAGTATCTCCATGGGAGCCAAGGGAGCCATGCCAATTTATGTCAGTGGTAGATGGCAGTTATATGTCCTTCATAGTCTGTAAAATGTAAAGGTCTTTTAGCTACATGTTTAAGTGAAAGAGGAGAGGACTTTAAGGCATGTTAAAGCATCTCTGTTGCATTATTTTGTATTCAGCTGCAATAAGAAAGAGCTAATAAATGAAGCAAAGACCTTTCCGGTCACCACTCTTTATGCTATGTGCCAAGACATGACTTGCTTAGAAGTCTCTGTTCCTATTACAGGAAGAAGCCCCTCCTACTTATTGATCCGACTTCAAGATGTCTTTTCTCCACAGTTACCTCCAGATTCGAGTGAAAATGCACAGTCAGCTATCTCAAAGGCATAGTAAACACTTGACTGCCGTTAAACTGTGTAACAACGATACTAGGGATAAGAAAATCATGGAGATCTAAAACTTCAGTAAACTTTTAAGCTATTTTCAAGCTTCCAAAGACTTACAATACTACTCTAAATTACTTACAATCCTACTCTAAGTTAGCAAATATTATGTGGTTAGGTTAAGTGTACTAAAGTGACCTATAAAGTGATTTCTTTAAACAGAATTGAAGTTCCATACATCAGCTTATTCTACACTGCTATTGTTACTACAGTGTTAAAAAAAAAAGGAAGAAAGATCCATATAGTTCATAACAGATGCAGAATTGTACAATTGAAATCACTTCCACAGTTTAGTGGAAGAATTCTATTAAGTGAGCTCTTTCCATATGTGAACTCTGCTTTGATGTCCATCATTCGAAAGGAAATGTTTCTACTTCTCTACAGCATGTGTTCAAAAGTTATTCAGTACAACTGTAAAAAAGCCCAAGTAAAAATTCAAAGGTGAAAATTCTTGAATATGATCAGCTAAAACAGCCCATGTATTTTGTTGGTGCCTCATTTATTACTGCCCTTATAACACCTCTGTGATACTGAAGCATTTCTAAAAAGCAAGAGCTAGAGTCTTCCCGTGTTTGTTTTTTTTGTTGAAGTTAGAACAAGTGATGTTTGAAATGAAGTGGGGCCTTAGGCAAAGAAGAGTAGTGCAGAAATTCGCTATGGGGTTTGGAGACAGATAAAGCACTTCTTGGTTTTTAAGGTCCACAGGGAGCCTACTGTGAACCTAGGGAATAAATGTAAACCTTCCTCCCTCCCTGTTCACTTACACTGTAGCGAGGCACACACAAGGACTCAGTTATCTGAGACTGACCTCAGTCACAAGATAAGTTGTTAGAGGCAGGGCAGGGAAACAGACATGGTTTCAGTCTTGTTAAACAAACAGCCTGTTGTTTTGCCAGTGTTGATTTGGGTGCAGTCAAAATACACTTTCCATGTGAAGTTATCTGCAAAACAAAGGAGCAGCTCTGGTTTGCATTGTTCCCACGTAGCACAAATCTTGCTACCTGTGGTAAATCAGAAAAAAAAGTCTGAATTTCAGTAAGTTTCTCTTCAGTCTTGTGAAAGATAGTTATGGGCCTTCTTCCTGTCAAATACAGTTTCCTATATATCAAAACACAAGGAGGCTTCATATTACTCAGGCAGAAGTCCTTACTGCCTTCTTTGCCTTGGTCTTTAATAGTAAGGTGTGGTGTTCTCAGAATGCAGAGACCTCTGAGCCAGAAGACAGTGAGAATCCAGGAGGATTTGGTTAGAGACCTGCTTGGCCAATTAGACCTACATAAGTCCATGGGACCAGATGGCATTCACCCAAGGATATTAAGGGAGCTGGCAGGGGTCATCTCCAAAACCCTTTCCCTCATCTACCAGCAGTCTTGGCTGACTGAGGATGTGACACTTGCCTGGAAACTGGCAAAAGTTAGGCCCGCTTACAAGAAGAACCGGAGGGAGGATCTAGGGAAGTACAGGCCTGTCAGTCTGACCGCAGTGCCGGGGAAGGTCATGGAGCAGATAATCTTGAGTGCTATTACACAGCACATGCAGGACAGCCAGATGATCAGGCTCAGTCAAATGGGTTTATGAAAGGCAGGTCCTGCAAGACCAACCTGATCTCCTTCTGTGACAAGGTTACCTGTTTAATGGATGAGAGAAAGGCTGTGGATGTGGTGTACTTGGACTTCAGTAAAGCCATTGACATTGTTTCTCACAGTATTCTGCTTGAGAAACTGGCTGCCATTGGCCTGGACAGGCGCACCCTCTGCTGGGTGAAAAACTGGCTGGATGGCCGGGCCCAAAGACTGGTGGTAAATGGAGATAAATCCGGTTGGATGCTGGTCATGAGCGGTGTTCCCCAGGGTTCAGTGCTGGGTCCAGTCCTGTTCAATACATTTATCAATGATCTGGGCGAATGGATTGAGTGAATCCTTGGCAAGTTTGCAGATGACACTGCAAAGCTGGGTGAAAGTGTCAATCTGCTTGAAGGAGGGGAGGCTCTGCAGTGGGATCTAAACAGATTGGCTCAATGGGCTGAAACCAGTAGGATGAGGTTCCTACACTTGGGACGCAACCACCCAGGCAGCGTTACAGGATTGGGGAAGACTGACTGGAGAGCTGCCTGGCAGAGAAGGACTTGGGGGTGTTGGTTGATACTCAGCTGAATATGAGCCAACAGTGAGCCCAGGTGGCCAAGGAGGCCAATGGCATCTTGGCCTGTATCAAAAACAGTGTGGCCAGCAGGACTAGGGAAGTGATTGTGCCCCTGTACTCGGCACTGGTGAGGCCTCACCTCGAGTACTGTGTTCAATCCTGTGCCCTTCACTACAAGAAGGCCACTGAGGTGTTGGAGCACGTGCAGGGAAGGGTGGCAAAGTTGGTGAAAAGGCTGGAGAAGAAGTCCTATGAGGAGCAGCTGAGGCATTTCTAATACCTGAAGCCTGCATGGTGCTGGTGTTTGAGGTGAAGGGAAGGAGACTGTGTCTCCACCTCAGCGCATCAGGGCTCTGGGCAAATTCAGTTCCACTTTAGGAGTGCAAGATCGGTCTATGTCAAGCCATTCATTTCCCACAATGTGATTGATCACAGTAGTTAAGACCTTGCTTCCTTCCTTTGCCTGAACAGCAAACTTTAGAACAGCTTATTAACTAATCTTGAAACTGAAACTGGAAGTAGGGAACATTTGGATATGGATTTTCAAGTGGATGTCCCTTCTGCTTGGCCTTGTAAAACTCCATTCTGCAGACGTGCTCCTGAAAATGGCACTAGAATGTAATGTGCTTATTGTAATCGTACATAAAGCACTTAGCCAAATTATCATCCTTAACTGCCAAAAGACTTTAGGGAGAGCTTTTTCCATTATTTGAATATTTCTAACCCTGTCTCAGATCTGATTTTTTAGGCTGATGAAGTACAGTTTTCATTTTCCTTATCTCACCTATCTCCTATGGATTCAAGCTTGAATCACACCTTATTGCCTAAATATTGGGAAGGGAAAGAATGGGCATCCAGCAACATATACAGGCGAGAAGTCTGTATCTACGGCACAGTATCAGTGCCTTCCACACAGACAGAAATCAGACATCCCAGTTTGGTTCATTCCCATATTACCCCAGATGGAGATGTTACAAGATTTTGAGCTGGAGTGGAAAGGTTAAAACTTGCTGAAGTTCAGAGGTGACAGAGGCAAAAACACATCTACCTTCTCCATGTGCTGCCCAGCCCTGGCACCACCATTTGTTGGTGCAGATGTCACCACAAGCAAGGTCTCCCACATGCTTTTTTCAAGTGTCATCAGATGCTGACAGCCCCTAGAAGTAATCCTAGCGGCCAATTGTCTTCCCTTGCCTTTGCCATTTGTCTGTTGGTGAGACTCATGGGTGTTAGGATGTCTCCTGTTGGGGAGCATCCAGTATCCTTCAGGGTTGTGCAAGAGAGCTACCAGTCTGCACACAAATGAATAGCCTGTATGCAACATGGCATGGCTATTGGATGGCTTGTTGCAAATTTTATAACTATTCACTTTTGCTTTGCATGTGGTCTAGTGAAAACTACTTAAAAGACACTGCTGTAGATCTCAGCAGAAGCTCTGCTACCACTGCTGTCTGTGGTTTCATTCATTCCCCATCTACTATGACTGCCTCATTCATCTGTTTTGTATCAGGCTTTTCATGAAACCATTGCATTTCAGCATCAGTATCAGAGTTTTCTCTGCAATTATGTATGCGTGCATTTCTTTATCCAACCAAAATACCTGTAGCCTTCATGGAATCAGAGTGCTGTGTGCTGCTTTCTACGAATATGTGTTCTGGGTGCTGCACGTACAGTCACAGTTCCACAAGAAGCAGGCAGAATTTACAGTGTCCACTGACCATCCATTTGCCTAAGCCAAGTATCAGCCTGATTAATATATATTAGTCTGCTGCACCCTAGGATGCAAGCGATCACGAGCAAATCTTTCATGACTAAGGAATTTGCACTTGCAGGATTAAATCCACAGTAAAGGAAACAGCTTTGAAACATCAGCCCTTATACTATGGTGCTTAGTGTAGCAAAGAGATATTTCCTTTAAACCTGTAAGTGTTGGGGTGTAAAAGAACAGTCAGAGACTAAACAATGCTAACAAAACTACCATCCACTTTCGGAAAAACCTTTTGCTCAGGAGTGGGTCTGGTGGGGACTGACTCCATGGTGACTACAAGTCACCATACCACTAGTAAAATCCAAAACCTCCTGAAAATGTCTTTAGACATTGTTGTAACACCTTTTCTATAAATCAGTAGATAACATTTTTCTTCTTCTCATAGAAGAAAATACTGTATTAGCAAATAAGTATGCTTGATTTTGAAACAAGGTTATCAGGATATTTATTCATCAAAAGCATCATCAGGCAGTGGCACAGCTGCCCAGGGAAGTGGTTGAGTCACCATCCCTGGAAGTATTTAAAAGACAGGTGGATGAGATGCTCAGGGATATGTTTTAGGAGTGGACAGGTACAGTTGGACTCAATCTCAAAGGTCTTTTCCAACCAAACAATTCTATGATTCTATGATCCTACAACTTCTAGTAAGTTTAAAACTACAGAAATACACATCTATTTATTATACTTTAAATGCAGTTTTACGTTGCCAATAACAAGGGGATAATAAGTAAAGATGGCAAGGGCAGCACTGCTCTGTGGGCAATCTGAAGCAACCCTGTAATTACAAGTTTCATGTTAAAGACCTGCTTATCTCATTTGATGATGTCACCACAAGCAACAAAAAACTCTGTAGCAGCAAAGACGAGTTGGAAAGCCATGGCCACACCTAAAATTTCTTGCAAAATAAACAGCTGTTCCAAATATGAATAAGTACATGTTTAAACTGTGCCAGAAATAAAACAATGTGATAACACAAGGAAAACCCTCTTGGACTACAATGACAAACCCCTTATGTCTCAAGGACTGCGGAGTCAGCAAAACTCCGTGGCAGTTGGACTAATGCCAACACATTGGACAAGAGTCACTTCCAAGTTCAGGTGTTTTTCCTCAGCTGAATTAACTGAGGTGAGAAGTAACTGCAAAGCTGGAAGAATTCACACACCTTTGTTTGACAAATTTGTTCTTACGTTTCATTGCATTTGCTCAGATTAAAAGAGGGAAGAAGAGAGATGACCTAGTGACTCTTGGCCTATATCCTAACAAAGCACTAGGAGCAGAGACGCCGTTCTTTTCAAATTTCAGAACTGCTCTACCTACAGCATGCTGAGTTTGTCGAATTTTGAGGTTGTTGTGGTTAGTGCACAGAGCATTTTCCTCATTCTAAATCCTTATGCACAGCAAGGAACTACCAGATCACCTGATAAACAGAACTGCCTGATTGGAAGACCAATTGTTGTAAGAAGAATGGTTTCATTAGGAGGGAAATCCAGTGGACACCTTGTATTTGGATTTTCATAAAGCCTTTGTCAGGATTTCACAGCAAAGTTTGTTAAAGAAGCTGTGTTATCTCCATTGGGAGGAAAAGCCTTTCCAAGGATAAAAAGTCATTTAAAGAAAAAGAAGCAAAAAGCAGGGCCAAATGTCACACCTCAGGATGGAGACGGGTCAGTGGTGGTAGCCAATGCAGGAAGGCACTGGAATAATTTTTATTCAACACTTTCATCAGTGACCTACAGGATGGGTTTAACAGTAAAGTTCTTAGGTTTTCAGATGGCAGCTGAACTCCTTCAGTCACCAGCTGTGCTGATGGTGAAATGCCCTAGAGTGACTTTAAGCAAATTAAAGCGTGGACAAATGGGCATTTATGTGGAAAATGCAAGGTAGTAGATCTGAACCATGTCTACATGATAGTGAACCTAGGTCAGGCAGTTACTGTTGAGGCAAGAGGTCCTGAATTCACCATGGACAGCCTTCTGTAATCTTTCACTTGGGAGCTAAAACAGCAGCAAAACCACAAGATATCCTAGGGAAGTGTGCTGATCTCTGCAACATGTAGGGTTGGACAACTTGAGGCACACAAACTCATGAGCCATTAATCAGAGTTTATATAGAGCTGACTCATTTGCTCCCATCAAGACAGAAACAAGAGACGTGATCAGAAACTCAACCATTCAGAGACAATGTTTCCTGTGGTACTCTATGCAGAAGCCAGTTTTCAGAGGCTTTGCCAGTTTCACAGGGCTGCCTTTCGCACATGAGTACCCCTGCTATCCTAATAGCATCATTTCATAACAACCTTCCTTGGTATTTCTTCATTTATTTGTTCAAATATTAATTAGTGTAATAACTGCATTGTGAATCTCTGTATTCTTTTATTTACCCTGTGTAGATTTCTTTCACGCAGAAGACTGGCAAAACTCCCAAAAGATAGAAAACTAATGTAAGACTGACTTCCACTGTGACAACAGAAGATGTCAATTTAAGTAATACAGTAAGAAAGCCTGGCACCTGGATGATATTAGATGAGACTGTTTACAGTAAGTGCTTCAGTCTGGGCCTTTACTAGGAGACAAATAGACCATTGCAAAACTAAGATAAACACAAACTGAATTTACATTTTGCAACTAAAGGGCTTCAACTGCACTATTCTTGCCAGGATTGGGTATTCTACCAGCAGTGCAACAGCAACTACATAGCTTGTATGGGCCGAAGATATGACTGGAGTATTTTACCATCCTTATCCCAATACCTTCTTGAAAGTACCATGTCCTTCTTCCCTTTCCCTATTGCAAGTACTGCCATGGATAACCTTATCTTTGTTTGCATATACACTTTAAGTATATATTACCAACTCAAAGACAAAACAGTGATGCTGTAGATAAAGACTTAACTACATATTAAAAACTTACGCACTAAATAGCAAGGAGTTGTAGTGTTGAGTATTGATATTGTACCACAGAATCTGTAAATATCAGATTAAAACCAATGGATAGCTTGCCAAATACAGAATTATTTTCCACTGAGGCATAAAAATTAGTTACTACATTAACGAAATATCTTTCCAGGGATTTTTGAAGACCTAGTGTCATTCAATCGCTACAAGCCTTGCAAAAATAGCTGGTAATCGGTTCAGGTGGTAAACATGTTAGAGCAAATATCAAAATAAAAGACAGTGAAGCCAAAACTAAAGCTCTGCTGGGATTCACCACTGTAACTGAAGACAATTGTACCCTGTAGTGCGATGGACACAAGAGAAAGGACATGTGCACTTCCTGCATACTCCCATCGTCCATTGTGCTTCCAGTTCATCAGTTAATCCCAGTCTCTAAAAGGAAGCTGAAGACTGGGCAACAGCTTTTTTAAGATCAGACCAGTTCCTCCTAGAATGTCAGTAGAGTTACCAAGCTGTGGGCAAAGGCACCCAGATGCTCTGCAGGGATGTCAGGTGGAGAGCAGCCCCAGCCCCACTGTGTACTAGTACATGGGCTGCTTGGCAGGAGCAAGGACTGCTGGAGGTGAAGACAAAGGAGCAACAACTGATCCTGTCAGGAGGTTCCTGCCATCAAAATGTCTAGGGCACTACGTGAGGTCGTAGTACAGTTACTACCTCCATGTGATTTTCTTGTTATTTAGAAGGAAAACAGTTTTCTGCTTTAAAAGAAAAAACATGGGATTTTATTCATCAGCCATTCATCACGTTTTTTTCTTTTTTTCTGATTGCCAACTGTAAGAGACTACACAAAGTCAGGATTCAGCAGAAGAAGAGGATAGCAGCCCCATGCTGGATGGTCTGTGTTTTTTGTTTGCCATCTGAAAACAAGCAATGACATATGTAATGTCAGGAAAGCTCAAAACCGACACCAAGCATGCAGTGGAAAAATACTTTGAATACTAGCGTAAAATAAAGCAACATTATTAGAAACAGAAAAGCATTTTAGTTACATAGTTCTCACATGAATCTCAAAAATTCCCACTGTTGTGCTGGAGCTTTTGAACTTGGTTTCTCTTTGCCCTAATCTGAAACAGTGAGTGTTGCAGTTCAAATCTCTGACTCTGGACTTTGGATAACTTAATGGAAGTGTTTGAATTGACTCTGTCTTCTGATAGTCTTTCAGCCAGGCATGGGTGAAACGTTTCATATTTGGTCTGGATTTCAGCAAGTTTTTGCACAACTCAGATTTGTTTAATTTGCAGTTCTGCCAATGCAGCAGTAAATGTAACCAGCAATTCCTTTTCTAAAAATTACTCACCCATCAACAAAACGTCAGCGCACAAGATATCCCAATCTCGGCCCAAAATCAAACAGAGTGAGCAAGTAAAATTTCATCAAGTAGTGATTACTCACTGATGGTACTCGGGATTTTGGCTCTAAAAATACCAATGGCAGATGACTTCTGTGCAGAAAGGGCAGAAGGACCTGTGCCCTGACAATCTCCCCAAAGGCTGCTTGACCATGTCCCAGAGCACACCCCCTTCCTGAAGCTCATCACCTACCCACTGCCTTCACCTGGATAGCAGAGACAATACTTAACATAATGTGGTGGGTTGAACCTGACTGTATGCCAGGTGCTCAACAAGCCACTGTATCACTTGCTTCCTCAGCTGGAGAAAATCTTTATGGCGACAAGGATGGTGAGAGATCACTCGCCAGTTACTGTCATGGGCAAACCAGGCTTGATTCAAGGAAATTAATTTAATTTACTACTAATTAAAAATCAGACTAAGCTTTTAAGAAGTATAATCAAGTCTTAAAACAACTTTCCCGCCATCCCTTCCTTCTTTTTGGGCTCAGATTCACTTTGAATTTCTCTACATCCTCTCTACCAAGCAGCCCAAGGGAACAGAGAACAGGTTTGTGGTCAGTTCATCACATATTGTCTCTGCCACTCCTTCCTCCTCACATTCCTCCACTGCTCCAGCATAGCACTCCTCCCACAGGAGGTCTTTCACACATCTGGTTATATCCAATCCCGCACACTTCCTCAGTCACTAAGAGCTTAAAAGGTTACTTCAAGATCACCCTGAAGACAGCTATCTGCAACTGCAAATAATGAAGAAACATTTCAAAATAGAGAGATTTTGTTAGCGATAGTAGTTACTTTAATGAGAAAAAATATTGCAAGGTCACAGCCATGTGTCACTTAGTTTAGGATAATTCACCAATACGGTGTTATCGTATTATCAAATTAATTAATTACAAAATATTTTTTTACCATGTGCACATGTGTGAATACAAAAATATCTACGTTACAAGAGCAGATAGTGTTTCTGTGCAAACAAAGCAGGTAGAAGATTACTATAAATTTTTAAGCCTTATGGGTGTAAATGTAGGTATCAGTTTGCAGAATGGTCTCCTGAAACAGATTATAAAAATGCTTGGTTTTGTTATTTGATGCTTGTGATTTAAAATAATATATCTAAGAAAACATGACATCATTATTTGATTTATTATGGATGTAACCCAGAGAATGAATAGAACAGCATGCTATGGATCTAGGTCTGGGCTCTCTCATTACAAACCCCCTAGGAATGAGCCAAAGGAAAACAATGAATTTGCATGAATAAAACAGCACTTTGATGTGTTCTGATTGATGCACATCACAGGAACTTTGGATGGTCAGCTTGGACGTTGATATAAAATTTCTTGTGTGTACCACTACTTTTCTTTTAATTGAATATCTAATTTTCTTAATTTCTGGCAATACAGAAATATTGGAGTTTTATTTCCTTGGTGTATTCTAGCATGATGAGATGAGAACAAATTATTGGAAAAAGCCTTTGCAAATATCAACAACAAACCTGTTCCAAACTTTTCCGTGTAGTCCAAATGGTGGAAATTAAGAAGTACTTTTGAACATTTTCTATCCCCCACTGAAAATACTTTTTTAATGAGAAAAAGTACTCGTGCACAATTTTACACTTATGGCCTTGGTCCAATATAATACCTTGGCACAAGCCTAAATTTAAATTTATGAGTAGGCCTCTAAATTGAATTATTCACATTTCTAAATTACATTCACACACGAATAAGGAGTCCACAGAACAATTGCCTGCAGTTATTCCAGGGGTACTACAAGTTGGATGAAGAGTCTGCAACTTTTTTTCCACATTTCTTGTAATTCTAAAACTTATTCTTAATTTATTAATAAAGTCTAATATCAATGCATTAAACAGATGGAAAAATCGTAAAGGAAGACAGATATTCAAGTGCTACCTATTTCCAGTCTCTTCCATAGCCTAAAAAGAATATCTTTCCTTAAAAAAATCATTCAAAACAAGAACAGTTTTCTGCAGCTTTATTAAACAGGAATAAAAACACTAGGGTGAAAATTTCTAACTATCCCCGGTCATGCTATGTCATTATAGGTGATCTGTGAACAACAGAGGGTGTTCTCCATATACAAGAGCTTCCTTTTAAGTTTTCATTACCTAGGTATCATAGTCTTACCAAACTCCTGTGGTTCTAAAACGGCATTAGTAATACAAGGTGTTACATTAGAGATCTCACATTACCCATCTTCTGTGCTTATAAAAAAGACTTCAGGCAGACAGATATACTTTTCTCATATTTGTTCCATGTTTTGTCCTATGCATAAGCAACAGAGCCACATGTGAACACTTATTGTGACCTCAAAATTCTGCATTTAACTGAAAGAACAAGTATTCAAAATTCAGCCAGCTACAATTGACACTGAAACGGATTAAAAATGATGACACTAACTGGAAAAAGTAATAGAAGATCGTGTCTTTACTATTAGCATATGAAGGAGGTAAAGAAAGTGCTAAATGATCATCATCTCTCAGATGCTTACAATTGCAAGATACTTGGGTCCCAGTAAGTAAACGCAGAGACTTCCTTCTAGATCTTTTTCTGTTCTTTCTTAATATTGATTAAACATCAGCTCTTGGACCAGGCCCTCAGATTGCAGGCGACATAATCAATACACAGAAAACCGCCAAAGAGTTTTCATTCCTAAGGCTAATTTTAGGGTACCTATGACAGAAAAGATTTTTGATCTCCTTGCATCTGCTTGTGCATTTTTCTGTCCTACGCCTCACCATAAATGGGAAGAGTGAAGCTAACATTCCTTTCTGTCATGCTTTTAAACTGATTTTAGGTGAGTGTATGTTTGGCTGATTTTAGGAAGCTCATTACACTATGACTGCCATCGTCACTCTTTGCAGACCAGTTCCCTGGCAGGCTGATTCCTGTGTGGCATGATCCTGTGACCCAGCAACCAGAAGCAGATCCAGCCCCTAACCCATTTTGCCAGTGGTCAGTGTCAGTCACGAGCGTGCCCCAATAACCCACGAGTCTGTTCAATAACCCGTAAAGTGCTTTCTCCACTGGATTTCAAGGCAGATGGGCTCCAGTTAGTGAGAGGGAGTAACAGAGTGGAAAATCAGAAAAAAGGCCTATGAAAAGCTAGAAGAAAAAAATTCACTTGACGATCAGTACTATTGCTGCTGCTCTTGCCAATGAACCTTGTGCACAGGATAAGGTTACAATAAATGAGCAGAATATAAATCAAAAAAATAACACAATCAGAGAAAACCATGGACAGAATATACACTCCATGAGAAATGATCATTTTAATTTATTCATGCAAATACTCCTTCTCCAGAAGACACAAACTACACAACACATGCTGTCATTAGTTAGTGCACCCCAGAACTCTAGTGCTTCAGGCAAACTTCACAGTACCACAGTATCACAAGGTTGGAAAACACCTCTGAGATCATCCAGTCCAACCTATGACCCAACACCACCACCTACTCATCCTTTAAACCATGGCACTAAGCGCCTCATCCAATCTGTTTTTAAACACCTCCAGGGACGATGACTCCACCACCTCCCTGGGCAGCGCATTCCATTGGTGAATCACCCTTTCAGTGAAAAATTTCTTCCTAATATCAAGCCTAAACCTTCCCTGACGAAGCTTGAGACCATGTGCTCTTGTTCTGTCACTGGTTGCCTGAGAGAAGAGATCAACCCCTGCCTGCCTACAACTTCCTTTTAGGTAGTTACAGAGAGCAATAAGGTCTTCCCTGAGCCTCCTCTTCTCCAGGCTAAAAAACCCCAGCTCCCTCAGTCGCTCTTCATAGGGCTTGTGCTCCAGCCCCTTCACCATCTTCATTGCTCTCCTCTGGACACACTCCAGCATCTCGACATCTCTCTCAAACTGAGGGGCCCAGAACTGGTCACAGTACTCAAGGTGCAGCCTGGCCAGTGCCGAGTATAAGGGGATGATAACTTCTCTAGTCCTGCTAATCACACCATTCTTGATGCAGGCCAGGATACCATTGGCCCTCTTGGCCACTTGGGCACACTGCTGGCTCATGATGAGTTTCCTGTCCACCATCACACCCAAGTCGCTTTCCACTTGACTATTCTCCAGCCATTCTGTCCCCAGCCTATAGCTCTGCATGGGGTTGTTGTGTCCAAAGTGTAGAACCTGGCACTTGGACTTGTTAACTTCATCCCATTGGAATCAGCCCACCTCTCCAGTCTGTCAAGGTCCCTCTGTAGGGCCCTCCTACCCTCCATCAGATCGACATCTCCTCCCAGCTTGGTATCATCTGCGAACTTGCTAATGATGGACTCAATCCCCTCATCCAAATCATCAACAAAGATATTAACAGGACTGGGCCTAACACCGACCCCAAGGGGGACACCACTGGTGACCAGCCGCCAACTGGATGAGACACCATTCACTGTCACTCTCTGGGCTTGGCCATCCAACCAATTCCTAACCCAACACAGAGTGCTCCTGTCCAAGCCACGGGCTGCCAGCTTCTCCAGGAGTCTACTATGGGAGATGGTGTCAAAGGCCTTGCTGAAGTCCAGGTATACCACATCCACAGCCTTCCTCTCATCCACCGGGCGAGTCACATGGTCATAAAAGGAGATCAGGTTGATCAGGCAGGACCTGACCCTCCTAAATCCATGCTGACCGGGCATGATCTCTCAGTCATTCTGCAGGTGCTGCATGATTGCACCCAAGATTATCTGTTCCATAATTTTACCTGGAACCGAGGTCAGGCTGACAGGTCTGTAATTACCTGGATCGTCCCTACGGCTCTTCTTGTGGATGAATGTCACATTAGCCAACTTCCAGTCATCCGGGACCTCTGCAGTGAGCCAGGACTGTTGATAAATTATGGAAAATGGCTTAGCGAGCTCGTCTGCCAGCTCTCTCATCACCCTAGGATGGATCCCATCCTACCCCATAGACTTATGAGGATCCAAGTGGCTCAGCAGGTCTCTGACTTCTTCCTCCTGGATTACAGGGGAGTTATATTCCAACCTGACCCCATCCACCACTTCAGAAGACCAGCTGTCCAGTGAACAATCTGTCTTAGTGTTGAAAACAGAGGTAAAGAAGGCATCGAGAACTTCAGTTTTTTCATCATCTTTAGTTACTATATTTCCCTCAACATCCAATAAGGAGTGGAGGTTGTTGCTGCCCTTCTTTCTGCCATTAATATATTTGTAAAAACACTTCTTGTTGTCCTTAACAGAAGTGGCCAATTTGAGCTCCAGCTGGGCTTTTGCCTCCCTAATTTTCCTCCTATATGACTTAACAATATCTTTGAACATAACCTGATTCACCAGCCCTTCCTTCCAAAGGTGATACACCCTCTTTTTCTCACTTAGCTCCTTCAGAAGCTCCTTACTCATCCAGGCCAGCTGTCTACCCCTACGACTCATCTTACGGCACATCGGGATGGTCTGTTCCTGCGCTTTCAAGATTCCGTTCTTGAAATAACTCCAGCCTTCCTGGACCCCCTTGTTTTTAAGGACTATTTCCCAGGGTACTCCCCTGACTAGTTCCTTAAATAATCCAAAATCTGCCCACCAAAATTCCCGCCTGGACGTCCTGTTCATGCCCTTCCTTGTTTCGTTGTTTTTGAGAACTCGATTATCTCATGGTCACTGTACCCCAGACAACCTCTGACCACAACATCACCCACCAGCCCTTCTCTATTTGTAAACAGCAGGTCAAGGAGACCCTCACCCCTGGTAGGATCACTTACCAGCTGTGACAGAGAACAATCCTCAATACATTCCAAGAATCTTCTGGAGTGCCTCCTCTCGGCTGTGTTAAGTTCCCAGCAGATATCTGAGAGATTAAAGTCTCCTAAAAGAACAAGGGCAGCCAATATTGAGGCAATTTCCAACTGCTTAAACAACAATAGATCCACCTCTTTTTCCTGAACGGATGGTCTGTAACGTACTCCAACCAGGATGTCAGTCTTGATTGCCCCTCTGACTCTTACCCATAGGCACTCAATCTGGTCATCACTAATCTCAACTTCTATGGTGTCAAGATTTTCCTTTATATACAGGGCCACCCCTCCACCCCTTCTCTCCCATCTGTCTCTCCTGAATAGTTTGTGGCCTTCCATGACAGCACTCCAGTTACGAGAGTTGTTCCACCACGTTTCCATGATAGCAAGTATATCATTTCTCTCCTGCTGGACCAGGACTTCCAGCTCCTCTTGCTTATTGCCCATACTGACTGCATTAGTGTACATGCACTTAAGTTGGGTTACTGACTTCACCCTTGATGATGACTCACTCCCTACAGTCACATCACTGGTGAGCCTGGTTACATCCCCCTCCCCGTTTGGGCCTAGTTTAAAGCCCTCTTAATGAGCCCTGCCAACTCCCAGTCTAGAATCCTTTTGCCCCTTTTGCTTAGGTGGGACCCACCTGGATCTAGCAGGTAAGGTGCAGTAAAAGATTCCACATGATCATAGAAACCAAAATTTTTCTTTTGGCACGAGCCTTTAAGCCATTTGTTAACAGTGTGGACTTTCTTGTTTTTTGCAGGATAGACCTCTGACACTGGAAGAATGGAGCAGAACACCACCTGCACTCCTGCCCCATCAATTAAACGGCCTAGCTCCTTAAACTCCTTTTTAATCATCTGGATCCCCTCTTTTCAAGTTCATCACTACCAGCTTGTACAACCAACAGTGGATAATAATCTGAGGGTTGAATTAAATCAGGGAATCTCTTAGTGATATCCCCTACCTGGGCTTGAGGAAGGCAGCAGACCTCCCTGTGGGATGGGTCCAGCCTACATATAGGACGCTCTGCTCCTTTTACAAGGGAGTCACCTATTACAACTACCCTCCTTTTCTTTTTAGTACTTGAGGTTCTGACCCGCCTGACAGATGGAGCAAAATTGAAAGATTCCCCAGTCGAATTGCCTTCATCAATATCATCAACCTGAGCATCAAATTCCAGAACCCCAAACTTGTTTTGTAAGGACAACTGGAAAGGCAATATCTTGAAGGGAGTCGGATGATGGGAGGAAAATCTATTACTGCCACGAGAGCAGACCTGCTCCCATTCCATTATTATGCTGTTAATGCAAGAAAACACCAACGCGTCAAATTCAGGTTGGTCAAATTTTCTAACACATTTCTGAAACAGTGAGGAAACCTTCTGTAGTGTGAGTCTGTGAAATGTGTTGTATTGTACCTATTTTTTTCTATTAAATCAAACATCCAAAAATAGTATCATTCCACAGTTTCGATTTTAATCGTAATGAGCCAAATTTTGAAGCGAAATCAAAATGTCATTTGCAAAAAAATAGAAAAAATTACATCGTATATTTCTGTTCAGTTATCTTGACAGCACCTACATAGCAGGTAATTTCTCTTCCAAATGGGTGATTATGCATCACATAGATACAGAAACGCAACAGACTTTACACATTTTAGCACATAGGAGTTCAGTGCCTTTCTAATAACTAGAAACAAAAGGCACAATAAAAACCTGTCTCCTTATTCCTTCTTTACTACTCCACACATGACTTCACCATTTTGAATTTCTTCCAAAATTAGCTTTAGCTCTGACAGTTCCTCCCGGACATTTAATCGGAGAGTTTAATCCAATAACCTTTATTTCCTCAGAAACTACTGAAATTACTGCCAGTTCCACCATTCTCATCTATATACTTTTATGCAAGTCCTTCTTTTTTATTCCTGAAGGAGTTTGTGCAATTTTTCTTGACACTCATCAATAACAGAGGCATCAGGCCTTACAAAAAACTGTAATTAATACTGTCTATTGTTGACCAACACCTGACAGTACAATAACTTCAATAGTCCCACATCTACTGCTGCAGATGCAATGTATGCACTCTCACACCAAGAAAGGCTTTCTTAAACAGCTATGAGGGCACACAGGGATGTGTGGTCCTCAGTCCCTATCTGGGGCAGGCAGTGATGCTCCAAGGTACCTGCTTAAAACTCTTGACTTCTCCTTAGGCTGACAGTGTTTGCCATCCCCATTCTCTCTCAGCACAAAGGTGCCGAAAAGCAGCACATTTCAACTCACATTATATGCCTTCAGAAGAGTTTTGTTTCTGCCCCCATTACTCTCCTTTTGCCCCAGGGCCCCTGGGCAAGGCTGCAGAGCCAGCCTTCCACATTGTAAGTCCTTCCCGCACTATCACCAGCCACCAGGATGAGGGAAACACAGCCCTTCCAGGGCGCAACATCTTCCTGAGTGCCAACAACACAGCCTTAATAGAGGATCCTCTCATCAAACACATTTTCTATTTTTCAGACAAGCAGAACTGGAAGTTTTCTCACAGCAAAGCATCACTTTTTACATTATCCATATGGCAAGTATTTGCTAACACTGTATGAGTGGGTCAGTAAGTCAGTTACCCTCTTTCCTTCCAAGCAGCTCATTGCAACACAAGATGAGGCAAAGGTTCTCACTGCTTCTGTATTTGGCTGGGGAGCCCCTGCATGTTTGTCTTTGGTCGGAAGGTGGTACTGTGCCCAGGCACTGGAGGTCTGGGGCAAACGCTGATGTAGCCTTGGGCTAGTCTCACAGTGGCTGGCATGGAGCACACTGCAGGCACAGAGACAGAGAGGGTTCAAGTTTTGCCTTTCTTGCTAATAAGCACTCAGCTCTTATTATAGGAAAGTCTTTTGAGAAATTTCCAGAAGTTAAACACATGAACAATGTACAACAGTATATTATCAGAGCAGGCAGCAGACACAATGAACTTCTAACAAAGCCCACTTCTGCATTGGGATATCTGGGGTTTCATAGAAAGTGTTCCTTCTTCCTCCAGTATTTCAAAATTGCCTTATGTTATGGTCCTTGCTTCACTTGTCACTGTCCTCCGGTATTGAAAGGCAGAAAGAATATGTTTTTGAGTAAGTTTTTACTTTGACATCTGAACAGTATCAAAAGGCAGAATGAAATCTGCTGCCCAGCCTCTACAGTGCCTGCCGTTTGAGGGCTGACAGTTTTCAGGGGCAAAGAAATGCATTATAATTAAAAATTATCAATGGTGTGTATATGGTGGATAAAACATGCTGAAAGTCTAAGAGATAATATTACAAACAGAACAATTCTGCATTTATACTGATTGCAGATACTCCCCATGCTTTACGACCACTGAGCCATGGCTGTGGGAAAACACGCTTGTCCTGTCTCTTGCTGTTGCAGCGTCAGGTCATATGAGGCACATGGCAACCAAGAAAAAAATCAAAGTTTTGAGACCAGGGAGCTGACTTCTCCTCCTAAACTGAAAAAAAAAATAAATAAAAAAAATAAGGAATTCTTCACTTGGGTGAAAGGCAGAAGTGGGAGCCAGTGGCAGCATTGCTTTTTAAACACTCAGCCTTACAGGGTTTTATGGCCTTTGATTTTTTTTCTTTCTTTGCACTATTAGATTTTTACACCAGGATTTTCCCAACAGTGTATGGCATCAAAGCAGGAAGTTCTGCCAGAGGATTTGCTTTAATGCAAAAATGAAGAATGAGCCCAATGTTCTTCAATTTTATGTCTGAGAATGAGCAGTTTATAAGGTCCATGTATTTAATGTTTCTGCATAATTCCAGCCTTGGTTTGGAAGCAAATACATGGCTGATCATCTCAGTTTTGTCCAAAAGATTTCCTGTTCCTGATACCAGCTGACCTTTTGTGAATTATTTATGGTGAGGCATTACATCCCTCCTAAAAGCTTAATTCTTCAAAGCAGCAGTCTGGCTTTCCTGACATTGGAACAACTCATCCAAAGACAAGATACATGAGCCAAATTCACTCTATGGCCCTTGAAACCAATGGCTGCCATTTTATCAATCTGCAGAGACTTAGACAATGTAATAAAGCACACTGAGCCTTTGAAAATGAGCGAAAGCCAAACACTACATTTTTAACTAAGCATCTGATCAGGAAACTGCCATGCTCATGGTGGGAACATCTGAAAGCCAAACAGGTACAAATTCTGCAATGAGCATTTTCCTCACTAGCTGTAAAGCTTTAAAACTGCCATAACAGAGAAGACACAGCCCAGTTCAACAGATCCCAATAGTCACACAGCTAAATGACTTCCAGTAAGAGATGACAAGCTCCTCTGGGAGATACGGACAGCACCACCAGACGAGGCACCAGAACAAGTGTAAAATCACAACAGAAAACCAAAAGTTTCATCCTGAGCTATGACAGAGTAAGGACATCTATCCAATCAAGTAGATAGGGGCTGCAGGCTAGGACCCTCATTCATTGCAACTCTGTCCAACAGTCTGTGGCCAAGCCTGGGGGCAGCAGAGCTCCCAATTCCATTTCACAGCAACACTTTTATAGACTCAACATGAGTATTACCCTGCACAGCTCCTTGTCTGTCTCACTGGTATGGATCATAAACATAGACCCAATTATCTTTGATCCATACCCTATGACAAGGGTAAGTGTCATAATTTAACCCTAGCAACGAAGAACCACAGAACCCCTTGCTCATTCCCCCTTGGTGGGAGTGGGTAGAGAATCAGAAGAATAGACTAGTAGACTAGATGAGAAGAACAGAAGAATCAGAAGAGTAAGAAAACTCATGGATTGAGATAAAGACAGTGCAATAGGTAAAGCGAAAGCCATGCATACAAACAAAGTGAATTGAGGGATTCATTCATTATTTGCTATCAGTGGGCAGATGCCCAGCCATCTCCAGGAAAGCAGGTCTCTATCACATATAACAGTTACTTGATAAGACATCACCACTCTGAACATCCTCCCACTTCCCTCTTCTTCTCCCAGCACCATATGCTGAGCATGACAATACATGGTATGGAATATCCTTTTGGTCAGTTGGGGTCAGTTGTCCCAGCTCTGCCCCCTCACAACTTATGCACTCCCAGCGTGCCTGCTGGTTAAGCAATGTGAGAAGCAGAAAATGCCTTGACTCTGTGTAAGTGCTGCCTAGCAGTTCCTAAAATATCCCTGTATTGTCAACACTGTTTCCAGCACAAATCCAAAACATAGCCCCATACCAGCTACTATAAAGAAAATTAACTCTTCCTCGGCCAAAACTAACCAGTTAAGAAAAGTTTTTCATATGAGGGAATTTGCTCTTAACATTTTCTCTTCAAAGAGAGAAAGCATATGAGGTTAACGCTCATGCATGCCCAACTTCAAGCACAGCCCAGTGAAGTTAGATTTTCCTGTTCAATGTGAGGCTCAAGATCACAGTATACTGCTGAGCACACATGATTTTCCTCAGGTCACTGAGAAAACCAATGGGACAGGTGGGAGCTGAACAGTGACCTGTTGGATCTTTATGGACACACAGGACTTACCCAATCTAAATACATACAACACCTTAGACTGAAAGCCAATTTCATGCACATTCTTTAGAATTAAAATATTTTATGAACCACTTTGCCTTTCACATTGATCATTTAAAAAATTTGTTCCCAGAGGAGGTCATGATTTACAATGATGCAGCAGCAAAGAGTGATAAAGTGATGTTGATTTTTTGGGTGGTTCAGGAAGGGTTGAGGTGCAACACAAAAAACAATCACTGTCTTTCCTTGGTCTCGTTGTTCTACTAGGCTAGTATAGCAGACCAAAGCAGACTGCAAGCCTTATCCCTCTGAGGTGGAGCCGAAGGCCAAAGCAGGGTCTCTCTCAGTAACTGTTGCCTGCCATAGGCAGAAATACATTTCATTGAACAAGACTGGTGCTTTGACAAATCCTCAGCCTGTTAGTCTGGCACATGGGAAACTACCATGCTGAAACCACACCAGTTTACCTGTGCCATCTGTTAATCAACAGCACAGAATTTCTCATCAAGAAGGTTCATCATAGCAAGTATAATATGAAGAACAATGTCAGCTACCTATCTCTAGAGACCTCACAATGCTCCCTTCCCTAACACCATCACTGTCACCATGGCATCTGATGACACAGTACTGCGCCAGCACTTGGTCTTATTCTACAACCAGGGGAACTTGAGTACAGAAACCCCTTGGTTACAAGGGAATATCATGCAAGAAGCTTTAAATTTAGACAGCAAATTTAAATTCAAAGAGTTACTTCATAAACAGGTCCTTGTCTCATTGGAAGCCAGCTCTTTGGAAAACAGAAATGCAGGCACTTTTTGAAAACATTGCCATCAATGGCTTGCTTGCCATGATGTTGTAGAAAATCAGTTCTTAAACAGCAGTTTGGATATGCAGGTGTCTGAAGGAGTGTGTTATCGCTTTATTCTAGGCCTCATTCCTTTCTTTTCAAAATACCTCTGTTTCCAGCTGGTAACATTTTCTTGCGTCCCTGTTTATGGTGACTAAGACAGTTAATGGCTGGAAAAATTACCTGAGGTTCAGAACCGGGTCACTGCATTGATGCATGACTGAAACAAGAGCCTGACCTCCCTGAGATGTTTTGTGCTCCGTAGCAGAGCACAAGTATTGTAATCAATGCATTGTTTGTAAATGTAATTGATTTTAAATTACTCAGAGCCTCTTGGATGAAGCCACTAATAACAAGCGAAACTGTTAATACTATTCTAAAAAATGTTGAAACAAAAGTAATGCTACAAAGAACAAGATTCTTCCTGGCACTTGACATAGGGTTTCTTTCTGTACACTCCTGCCCAGAAAATATACCCCAAAAAGTTATGAAATTTATACCCTGCTCTGATGAATCAGGCAATACATTGAGGCTTTAGTGGCAACATAAAGTGAATATTGCCCTATGCACACAGAAAAGTGTATGTTTGTGTACCTGCTTGTTCTCCACATAAATGAATGCACAAATAAAAACACATGGGTGCAACAAGGTAAATGCATGCTGGGAATTCAGCACAGTTTGGATACCAAGATTTTCACAGGTATATATACAAACCACCTTATTCATTTTCATCAGTGTCACAAGGTTTGTTGCGTATATTCTTCTTGATGAACAGCTTGAAAATGTCTTGTATAAATATGTCACAAGATGCAGGCATATAATGGAAGAAAGAAAAAGCAAATTCTGTCATTAAAGAACCTGGAGCAGTTTGACCAGTGAAACATGCTATGGTATCCCTGACATTCTTTCAGAGAGCAACAGAACTGGTTTAATTGGTCAACCATCCACATCAAACTTTAAAAATATTTTTCTGTTATTTAACTACAGTATCTAGCATGTCATCTGTAGGCCAGTTCCTTTCTGATAGAGCATGAGCTGTGACAGTCCCATATTTTATGCATAGTAAACCTCCTGTCTTCCTGTAAATCTATCCATCTGGTATAAATTAGCGTCTCTGTGAAAGGAAGCTTTGGCTCTTGTGTTTGTATTCAGCACAGAAGAAAATATAAATATACTCTTTAGAAAGGGAATGTGGATGAAATATGACAATGCAGCAGGAGAAAGGAAAACAGAGCCTTAAAACTGAGAAAGGTTGGAAAAAATTTCACATAGAGCAGACAATCAAGGCCCATTTCTCGTCCTTGTATTCTCTCAACAGCACAAAAATACATTTGCATGTAAAACCCTGGGGGGAAATTATTAGAGAGCAACTCCATTGAGTGACATGCCTCCTTACCATGTGTTTTTTTGAGATGTAAGAGACTTTTCCTGACATCACCCATCACAAGTTATCAGATGGAGGCTTAACAACCCAAGACTCATCTGATGCCACTGGTGAAAACAGGATTTGGACCTGTGCATGGTACAGCACAGGCTGGAGGGCTCTGGAAGTAATATGCAGGAACCTTGTATATTGGGCAACTTACAAGAAAATTAAACTTTTACTGACAAATACAGTCATATTTATTTTTTTCTTGCAAACTAGTTAGTGGTAAAGTGCTAAATGATGTTTTGACGACTCTGTCAAAGGACTGCTTTAAATCATTTATTTCTCAAGCTTTCTAGGCCTTGAAATAGAAAAATATACCTCCCATTTCATTGTACTGGAAGATTATGGCTTCAGCCCAGCAGTTCCTGAGTCCCTGTGTTGATGCTGCTGGGCTAAGCCCTAACACTTGAGATGCACCCAGACACTTTCCTGATAAACAGAAGCATGCAGCCCACAGTAACAGGGATTTCTAATGCCAGTGAAAATATCATTATTACTGTTACAAATGCTGGCACCAGAAAGTTACCAATATCTTGGAAGTAATTCGCTCTGATGACAATTCACTAACATTTTCACAGTCTGCAAGAAGAAATATTTCAGGAACATGGAGCTGGGACAGGAGAGACGGATATTACTTGCTTAAGGTGGCTGCTCCAAGATGCCAATATTTCTGCAGTGTTTCAGTGAGGAATTAATGTCCTTTTCGCTTTGAGGCAATGTAGTCGTCAACTCTCAGGATCTGCCAGCAAGAGAGGGACAACGAACACTGGACCTTGCAGGAATGCTTGCCTCGACCCGTGTGCTCCCTGGGGGAGCGGGACTTGCAAAGCTGCAGTAACGCAAGATGTTGGGCTTAAGCATCTCACAAGCCTTTCACAAAACACACAGTGGGGAAAAAATCTTCTGACAAACATGCAGATTGCTCCAAATTGTGAAAGATCGCCTATGTAATTCTTTTTCTCCAGATTATAAAATCAGGTAGGGTCACTGAGAAGATCAAAACTAAGAAGATACATTGAAGAACAACGTTTTATGTATAAAAACAGATTTCTGTCCATACGTGGCTCATGGTTTTGATTTCCTCCCACATTACAATCAGTAGTTATACAAATGCAAAAAACACCAGTGTGAGAGAAGCTGCATTTATTCACACTGCTGTTTACTGAGTTGTGTTCGATTTGCATTTTTTTGGCCCAGTGTATGACAACGTCACAGTTGCCAAGGATCTAATGAGAACAGCAATACTTTTGCAATGTCACCTAATGTGGCCAGTAATGGCTTTAATGTCATTGATGAGCATTTATCTGCTGCAGTGCCCTTTAAATTAATGTGCTAGATACAGGCATTAACATTTAATATTTAAAAACTATATAAAAATGTGGTGATGTGGTACACCCCAGCTGAATTGGGCCTGCTAAATTGACTTTTGCGATTAAAAACAGAAACACAAATAATCCAGCTGATAAAAGAAAGAAACAAAATAAATGTGCTCCATGGGGAAATTATTTTCAAAAAATGAAAGGATAACTTTATGATAGACTAGGTTAAAATCAGAAATAAAAAACATATTTTCGTGTAGGCCAAACGCCTGGAAAGTGCTCATGTGGTGCTATAGCAGTATTTCCCTTACAGAAAGACGTATGTTGAAGAAGGAAGGCAAAAGCCAGCTTGTGGCAAAGTGGGTGAATTTCAGTAATAATAAATTCCACTGCAGTGAGGTACACCCAGCAGTTTTGGAGACTTTGTTTTAATAAACCTGCTGATCTTTACTAGTTTTCACAGTTATATGAGGACTGCACTGTTATATGAGGACAGACTGTATGTGCATTTATTACCTACATAATGAATATCTGACAAGCAGAATTCAAATTCACACTGCAGCCAATTAAAACTGGACTGGAAGGTGTGCCAGGGGACTGTGGAGCAATGGCAGCTCCCTGCTGATTACTGGTGAAACCTTTCACCTGTGGCGTGTGCTTTCAACTGTGGACCCGTGTACAACTCCACAATAATTTCCTAAAGAAAATGTGCTCAAGCCGAGTGGTTCCCTCATCAGGATTTACCAAGGGCTTGGTTTGCAAAATGCTGAACTGGGAGGGAGCAGAGACCACAGAACAACTAAAGTGCAAGATTGTTTCTGGGCAACGTGGCCCCAGCCCACCAGTGCTTCCTGCTTGCTCAGATGCTCAGCCTTGGGAGATTGATCCTGTAAAAATCAGTTTGCATAGAGAAAAAAACAAATCAAACAACTCAAAACTTTCAAAACAGCTTACAGTCAATGCATTCTGATATTAACCTGAGGGTAATTCTAGCTCCTGTGCCTGTTATAACTCCTCATCATTCCCCTGCATCACCACTTGTCTTCACGTTCATGCTTACTACTCGCAAGCAGTTTTGAAACAGTGAATTATTGGGAAACTGAAAGCTTTTCCATAGTCAAGAAATCAAATATTCATATCCTATAACTATATGACAGTTTGCTTCCCACAAAGCTAATAACTACTCAATGTACGTTACACATGCAAGCTTCCAACATGATGGCCTTTTTTGCTGCATCCCAGGTACCGTTTAGTATCTGCAAGCCCCAAAAGATCAAATATTCCAGCTGCTCCAAAATGTTTGGATGTTAACTCACAAGATGCACTGGGGTCTTTGCACTTAGTGCTTGAGCTTTTTCCTCAGAGGTGCTAAAAGATTCAGGGACTGACAATAGTGAGATTGCAGAACTGAGCATCAGCAAACATGAACCAATCAATGAAAATAACACAGTAATCTCTTTTAAAACTGGCTTAATCAAAATGAAAATTCTCTGCTCCAGTCATAACACTCTATCAAGATGGCATCATGCATTTGGCTCACATTAGGGTGAAGGAGGGAACTGCTAGGGAGTAAACATTCCTTTTTCTAAGAACGAGTCATATTGGCCTCTATTCTTTTACTGTTTTGTTTTGCAATTGTCTAACCTGTTTTGCACAAGTTGCTTTTCTGAGGAAGGACGAAAACAGTACAGAAACGTCCAGGGAAACCAAGGCTCTTATAATTTCAAATTTTACGCCCGTGCATTATGATTCAATATTTCCCAGGAGACAGGATAGCAATGCTTTACCCTGGGGCACTAGAGCAGTGATGTCTCATGATCAGTGACAGCTGCAAAAGTAAAATTTGCATCTCTTTCATTAACAGCAGGCAAGGGGGATTATGTACAAGTAGATAAAGGCACTCGCAGTCTGGTATTGGAAGCTAATGTGTCTTCGTTCTTTGCCTTGTATAATCTCCTACCTCCATAACTGACCACCACACTCTTACATATATTTCCAGGTTTAGCAAGTTTCTCCACATTTATAATGCTGGGCATTGCTCCTCTGCAGCTTATAATAAAAAGTGAAAAAAAGACTATTGACACATGGGCAAAGTGAAAAGGGTGGCCAGAAATAGCGCTGGGAGTCTGCTCAGAAAGTATAGTGAACAGAGCTTGAGATCTGCCTTTCTGCAGGCTACTCATGGGAGGGAGGGAGTGTTATTCATTGATTCAGATACGTCTTGACACAAGTGTCGCTTTGCCTATCCCCATGAAACTTTACTAATCTCCCTTGCTGAGGAATGAGTCCTGGGTTTTGAGTGGACCATAGTGGTGTGCCAGTGTAGGATTTCACATCTTTGGCCTGCCTTGACTGAAATGGAGGTCCAGAGTGTTCACCAGAAGAGATCCAGTGTGCACTCATGCACACCCGTGAGGCCAGGGCTCCAGTTTACTTAAGACTCCGGGCAGACACTTCAGGGGCAGAAGAATGCTCTTTATTTATCGTCTGCAAAAATAATGTTTTTACTCTAATCTCTGTACCTTTCAACAGCACTGTTGTTGTAAAATCAAACTCTTTCTCTGACCCTGCTCTATTCCCAGAAGTTCTTGGCCAGTCTAAGGACCCTGTTGGGTGGCCTCTGATGCAGTTGCTTGCTAGAGCCACTGGCAGCAGGCCCGGGACAGGGATGGTTCACAGGTCTCACCAGGTTTGCCATTGTGGCACGGTGCTGGGACTGCAGAAGAAAGAAGGGGTTCATAACATAAGAGGCTCTTGTCTCAAAAAATGTTCAAATAGCAGCTTGGGAATAAAGACAGCACATTGTTGCAGAACCATAGAAAGCAGTTTATGCATTGGTCATTTGAAAATGATAACACTGTTTTCCCAAACTGAAGCTTGTTTTCTTAAATTTTGTAGCTCCATGTTGCCACATAAACAATGTCTTCATCTTGGGCCAATAATGAGACCAAATACTTATCCTCTCCCATGAGCCTCCTCCTCAGGAAAAGCATCAGTGCTGTACCCAGGACCATCAGGCCCTCATGTACTACACTTGTTTTGGACAGAGTTCCGAGAGCAGCAAGACACAAACCTTCCACTGCAGGCAGGGACCGAGGTTTTCACTGACAAGTTTGCCATGCTCGATTATTGTTTCCATTGATGCTTTCACAGATCCAAAGTTACTGTAATTTTGTCCTGCCAAGTGCAATGATCCATATTAACCTTCTTCATGCAAATCAATCATCTATTTACTTCTCTCTGTATGTGCTGTATTCAGCAACAGACTGATAATGAGGACAGTTAGACATACAGAAAACATACGAGTAAGCCTTCATCTCAGAGGGCACTGGGGTATCTGGAGCACTTTTCTTCCCTTTATGTCTGTTCTTAAGAACAAAAATCCTTGTTTCTCAAAACATGGAAAAGAGAGGCAGAGGAAATACTGTCTTCCTGAAATCTGGCCCTCTGCAGAGTGTATATACTAAAGTACAGAAGTACAGAAGTACAGTTACAGAAGTAATTTCTGGTACTCACACACAAGGCTACAGTCACAGATAGTTGCTACACTTAAGCACAGCTACTACATCTTAACGATCTCCCAAATTGTGTTGCGCTGTGGAGCTGTGCTTGGCATCTGTTGGCTGGACATGCTTGAGCACACAAACTTTGGAAATGTCATGTTTTAGTTATGCTTTTTTCTTCAGAAAAAAAAAGAAAAAAATCACCTAACATGGCAGTGAAGCCTCAGAAAGAATTTTTTTTGAGCAGAAATTTGAGAGGACAGAGGGACGGTTAATGAAATGTGTGAGTCAACAGAAAAAAACTTTAATTTTTTCCCCAGTGATTGCTGGTTGTTTGCACTGAAGTGAACAAAAAATCAAAATTAATAAAGCATTAGATACCAGACATTAAGTCAGAAGTACAGTATTGGAGCAGAGTTGTCTGGAGAATGAAATATCATACAAGTTAACCATCTGATTGCTAGCAGAGCAGAGCACTGATTCCTCACAAGATTTCTCTCTGTGCCACTGCCCCTTTTGTTCCGAAGTTGCCTAATTCTGCATTTTATCAATGGGAGAACAGTCTTGTACTCTCATTATTGTTATTTTAATGCACAATCTTGCACACTTCCAGAAACACAAAGGGCAAAGAAAGCACACCTATGGCTGCATAGTCAGACACAACGTCTTCTTGCCACCATGAGTGATGCATTGCCCTAGTGGCCCCTCCCACTGCTCATGGATCATGTCTCCAGTAGCACCTGTTGATCCTAAGGGCAGGTGCTGGCCAGGGAATGTCACCTGCACTAGATGTTTGGGAGTGGGCAATGCTGTGCCAGGCTACAGGATCTGCTGCCTCTCCAAGGTGGGCAATCCAAGACATTTCCTATACTGCCACTCATTGCTGGAGCCTAGCCACAGGTCTGTGCATCTGCTGACCATCAGCAACATCCACAGCCTAGACCTCAGTGCCTGGCACAGCCAAATATGTCCAGCATGGTCAAAGTTCCTTTAAGCACTCCACTGAAACAAGAGCTACACAATCATGGTAAATGTGGTCTTTTTACAGCTTGTGTCTCATCACAGCAGCACATCTAATGCAGCATACTGTAAACCATTTCACTTACATTTGCTTTGAAATTAGTGAAAGCTAATATTTTCCCTGAGGACAAGAAAGATACTGAAGAGCTAAATATAACACTCAGGAACAGAGAAGAACTGAGAAATATGAAGCCATGTTTAAAGGGATTGTATGATCGTTTGATAACAGTTACCAAAGTTTTATCATACCAGAAAGACAGGAGAAAAAATTAAGAAACAGGAAATGCCTTCAGGCTGGAAATACCTAGATCATACGGTGGTGTGGTTCACAATACCAGCCTCCTTCAATACTGTCAACAAGAAGTTCAGGACTCCTATAAAATATGTATTATTCTGAAATAAAACAGAAAATAATTTCTGCAAATGGGCTTTGTTCTCACAAACTTTGTTCTCATGAACTGTTTGTAACAACTACTTGGTATCTGAAATTGGTTTGGGCTCATCAACCAGGTATCTCAGTTGCCTAATGGGCCCAAAACATTATCTTAGTCAAGGCACAGTCTACAGTCAGTTTACTAGGTCAAATTCATTCACCTAATAACTTCAAAATCCGTTTCCCAAAACTGTTGTTAAATGTTGGCGTAATCCCTGCAGTGCAGAGCATGACTTCTCGGTGGACCAGCAGGACTGCTGGAGCCAGGCCAAGGGATAATGGTGTTGCCATTATCCCTTGTGGAGGTGGAGTAGTTGTGATTTGCCCAGCTGCTGAGAGAAGACCCCAAAGGTCATTAAATGGCTACAGGTTAGGGGGGATAACACACCTCTGTTCCATGTCCATTTATCATCAAACAACAACAAAGCCCAAATACAGATACTCAGGTCTGGGGATTTTTGCCAGACCCATGCTTTGCAGATATAGGATATTTTGGGGCCAGGTTTAGAAACAGTGTGATATTTTTTGTATGAACCCGGCCTCAGATTATCAGAGGGTCAAATACAGAGCAGGACCATCCAAAAGAGAGACTCAACCATGGACTCTACTACAGGTTCTTTTGGTAGTAATTTAATTATCTTTGTTTTATATATAAGCATAATGGAAATCTCAGGAATAATAACTGAAAGAAAGTGATAAGTAATAAAAAAGGAAGCCTAAAAAGAAAACTAAGGCAAAATTTTCTGTCTATTTCTCCATATGTTTATATGGAAAATGATATACTTCAAATTTTGAAATGATTTCTTAAATGCAGCTTAGCTTATGAAACTCATTATGAGGCTTAAGTTTAAAAAGGAGACTATTTCAATTATAGACACCTTCTTTGGAACTGTTTTGAAAATTACTGGAAAAAGACCTTATCCAGGTGCTACATGTTTGTCCATCATTAAGAAAAAAGGATTTTGCAGGATCCAAACCAACTTCTGAACTGCATTGTGAACAAAGAAAAAAATGACAGTTACAGTACAACAGCTAATTTAAAGAACCATGAGTTTTGGCACTGTTGCAAGTTTTCATTATTCAGTGCACACACCAATTTCTCGTTGAATGGGATTATAAAGACATTATTTTCTGGACTTGTTATTTTATGGTAGCCCATTTCAGGACCTTTTCATCTGTGTCTCAGAGCTTCTTCAATCATCACTGCATACTAGATTCAATCAACAACTCATCCATTAAGGTAATTCCCAAGCTCCTACTCCAAGCAAGTATGTTACAAAGGAATGCAAAACCAACTGAATTTCTTTGTACTCAGCCAATAAATTCTCCTTCTTTTGTCCTGAAACTTTGCCCCTTCCAGGATGTGGTTCCCTAACAAGGAATTTATTTTCCAGATATTATTCAACATTGAAATGTTGGTTTCAGCTGGAGCTGGTTTACTAACTTAGCTAGGTGACCATATGGTAACTCATGTTATTGTCAATGTAACTGTTAAAAGATCCTTTCCTTGTCCATGCAAATGACAGGGAACATGTGAGAACACTCATTGTGTGCTGTGCTTCAACCTTCAGTTCTCCAGGAATTTGAAAACTGCACAATAACAAAACACACATTTCTTTGATACTTGATGACTTAACACTGAACCCATTAAATCCTACTGGCAAAAATAGATAATGATCAGATTATTTCACACAGATAAGAATGAATTTATTGATGTACCAAATCACACAGAAATGCTCAATCTGAATATAGTCCTCGGAATAAAGCCTCTGTATATAGACTTCATAAACAATTCCCAGAGCTTCTTTCAACACTTCTACCATACAAAGTATTAATAAGGGTCCTTAAATATACCAAATACTTATAAGACCTTTTAACTTTTGCAGAAAGCTGTTTCTGTGCAGGCATAATTATCATAGAAAATATTGCTTACTTATTTTACTACATGCTTAGCATGGCTTGCTTTAAATTTCACAAAGTAAAACACCCCAGAAGTCCATTTGAAGTCATTAATGTTACTTTTAAAACATAAAATTTCTCTCAATTCGTATTCTTCTTGGTCTGACGTATTTATAGGTAATTTTTATTAAAAAAAATGAACCTTTATTTTTAGTTTCTGTTCTTGGACAGATACTAACTCGATTTCAGATTTTTCAAGCCATTCAGCTCCTCTTTGTTCCTGAAGGCTAGTTCTCCATAGATGTCTCTTTCTTTCTCCTTCAGTGCAGTGGTGCAGAAGTTGTGCTGGTTTGGAAAAGGAGTTGAACACAGATGCCAAGCACTACTCAGACACAGTGCTAGTCCTCCTGGTCCCAGGATCCAGAAAAGCTTTGCTGTTATCCACCTCCAGGAGGTTCTAACTTCCATCCTACTGTGAGAGCAGGGAAAACACAGCAACTGGAATTGCTCTGTTGAGATTCCCAAGACCATTAAAGAGTGTTGGAGGAGAGGGGAGTAAAGGGAAATTCTTAGTGGAAATCAATTAAGTATCTGCACTGCATTTTAATATCTGCCTCATATCTGCTATAACTGTTGTTACAATGTGATCATCAAGAGTTTAAATCTTTGGTCTGCTTGCATGCTTGCATGAGGCTGTGCCTTCATTGTAAGTTCATCACATGTGACATCCACAAGGCAGCAGGTTGTTCTCTACAGCATCACTGATAAAGTTAAGTTTGGAAATAGGGATCATTTGCCATCAACTGACAAAGGGTTGGTGTGAAGTATGCTTGGTCACAAGCTCTGAACTTCAGTTGGCAAATGAGTCATTCCTTATACTAAAATCATGGAATCAAATAATCATAGAACGGTTGGGGTTGGAAGAGACCTCATCTAGTTCCAGCCCTCTGCTGGGACACTCATGCTGGGACACTCATGATTTATCTTGAATAATTGTCACCTATTTCTTTGATCCATTTCTTACTATGAGAAGTCTTCACTGAGAAGAAGCTGATTCCTAGAGCAGAGCTAAATTGCACATCTGAATTTAAAATTTTATATTTGTGATTTTTCACTATTAAAATATTTGATCTCTTTTTTTTGCACCTACAATGCTCATAATGAAAAGATATGCAAAGAGGACTAACAAGATGGGTCACTGGTGGCAATGTAAATCCTGGGGATGAGCACTCAGTTGAAATGACTCAGAGAGAAGGGTGCCAGGCAAGACCTTGAACACCACAGCAGCCAGCTGCTTCCAGCAGGCTCTCAAGCTTCTGGGGAGAGACTTTCCCAGAGGCTGATGAAAACATTTGCCTAGGTGCAGCAGCCAGAGAGCAGAGAACTGGAGCCGAAGGAGCACCACTGTCCTGTTATACTGCTACCATAGTCCTGGGGCATCAAAGACAAAAGGAGGGCAGAGACGGCAGGCTTCCAGTTTGTGAGGAGATCTTTGACGTGGTTCAGCCAAGGATGGTGATGGGATCACAAGTAAGTGGGGACATAATCTGTACAGAAATAACTTCAATATCCAAAATACCCCAACATCAGAAAAAAATTTTCCAAGTAGTTCCTGCCTGCTTAAATTAAATCCCTGAGGATTTACCTGTAAAATTACACCTTTTGGCATCTCAGACTAGTTATATCCCACACATTTATCGCATACGAAACACTGCTTACATTAAGCCAGTATTAGTCAGGAATGCTGGATGCAGAGAGCAGACAGAGTGAGAATGCCTAAGGTTAACTATTAGTTCTATTTATATATTTTCAGGTGACCAAGTTAATCTGCATGTACATCTTGACTGTCACAGTCATTAATATGCCCTAGCAGTTCACTGCAACCTCTTCGAAAGAGATATTACACTTCCTAGAAGGAACAGAATAGAGATTCTGCACAGATCTATGAAGATAACAATAACTGCCTTAAGGCTTTACTGCAACTTGTCAACTATAAGGCACCATGCAAATAGAGTAGATCATGAAAGACATTCCAAGCTAGCTTCTAGCAAAGCTTGTGAATAGGTTCTTGCTAAAAAACTTGAAAATATAGAAGGTGCGAAGTGACTAAAGCAGAAAGAGTGGATTATAATGCTGTTCATAGTCATTCCCTTGGTCATAAATCGAGTAATTTTTTCTCAAGATTTGCACACAGCTCAATGATACTTTTTGAATATACAAAAATTTCATGTGTTGCCTGTAATTTCATATTCCCTGTTTCAGCTGAGGATAGAAATGGAGATTTGTCTCAGGTGCACATAATTGTCTCTATGGGCATAGTTGTCTGAAACTCTGGAAGTAACCAAGTGTTTCACCTACCTGTTTCTTGTTATAGAATTAAAAAAGGGTTTTTTTCTGAGGCAGGAGAATGGCATTATGAACTCTTGTGTCTGCAAACAGTGTGTTACAGCCAAAGAGTTTGAACCTTGAAGATGTATTATCTTTTGCAAATGATTTTGGAATGCATCATGAAGAAAGAATTTTTATTTATTGATTAATAGTGAAGTGGAGTAAAATTTGCTTCTAGAGAGTTTTTCAGTTCAGATATTAAAATATACAGAAAAATACAGCATAGATAGACATAACTTGATCCTTAAGACTATAATAAATTCTTAATTATTTTTTGTCATCAGCCAATAGAGTTCCAGAAGTATAAAAATTCATTTGTCAAATATAAAAATGCACAAACACCAAAGCATCCTCTCACAAAAAAATTATGCATACACCTTGTTGCTGAAATGCTGAACTTACTTATCAGCTATTACAATATACTTCTAAGTACGAAGTCAATTAGAAAAATCTGATCTTACATATACCACTATATACAAAAAATGCATTCCTTGAAGAAAGTATTGAGCCCAGACTTCACTTTAGCAAACTATATGATTTGTTCTATAGTCAAGAAAGTGTTTGTCTGGAAATACTTTATAGTCAAGCAGGTTACCTCATTCCATCATATATTCAATCTTAGGCCTGATTGCAGATTATGAAACTGAATTAACAATTGAAACAAGCTAGTGTTCCTCTATTCTTTCCTGGGGTTTTTTTTTGATTTTACAGAAAATGATCAATCAGTAAGATTTTACCCTCTGCAAACATTAATTCTTGAGTGTTTCCATGAATTTTGCTTTAACTGTTTTCTTTCCAAATGCAAAATTGTGCATACATGGTCAAAATCGGGCAGAAACTTGCAAGAGAACATTGAACTCCATATCTACTATGCAGTGCACAAAGTGCTCTGCTCTTTCTGACACAACACTGCTTGTCGCTAGTAGACTTAGGTCATTCATTTATGAATATTATAGAGATGGGGACATTTTTGCTATGCAAACCTTACTGTGACAGACATTTTTCCCCCATTCTCCATGAGATTTCTTAGAGTGGGTCAGCAGAGATGCTCACTGTCATAGCAATCACAGCCACAATCACTCATCTTTTTCCCAGACTGAATTTTCAAAATATATCCCTGAAAGGGATGTCTTTGAACAGTTTAGTCAGAACTGAATTTCACAACTCACTTTTGACCCTAGAACATGGAGGACTTGAGTCAGCAAGTCTGCCAGGACCACATTCCTACAGATTTCTTCACTTACAAATTATAAATAGTATGATGTCTAAGAGAGTTACTTAATCATGACGTTAGAACGTCTCTCCTCATTTATCAGCAAACAGCTTGGCAAAGACCGCAGCTGATGTAGCAGTTGCCTTATTTGCTTTCTCTAAAGTCAAAGCAGAAATTTAGGCCTTCATTTAGATGTAATGGCATTTTAGAAAATGTATTCCTTCCCTGGCAGATGTACAGTGTATCAACAGATCTTTGCTTTTCTCTGAGATTTTTGTTACACCTAATTGAAAACTGAAATTTTACAGGTAAAATCTTTCTGGAGCAAGGGGAGGAAGGCCTTTAATGTTGGAGGCTTTCTTTCTCTGTTGTTAGTCCCTGCAACCCAGTAATATGAAGCTTGAAACAGCCAAATCCAAACACTACAGCCAAACAAAAGCTGCTCTTCTGTTGCTGCTGTGTCCCTTATATTTTGAGCTACATAACCCCCAGCACTGCAGACCATATGTCCAGACAACTGCTTTCAGTTCCTGAGTCACAGGGAAATTAAAAACAAAGCTGTGACTCAGCAAAGCGCCGATCAGTCTGGAAGGGAGTATAATATCCAACACAAAGATCAAACCTCAAGTAACTCAAAGCCCAGAAGACAACAAATATAAAACAACCACTTTTTTATACAAGGATATTCTTCATTAAAATGGCATCATCTATCACCTGCTGTTACAGCAGTTAAAACCAGAAACAGTTATGGACACATCAATATTTCAGATGCTACTGTTTCTTTCTCTCTTCCTACATACACAACAAGCTTAAAATATTTAACTCTATTAGTGCTTGATTTTTGCTATCTGTTGTTCTTGACAGCACAGATTTTCTCTCTAAAACTTCCTAATGTCCAGACTCCATTTGAGCCTGGCTTTGGTCAACCTGTCATCTCCCCTGTGAAATTCCCATCTGGAGACTAGCTCTTTCCTGGTTTCAGACAACTTCCAGGTAGCAAGAGAGTTTTAACCTTCTCCTTCTCTGGCCACCTTAGCAAAGCAGGAGAGACCAAGTAGAGAAGAGGACTCATGCAGAGCACGTTATATCCTTCGTCTCACAGCCTGGTTAAGAAAACTCTGAGACTTTGCCTTGCAGGGAGCAAGTGGAAGCATTCATGATTGCATTACCTGGAAAGCCTGATTTCTGAGGACACTGCAGAGCTCAAAAGGATTTCCATGGACACTGGGCGGGGGGGGAGTGCCTGGCCAGACTAGATTGGCATTCCCAGCCACCAATTTCTTCCTCAGATTTTTCTTACAAAAGCAGCACAGACCTCATCCACACAGAAAAGCATGTGAACTCTCCCTTACACTATCAAATTAGTCTCACTGGAGAGTGAATCTCGAAATGTCAGCTCCTGTAAGCCACACTGACCTATGCCAACTGAGGGTCTGCCTTCTAAAGGTTCTCAAGGGGACATTAAATGGATCGGAGTGTGACATTTTCCATTACAGCTGTCTGTTCAAGGAGAGCTGTAGAGTAAGTGGTGAATGGGGAAGTTAGTGCAAGGCTGAAAATGCAAAGTGTTTCAACATCTAAGCATTATATTTTAGGATAATTCTATTCAGCAGCACCCATGTCAAGAAGTGGGAGCCCACTGTGAGACATGGTGTTTCCCACCCAAGCACAAAGCAGTCTGTAACAATGGGCACGCAATTCTTGCTTTTGTTTGCTGTCTTTTGATCTATTCTTTTTTGCTTAGAATTTTGAGTAATGAACTCTAAGACAAGAGAAACTCTGTCCAGAAAGAGCAAAAGAAGGCAAAAGCATGAGGAAATAATGTACAGGATTGTTCCTTTACTTTTTGATATACATTTTAAAAATAAACATTTCATCTCAGACTTCCTCCATGCCACATCTTGGTGACATATACGTTCCAGCAGTCTTCATTTCACATTGCCAGTGGCCATAGCCAGATGCCCAAGCCAAGAGCAATCTCTAAAGGGTACGGCTGTGCCTGCTACCCTTCTGAGCCTCTTTGGATAACAGATATTCAGAGTCTGCCAGTCTTGTCATGTTTTGCCACTGACCATATGCAAAACCACTGTGTCCTTTTGGATCATGCTTAAAAGCATTTAAAAAGAACTCTGTTACTGTAGTCCTCTTATAAAGCATGCTCCTTGCCAGGAGCTGGTGCAGGCAATGATTTTCACTGTAGCATCTTGCACATTTCCAGCTGCTAACAAGTGCCAAGGTTTTTTCTATAGCTTCTCCAAAATACAGGCAGCAGGGCTAAGCTCTTACTGCATCTCTGTATTCGTCATTCACCCTGAGCAACGGGATGAGGAGAAGGAAAAGAAACCTGCCCCTTTCTGTGCTAGGTCTTCTCCTGCCTCAAGCTCAGTAACAGCCAGGTGGCACTCAACTGCTTCTTGGTGTGCCCACAGCATGGCTGCTGTTTTACCATGGGAGATGGACCTGAATCAAAGATCCCAAACCCAGAGCTGAATCTGCCAGACACCATGGAGCACAGTGGTCTGAGCATTTTCTCCCACTGTGCCAAAAAGACTGAAGATGCTGTGTTGCAAGATGAAGCAGGCCCATCCTGCTTCTCAAATCACCTCACTTCTCCTTCTTTACTGGAGAAATAAAGGAGACAACACAATTTCTAAAAAGGGGAGAGAAGGGAAGGGAAATCTTCAGTGCCCCAGGCAGCAGAGTCAAAGCAGATGATGATATCTGCTGGTGGGGAATAACCACAAGGATTATGAGATCAAATCATGAGCTCTGACAACTATCAAAAGACTACTGAAGCAGAAGGATAGGTCTAAAATCAAGGAACACACTGATTAAGGTTGACGTTTATAAAAGTAATGTCTTTGTTGATGTTTCCATAAGAAACACAAACGTGGCAACCATCAGGAAAGAAAGGAGATGGCTGGGTAGTTTTGATGAGCTACATTGAAAAAGGGTTTGGTGTCAGCTTCCAACAGTCAGTTTTAAAAAAAACAGATATCTAATACTTCACTAGCTTGAGGGAAATTAGCCTGTTTAATGGCTATTTATGCTAACAGGTGCACAAATACCTTGTGAAATACCCAAAATCACCTGGACACCGGCTCAGAGAGCAGCAGTAGATACTTTTCTCTTTAAGACCTGAAGGCTCAAGGCACTAGCAGCTAAGATTTGCCCAGGCCCCATTTAAATACAGTCAGGGTGATTTTTATGGGAATCGTGCCCTCTGTTGATGCAGGCGGAACACTTCACTGAGACACTGCTGCTAGATGAAGCATGTCTGTTTTAGTAAACCGTGTTCTCATTTAGGAAAGGGTTGGTTTTGTTCCACTGGTTTAGTTTTTGATGACATTTCTCAGTTATGCTGTAACAGACATCTCCTGACAAGGGCTGGAATGCACTAACCTGAAAAAATTGTTCCTAGTCACTGCTTATGAACTTCAGCTCTAGGATGAATGTGAGAAGGACAGAGTCACACGTCCACCTACCTCTGGTGTCCACGCATCTGAGACAAAACAAGTAGTGGTTTGAGCAACCAGGAGTGGTCAAAGCCAAGCCTACCATCTGTGTGAGTTGTTCCATTTGCAGGTTATCAGTGTCTGAATTAAAAAATGAAGCTGAATGAGAAGAATAACAACAAATTAAATTAAATGTCTACAATAAATTGAAACTTTACAAAGTATCTGGATTTCCTCATTATTCCTTCAGACAATTTGCTTTTTAAATCATGCTTCTAACATATATCTTCTCCCAAAAGAATATAGACAAGGCAACAAAACTTTACTTGTATTACCAAATGAAATAGGTCATATTTGGCATACAGAATATACCAATATGGCAATACAGGATAACTGTTGCTTTTCACTTAAGTAGCGTTCATTAAGCAAGAATCTCTAAGCAAGCGTATTATCTCCTTCCTAACCAGAGTTAGGATTTTGGTCACCTTGAGGTCAGATGTATCATTAAACCACCAGGGTAGCCCCTCCGAGGACTCCTCTTGACTTTCTGTCCTGTAACCTTTTCTATTCAGACCTGTGTGTTGTGTTCATTAGGCAGCTTTCTAGTGGCACTCACCCCAAGCTCTTCTAGGGTCTCAATGCTTAGTACCAACCTCCACTTTACTTATTTTTTTTTTATCCTTTTACTCTATTTAGCTCCACACCACTGCTTTCTTTTCCTCATTTGCCACACTGGCCATAGCTATAAGCCACCCTTCCCAGCAATCAGTCATAGATGTGTTATTTAATATCCTCTGTTAAAGCTATTTTTAAAAATTTTGATTTAAAAAAATTACTACAGTCACATTTCAAATCTTGTTTCAATTTTTGGATTTGAATTTCAAGCAGGTTAGTTGCAGGGTGTGTGCCCAGATACATAGTTCCATGGATAAAATCGGAGAAGTTCTGTAAAGACTTGCTATTTCCACCTCAGTAGTGAATAGTTTATTTATTATCAGAGATCAAGACATAAAACTTGAGAAAAAGCTAATACGGCTCAGACTTAGAAACTTTAAAACAAAGAACGCTGGCATCTGTCCAATAACAATACTGGTTGATGCTCGATAGAAAGAGAGAAGTCTCATAAGTATCCAAAATACTCTGGAACTGTTGAATATTGAAGCTAAGATTTTAAGTTGATGCACTTAGCCTGACCCCTTTTTTGCATTGTTGCTCGTGCCTAACAATAACACAGCCATCTGTCATGCAGTGATAGCGGCTTTCCCAAGCCTCATCATTTCTCTATTGGGAGATAACATTCATCACCGAATGCTTACATGGGTGTCCATGGATGGAGGATAGCAGGAGGACAGCAGGTGAGGCTAGCACCTTCATTTTTTACCACCTTGTCCTGGGGTGACTTGGGCTGCTGCTGCTTAGCCTGGGGACAAGTTCACCTCAGACAAGAAACACCAGGCATGACAAACATGAAGGATATCTCCAAAGTCAGATCATATTCCTGTGGATTTGCCATAGCCCAATGGGAAAATGAATACTGATTCTCAACCCTTAGAGATGACAATACATGCATATTTATGTTAGGTCGCTGTGTTATAGGCAGAAGTGTACTCTGTGGTGACAGCTTCATTTGGAACAAAATGAAATCCAAATGAAAAAGGATCCTAACACCACCATCATTGCAATGAGACACTGCAGTGCCACTGACAGCCCTATTGGGAAGGGATTATCTCTCCCAGACTATCCCTGGTATTACTGGTGCTTTCCGAAGAAGCACAGGAGCACGGTAGCAAGGAGTTTGTTTGTAAGAGAAAATATTAAATGCACAGTTCCTTCATTTCTTGCTCAGCTTATCAAGGATGTGTATCTTTATATAAAAATAGATATAATCAAATAATACATTCATCAATTGTTATTGCAGAGCTCACTTATATTTGTTTAGGATAGATAATTACAATATATCATGCTATGTTGTGCACCATTAAACATATTAACAGTCGTTGTAGTCACTTCACAAATACACATACTGTTTTATTTACGAGAGTTTGACATGAGAAGAATATTTAGGGAGAGGATGTGCTAGAGAAAAAATAGGCTTCCTTTAAGCCTTTGCCTGAGAGGAGTCTGGTGAAACATGCTTTCCCATATTCTGTAACATCTGGTTGATTTATTTTCACCTCTGAAAAGTAAGATTGTCTCTGGGAGTCTAAAGATCCCATAGAGTCATTTATCTTAACTTATCATCTTACCTCATAGACGACTTTATTAGTGTCACAGGTCTGAAGAAAGGCAACTAAATTCCCCTTCAGGCTTTTTACTTCCCAGCTGAACTTGGTTCTGTTGGTGTAACCACACAGGAGAGGCAAATTTGGATGTGTTATCTCTTTATAGACAGTCAGGTAAACCGCTTGCTGAGCTGAGAGGAAACGTATTTTCACTCACATAAATCTGCATTTTTAACACCAACTTCCAATTACTGTTGACTTTCAGGAATTTTCGTTTTAAATGTCGGCTATTTTCCTCTATAGCCACAAGTCCTATTTCTGGCCCCACATCCGGAAGAGCAAAACATGCATTGCACAAATCACCATGATTTGTGCTGCTTTCAGCTCAACGAAACCCTGGAAACCCCAGTGAGTTTCTCTGGGGCTGGGGCCACCCCATGAGGCTACCAGGCCAAAAAGATATTGTTTCAGATGCATTAACAGGAGTTCTCCATGCTCTAGGGTTTTTCAGTGCAGCTTGTGATTTTCTGACAATAGTATGGTCCTAGAGTTGCTTTTGTATGCCTCAGTGGGAAAACACACTGAAAAAAAAAAAACTGGACATTTAATTTGTGAGCCTTCTGGAAAACAGACTGCCTTACTTTTACTTTCTGTATAGTACCAAGCGAGCTGTCAGGTCTTAAACAAGCAAGTCATAAAGAGGTGGTTGTATTACTAGACGCACACGAAAGAAAAACCCTCATCTTGCACTCATCAATGTCTCAGCACTGTCCTCAGAAGAAAGCCTTCAAATTTCAACATAGGGTTATGAATACAGGCCTCTTCCCATGTTTAACCTAGAACAGATGAGGCTTCTCTGCATCAGTTGTTCATGCTGCTGCTTGTGTTGTAAATGCTTGGGCGGTGAGGGGGATGGATCAGATTCCTCTCACTTCTTCAGATGTCTCCACTGTGATTTCTTAAAAGAAACAAAAGTTAAAAAAGAATACCCAGCAGTATTACTAGGGGTCAGCATTTTCAAGAGAAGATAAAAAAAAGCTGACCAAACCACTTTTGGTATAGCTCCAATCCAAAGCCTTTTTGTTAGCATTCTCTATGTCCTTCACCACCCTTCACCGCAAGTGGGCAAGCACATTGAATATCCCTGGGTGCAAAGAGCCCTCATCTCCCTGCTTGCATGAAGCCTGGCTGGCTTTGTGAGCCAACACACTCCTGGGACATATGAGGAAGAGCCATGTTCCCCCATTGCACCTACACCAGAGACTTCCCACCCTCACATTCCTGAATAGTTAGTTATATTTTAATTTGTGAAGGAAATGGTCTCTTGGAAAGACAGTTATACACCCCTATACACTCTTTGTCATATGATAGGTAAAATTAAGTACTCTTCTCAAAATGGGCATTATTTTACACTCATCTCCTTTGTAGCTCTTTCTTTTACTTATGCTTCACAAAAACACAGGTAAATATCATTGGAGCCCACTGCACAGCAGTGCAGCACTGACAATATTCTAGGTAACTCTAGAAGAACTTGTTTTTCAATGTCACCATCTGCTTGTGTTTTGCGGTGCAAGTGCCCAGTTAAGTAACACACAGACATAGCAATGGGTCAGTAATTTTTCTTGAGGCATGCAGAGATCTTGAGAAATATCAAAACAAGAATTAGACAAATTTAAAATTCTGGTTTCAGAAACCCACAGAGTTTGGGATTTGGCCTCATTTTGCACTTTAGATTGATTTCCAACCTAAGTTCTGCTCCAGCTGAAATTTCTGCTTCTCCTCTGGCTGACCCTTATCACAGCAATTTTGCCAAACACAGAAACAGATTGTCTGAAGAGGATGTGAAAAGTTCATCTGTGGAGAGGTCTAGAGCAATTCACAGAGCTTCCTTGAGCAGACATTCAATCACAGATTCTTCATGTTCTCCAGCCTGAAGTCCGCTGTGGCTCCAACCTTCTGGTCCCCCCCCACCCATGGGACCAGGACATTTTTTTGATTCCCAAGCCATCTCCTGTAGTTTCCCCTGACATACACCGAAATGAGAATGACTTAGGTTTTGGTGCAAGGTCTCATCAGCACACACTGAAAGTCTAGGTGGCAAAGGCATGTCAGCCGCATCTGGAGATGGCAGGGTTTGATCTCTCTGTTGTCAGCTCTTCAGTCAACAGCCACAAGACAAGGCTATTGTTTAGCAGGGCTAGTGGGCAAGGATAAGACAACATGTAGAAATTTTTTCTTTTTAAGTCTGGGAGGGATTGTTTGTTTTTTAAACAGAAATGTAGTCTTGCTCACTGGATTTGGCAGCTGCTAGATTCCAAGGAAGAGAACTACGATCTTCAATCTGTAACAAGCCAGGAGCTTGTTAATCTCAGTGTGGTCAGAGCTCAGCCTGTGACTGGGGGCAGGGAGCTCCCCCATCTCCACAGCTCCCTGGCTGTGCTACTCCTTCTTTCTCCTTTGTTCATCTTCAGACACTCTTGCATACACATTGCTGAAACTGTTAAACTTTCCAAAACACCCCCTTCCTGACCAACAACTTCTACCTTTTCCTTTTTTAAAGCCTTCCCTTAATAATCACTTCCTTCATGACTCTCTACCTTCCTTCATGACCTTATGGTAGTTCCTAACCCTGAGATACACGTGCTGGTTTTACTCTGCAGAGCTTGAAGACCTTTTCTTTTTAGACTTACATGCCAGTATCTCTGATTCTTAGTCTCCATTCCCTTTACAAAGTCACCATGATAAGAAGCTCAGGTAGTGATTGACCTGAACTTGTGCCACCTAGTCCTCTTACAGAGCTAACGTCTTCCCTACAGTTATCTTCAGGGGAAAAAATACCGCCTTAGTGCCCTCTACTCCCTTTGGATGATTAAAACTCATAGAGCAGATGTTTCAGTGAGCTACCCACAATGATGCTTAGGTCAGAAAACAGTAATTAAAATCCAGCTCTATGAAGCATGCACTGTAACTAACCTTGACAACTCTGTAGATTTAAGTAATTGGGTCTTATTACAATGTTTGCTTAGTTTTCCCTGCCACCAGTCAAGTCCTGGATAAGACGAAAAATCATCTTTTTTGAAATGTACAGTTCCTTTTCTATGCATGCTTTATTGAGCAATCATCATTGAAATTGCTGATTAAGGTTTAAAAGTGCAAAAGATGAACGGATACCCAAAACATCAGATTTTGCAAAGGAGCTTTAGTAACTCCAGAAACATGTGTCATTACTTAATTAAGTGGCAGCAGAAATACCTGTTACTCTATGCTGTCCTTAGTGTGTATCAGCTGCATATCAGTGATGTTTCTGCACATTATATGCTTCTAGTAATTATTCAGTTTGCAATGACTATTTGAGAAAAGGTATTTTGGTAGCCACAATCTCAATGAGGCATTTTCAAGTGGATTGAAAGGATGAATTATTGATATATTTTTAAATGAAGTGTTAGTTTCAATAGGCCTGCCTCCTTCTTCTAGCGATGAATTAAGCATCAACCACCTCTAACATGCAAGCTAGCTACTTACAAAATGACAGCACTGCTTATCTGAGGATCTTCCAGCAGTGATTACCTGCAGTTCTGGTGTGACTCCACACAAGCTAGACTTACAGTTCCCTTTGACTTCTGCGGTTGTCTAACTTCAGAGACAAAATTTATCAGACACAGTATTAATTCCAGATAATTTTATTATCCAAAATCAATAATGGAGTCCAAATAAAGCCCCAGAGCTGCTGAAGGTGGCAGTGAATATGGTACACAAGGGACATGGAAGTGTGTCTCAATACTGTGGTCTGAGTAGAGGTCTCAATGAAGAACTAACCCACCTCACAATATTAATTAATCTAAATGAGAAATTTTTACCGCATAAGAGGACACCAGTGATATCAGCGATACTGTTTAATTTTATTTAGCATAATCACAGGTGGTAAACCGTGGTACTTGATTTCCATGGACCAGTTCCTATAAATAAGGGTTGGAAAGACAGGGGCATTTTTCTGTACTGAGCACAAATGATAACAAGAGAACAAAATGTGAAGTTTTGGTTCCATCAATTTAGCGTGTGTATACATCACACAAAATACTGAGGAATACCTTCTTTCTAAGCTATAAATCATAGATCCATGCGTCTATTGACTTTCTCTGAAACCTTAATCAAGAATTATTATCACTGCATTTGCTGCCCCTCTGATTATGGATTACTCTTCTCTCTTCAAAAGAGAACTACTTGGTGAGAACTGTATAAAATGTGTACTAGGACTACATTACCCATGCACAAAGGTGCTCTGTGTATACCACAGGTATTACAGAAGATTAATGCTGGTCTACAAAACATAGGCTTGTAAACCCACAGTTAATAACTTTTATGTGAGGAAAAAGATGTCACTTTTTTCCCTAATTGTGCCTTCTATTGTTATTTCTAACATATCCAGTAGTCAAGGTGATTACTGTGACTATGATAATAGGTTACTTCAGTGTAACTACAAAAGCGTAAATACAGCATGTACATAATCTGTCCCAATTGTCTCAGAGTAGTGCAACAGCTGAATGGCTTAATTTAATACCTAACATTTTAAGTAGCCAGGTCAGGATTTTACGAGTAGGCTACTACTGCCCTTCAGTGGGAGTTACTGAGACAACAAGGGAATAGCATGCAGAAAAGGGTGCCAGCACTGCCAATAAGGAAGAGTTCCTGCGAGAGAGGGCTGTATCTATATTAGGATATCCAGGGTTTGTTTTTTTTAAAAAAAAAAAAGAAAATAAACAAAGTGTGTGATCAGAATCTAACACAACAGCTGTAAGAAAACATAACCCTACCACCAAGAGGTTTTCCTCTCCCAAACCTTCCCTTCCAGAGTGCTACTCACAGGCCCTCATCTACCAAAAGCCATGAGGGTGCATGGCTCTCTGTTGGTAAGATAGCAAGGCCCCATCATTAAGCAAACCTTTTTGTTTAATCTCCGGTGGTCCCAAGAGAATTCCCCAGCAATGCAAAATAACTGTGACTTTCTCTTCATCTTATCCCTGGTAGTGCTGTAGATTGTTTCCAAAAGACCACAAAGCTCACTTCAACACTTAGAAAATGGTTTATAAAAGTTAGTTTCTCCACCGTGTAGCTGAAGCTTTACTATATGCTGTAGGGATAGTAACCAGCTCATTCAAAACCCACTACACTGTGAAATTTTGCAGTAAAGGGTTACAAATCAAACCTTCAACAAAGCACAGAATTTTTTGTTCAAGAAGGATAGTGAGAAGGTGCTTCTGAGGCAGTGAAAGGTGTTCCTGCAGTTAGTCAATATGACCCCAAATTGTTGTCAAATGACTGCCGTGCTCTTCCTAGGTTCAGTTTCAGATAAAGCTAATCTTAGTGCAGAGCTTTGCATCAGGAAAAAGCTGATCTTACAAGACCTGTTCTTCTGTCAGGACAGTCAAGATGACCACAGAGGATAGAAGCAAGGAAATGGAATTGTTTCCAAATGAGCATATGGTATATACAAGTACAGCAAAACACAGTAAGTTGTAAGTGATGATACCTCACACGAGCGGTTAATGCACCTGCACACTTACTCATTTGACACCATCAAGTCCACGGCCAGCAGTGGCCCTCGATACTGAGAGAGACAGCACTGTGACAGCTGATTATTTTCTTTCATTTTATCTTTTTTATAATTATCCTGTAATACTGCCTACAACCTATTAACTCCTATTGTCTTCTCCATGGGCATGGAAGTGTATGATAGGTCTTATAAAAATATGTGTATTTGGCACAGAAATCATCCGACTTCGAGGTCAGTTTATCCTATCTCCGTTTCAAATTTTTCATACAAACAGCAGTTTCCCTTCAGCAAGCCAGTAACTCTCTCAGAAATCCACACATGGAAGTACCAGCAAAACAAATATTGAGATCTTATGCTGCACACAGCTAAAGAATGACCCTGTGCTAGCCTAAGGAGGTCTAGGGCAGGGCATTAGGTGTGTTACAGGTATTTTGGCAATGCTTGCAACTAGAGTATCAATGCGGAGTGGGAACCAGGTGCTGTCCCCAGGCAAAGCCACAAGTAGACCAAAGACAGCTTGTTTATAGGCAGTGATGACTCCTGTCTCTTTGCTCTGACTACAAAGTGCACTGCTTTGCCCTGCTTTTGTTCTTGTAAAACACATGGCTAGGTGTGCAACCGGAAGAAGCAAAATCACTTTGCAAGATAATCATCCCTCAGGAAAGAGTGAAATACTGACAATCTTTAATCTTGCAGGTTTACACATGTCACTTTACCTTCATCACTGCAGTATCACGAACCTTACACAGAACAGAGTCCTCCTCAGCCTGAAGTCTATGTGAGGCAGGATACTCTCATTCAGCAAACTTGGGACCTGAAATTCCTGATTTAGAGAGTATGAGAGCGTGTGTGCAATTCTGTGTTACATCCCCAGGTGTCAGTGAAAGACTAGCACTTCTGAGTTTTCTGGAGGAAAAAATCATGGAGCTGGATTGAGCCACAGAAGTCTAACATAGCTGAACTCCAGTGCTTAAAGGGTCATCACCTGGAAGGCACACAATTTGAAAAATACTTCAAAAGACATGGTTGCCTGGCAAGTTCAGAAAGACCATTCCTGACCAGCTCTGAGTAGGGTTGAACAAAACACCAGACCAATTCCCTTCCACACCAATCTAAGACTTTCCTTTGTGTCATGAAACTCTGTCTAATTCCTCTTTATTCCTCAAGTTAGACACCTCCAGTTTCTCCATCCTGCAGCTCCTTTCATGCGCTGAATTCCCAGTGTGTTTTCCCTTCCCTCCACTGGGCCCTGCAGGTCTAAACTCTCAGTCTGCATCAGCACTGGAAAACTTCAGCTTAATTTGTGCCTTTCCACACCAAATCCATCAAGGTTCTAGTTAACAAAAAGTGTAATTGCTACTTTGAGAGATATTCTGAGAAATGTTGAGGGAGAGGAGAGCTCGTTTGTGAGATGAGAAATACCTTAGAGGTGGGTGTTTCACAGTCCCCAATCCCAGCCTGGCCTCACAGCACACATTTCGGCCTTGGAGACATCAAGACAAGACAGATCTTAAGGAGATCTTTGCCAGAGAGGGTGGATGCTTGCAGCTGTCCTCAGGAACATGCAGTCAACCAAATTGCTGCACCTTCCATGGGGTCTGCCTGTGTGTGACGCTGAGGTATCTGTATTTTGTGATCTTCATCCAGGCAGGGCACTCCTTTGGAAGCAGACACAGGATGAAACATCCTCTCACAGGAACTGTCTGGGACCGTTTGGGAATATTGCTCTTTATTAACGCATACCTCCTACACAGGAGCTTCTGATATAAAACAACTCTTTGCTGTGAAGTGGAAAAAGGAAAATGGTCTTTCCCAAGTGGTTTACCATGGTGTAATGACCTAGTTGTATGACCAAATGCCTACTGATTTTTAACTTCTGAAAAAAAAATTGAGTCATGCACCCCTGCCCCGGGCAGTGTGTATACACTCCTCATCACAGCTTCCCTGCTGTGATGGGACTACTGAGTTGCAAAATCACCCTCCCTCCCTTATCAAAACATCACCACAGAGCAAGCCAAAGATGCCTACATGGTTGCTCCGGTCATCTCATCCCACAGCCATGAGTGTCCTTGACCTCAGCTAAGGGCAAGGCTGAGCACCGCCACTGTCCCAGCCAAGCCAAGGTACCATGGATCTCCTTCCCCACTGCTGCTCCTTGCACTTGTGTTCCCAGCTGCAGGATGAGGCTGGGGCAGGGGTACTTTCCCTTGGGATATGCTGGCTGGTGTGTCAATGACGGATTAGCTCGTGCAGCTCTTTCACATAGCCAGGAGCTAGGCTTGCTGCACTTGCAAATCTGCATCTCTTCACAGGTTTCATCATTGCAATTCTGTAAAGAGTAAATAAAAGGCATGTGAGCTTCCCCATCAGTCCTCACTTAAATGAAGACTCACCAGGCTCTCAATTCTGTGAGATTTTATTTTCCTTGATTTAACTGTTATTAGATGAGATTGAAAAAGAAAGTAATATACTAAAAATTGAGAATTAAGATGGAACTGAGATAGAGGTTGCCAGTGAAACTCATGAAATCATGATTGTTGCAGTTGTGGTGCTGGTGGGGTATAAGTGAGAAGTAAAATTATGCACATGATCATTCCTGAGGTGTGATATTTCTTGTTCGCAGGAGTAGAAGATTATGTGCAATGTTTCAGCCATGCAGGCTGTTTAGAGGAGAATGAGAAGAAGATCCTGTGGAAGAAGATGGAAAATGGGTTTCTTAAGGAAGGGCATAGAATAGTTAGAAAATTTCCAGCGGAGCAATGGAAACTAACATAAACTCTTACTTTTATTTTAAATACCATTATAATATATGGGTATATAAAAATAATTATATATGACTATATATGTATTTTATATATATATTAAAATATTGTGCCTATATGAAAACCCTTTTAAATGGAAAATTAATGCTTAAGTGCTGAAGTGTGGTAAAAGTTCCCAGACAGAAATGAATGTTCATTAAATACTTTCCTTTTATGTCAAGTGTAACCAGATGTAGAACTACATTATGCTAACTGCTGTATCTTTTTAAAATGTCACTTTAATTCCAACTTCTCAAAATTACTTTGGATATCTGAACAAATATTAGATCTGTACAGAATTGCACCTGTTGGCAATATTTGCCATTTCATGTTTTACAATTTACAAATTACAGTCCTGGTGACAGCACATCTCTCCAGTTGCCATTCTCTGTCATAATCTGTAGAGCATCTGCACAGTATTTAAGGCAAAATTCTCTTCTGGTTTTGAAGCCACAATTATTCCATTGTGTTGTCCCACTGATTTGGAGTTTGGTGAGGTTTTTTTATTTATTTTGAGGAAAAGTTTTTCATTAAAACTAACTCCACTCCTGTTAGTCTTGAAGATTAGCCTTGTCATACGAGAAGGGATATTTGGCACTCATATTTGCATTCAGACAGTAAAACATGATCCCTGCAGTGTCACATGTGCTGTCAGGGGGGAGAATCAGCAGTAAAGCCATTTTACTTCTATTTTATACCCAAGACTAACTTTCCAAATTTGCACTTCAGAGGTACATGGTGCATGATCTAAATCAGTCTGGTGTAAGTGGTGGCAGCTCCCATCTGTCTCTCTTGGGTTGTTTCTGAGTGCTGCAGCTGTAGTCCTCCACAGTGTTTCAGAGTACATCTCCAAACAGTGGACACCTTGTGCAGCCATGGAGCTAAGCCGTGCAGCAAGGTCTCCTCAGAGCAGCTACAGGGCAATGATTTTTTCAATAATTAGCAGGTATTAGTTGTTGCTGGCATACTATTACTTGCTCAGCAGCTTCTGTTCACCCAGGTATCTCTGTTCTGGCTCAGTTTCTTAGCCTGGAATGTGGCGACAGGCTGTAGGAATTGCTACAGTGCCATAGCAGGGAGGCTGGTGAAAGGGTTGAGATGGGACTAATTTGTGGAAAGCTAGTGGCAAGGTTTTATGTTAAGGGTGTTACTGCAGGAGATCTTAAAGCCCCTCATTTGGTTTGGTTTGCTCAGGCATCATTAGTCAGGTACAAGGAGACTCTGCAAGCAACCACACACACCGCAGAAGCACAAGGGCACAAGGCAATTGTTTTAGTGGCTAACGCCTGTGAAAGGCAGTACGGCATTCTGTACCAGTACGGCATTCTGTACCAGCCTGCAAGGAGAATGGATATTCTTCACAGAAACATAAAGTTAGTCAGCTTTTGCAAGTGGGCTATCCATCTCTGCATGCACTCACTGGTAGTGGATTTCAGATGCTACTGTCCTAACAGACATTTTTACTTGAATCATCAGGGGGATATTAGCCTCTCGTACCACATGCAGCAGCCGTCTAGATGTAGTTCTCCTTGTTCCATACACTAATGAACAACCTGTAGGTACTGCCTGCTAAAATCAGTAGTTCTAGTTTCTGAACAAAAAATGTTTAAAGAACATTAGGACTCTGTTGATGCTCTGCTTATATTGCTAGGTCCACTTACTGAAATGCAGACCTTACTCTCTAACCTCCACCTGCTAAGACTCTCCATATTACTCTGGTTTCTTTTTTTCTCTCTTATTTTTTTCTCCTGAATATGCCCGTTCATTTGCACAAACGTATCAAAACTTTACAAGGTGCAAGCTGTATACATGCTACAGGTTGCAGGTTTTTTCCCATGTGCATCCCCAGCCACTGCATAGCTGCGCTAATGGCTGCTGAGGACACTGTGCTGTTCATCTCCTTTTTTAAAAAAAAAATCTTTGGATTTTTTATTTTCTTTTGATTTCCACCTCCCTCATATGCTTTGGCAAACCAAGTATTCTGTAAGAGTTGGAAACCTGCTTCTTTACAAACGTGACTACACGAATAATGGACCCTTGAGGCTTCCTCAGGTTCTGAGTTGTCCAAATCAGTCGTGGGTGACCCATTGCAAACAAAACTATGTACCAAAGCATGCACTGTAGTTACAGAAACAAATACAGATATTTGTCATGTCTAACACCAGATCCATTCTTGAAAATAATTGCTAAAAATTATTTGAAGGCTTTGCTACCTGGGACAGTTTGTTGATTTTGTGTAAAATTCTGTCACAGGGTATTTCCTCCTTTTGCACCTTTCCCACTTATAATTCTGAAAAGTTACACCTATAACAATTAAACTCTAATTGCCTGTTAGCATACAATATTTGATTGTAGAGCTTAGCCAGCTTGCTGGAATGACATTAAATAAGAAGATATGCAGGAGGATCAATCTAATTACATTACAATATTTAACCATATTTGAAAGAAGATCAGAACTCTTGTTTTAATATTAAAGCTTCCAGCACAGCCAAACAGATAGCTGTAAGCTTTTTTCTGCTTGTTTGAACATAAGCTACCAGCAGTTCCTTCAAAGTCCACTTTTGATTTATTTTGGACAAAACCAAGTCTGAAGACCTGACTTTGTTCCTGCTGCCTATGCAAATACATGTCAGTACAAACAGGACTGTGCTTCACTGCCTTCCTCACCATAAAAATAAAGACAGATTAAACAAATGCCCAGGGTAATCCTCAACTTTCCTAGAGGAGGGCAGCACAGTTCATATGGGCAATGTCACATGTTTGTGTGCTTATCTGAGCCCTGTTTGGAGGTGTATGACTTGCTTTGATTCCTTGCACAAAAATGTATTTTACCCTGAAATCTCAATTGAAAAAGCAACCAAGCTCAACCTCAGGGCAACTGTCTTCTATATGAATGAAGTACATAGGGGGAGTGAAAGGAAAAAAGAAATTATATTTGAAAAGCTGACATATAAATTTTGATATATGGTCATTGTTTTTATGCTTTCCATCTAAGTGAATTTTTCCCAAGACATTTTACACTGACATTAAACCATATGGTCAGCTAATTACATATTATGCCATTGCTTTCTAATTAACCGGTTGTTGTATACTTAATTATTATTAGAATTATGCCAAAAATGCTTGTGTATGTAATAATCGATTATGAAACTTACCGTAAGGTGAACACTTCAGCTGGTACACCATCTATTCTTTCAGTGTATGCGCAAAAGGCAACTTCTCTCCCATACAGAGGATCCTTATTCAGCAAGGTCAAAGTTACTCGTGTTTCCTAAGCAGGGCGGTGAGATTGTTTCCTATTCAGTAGACATGCAGATACAATGGTCTTTGAGGTCCCACTCTTTAGCAAACTTGGTAAAGGGCAAAATGTAAATGACTGCTCTATGTTTCCTGTAACTCACATCGCACAGTCATACAGTCACTGTTTATGGCTCTAATTCTCGCCTTAAGGTAAACAGATAGAAAAGTCTTTTCTTTTGGTGATTTTTTTTGTGTTCTAAAAGCTTTCCATTTCACTGTACATGTGATAATTTTTAACCCTTAATTCTACAGAAATAACCATAGTGCCTGGTTCGATAGGAATGCATACGCTGTTCATTGCTTTCCCAGGTTCTTGGATATCATGTAAGATGTGATATTATGAGACAAATAGAATATACCTGTATTTTCATTGGTGGAGTCTTCCTTTATAACTCCTTACAGACAGAAGAAAAATCCTGTAGACAGATAAAAATCCTGTTGCTTATATCTTTCAATCAAATTATTGCATCTCTGCTCCTTTCAAGAATTTGTAGGATAAATTGAACTCAGTTTCCTTTATGTGGTTCAACCAGTCATGCACAAACAGCAGCTAGACCTGGTAACACCAGAATGTCTTCAAATGCAAAGAGTAGCCCTAGTTGTATTCACACATCTAGATTTGCATAGGCATCAACAAATTTACAGGTTGGGAAATGGTCTGTGAAATGCAATTTTGATGTTCATATTGCATCTGCTCTCATTCACTGTTAAACTCTCTTACACTCTCAAAACCATTGCAATTATTTTAGGTGTGATATAGAGAACAGATATCTACAGAGCTTAACATAATTTTCCATGCCCTCAAGACCAAATTTTTAATGAATACTAGGACTGCTAAAGAGAGGCCCATTTGTAAAACTGCATTGAATTATAGACAGCTATGTACGAAATATTTTGAGTCATTTATTACTAATAAACCATGTCAGCTAAGGGTGCTAGAAGGTGCGAGAAGAGAAAACTAAAACTGCTTTAAATTTTTGCTTAGTACATTTCAGACTACAGCAAAATGGAAAATCTTGAAATTTCTGCTAAAAAATCACTTTTTAGTAGCAGCAACACATGTAACCAATAATACAAACTTATCTTGTAGCATGTACTATCATGTAATATGCAGTTGCTACTGCTACCTCCCACATATTTCCATTAATATATCTGGGTTTTTTTCTGATTTTAAAATTTTCCACTTATTAACGCTTTTAAAAATACAGTTGCATTTCAAATCTTTCATAAAAATATGTTTGATTTCAAAAATTTCTTTTTGAGTAGCATAATTATAGAACTGATTTGTTATAAAATGGGTTTCAGCAGAATACAGGATAAGCAATGACCATTTTAGGTGAAATATAAATTGCAAAGCAATTGTAGTCATCAAATCATCCAGCGGAACATCCATTAAGTCTATCTTCAGTCAGACTTCCGAAGACGTGGGTTTTGTGCGTCTGAACTGCTACCTTTTGACCTTGGTCTGCAGCCAGTTCCACTCAGCAACCTTTGGACCATATTAGCTATTCCCTTTTCCCTTCTGATCCTCATTAGAAGCAACTTTCTTCCTGTTTTGTAAGCAAAATAGGAAATCTGCTCATCCAGTCTGATGCAGTCCAAGACACTTGCTGGCAATAAGACAGTGTAGCTGCAAAATGTTAGGGGAGTTGAAAAAAGGCCAAGAATAACATTACAGAAAATCTTAAGTTATGGAAAATAAGAAAAATAATAGTACTCTGAAAATTGAACCGCATTATGGGGCTATTTCAGCTTATCATCTTCTCTTCCTTTTTCTTTATATACCTACTATGTGAGATATAGTAATTTTTAAGGATGAGTACCCATACCCTTTGACATAGACTTAACTGACCTCTTGCAGAAAGCGCTGAACTTCTGCAGCTTGCAAAAATGAGATGATATGCAAATGTGAAACAACTGGCGCATATATATCTTCCCCATAAAAAGAGCTCCTTTATTTCTTCTTCTCCCATAGCAGCAAAGGAGACTAATCCCTCATTCCCCAGTCACCCCACAGATTTCATGCGTCCTCTGTTCCCTACATCTTACAGTCATACTGCAAGACTGCTGCCCCTGTGGGGTGCAGGTTCTACCTACACCATACTGTGGAGCCAGCAGCTACCACTGACAGGTCTTCCTTGCTTCTCTTGAATTTTTCAGAGTTGGTAGAGAACAGTCTGGTGTAGAAAGTCAATATATTTTTCTGAGGCTGAAGTTTATCATGTAAACTAGTTCTTCCTCCATGTGAGGTTTATCCTAGTCACTGGCTTTTGATTTGTCCAAGAGATATAAAGATTATTTTTTTTAACTTCTTGATTGACGATCTTTCAGAATATGTTTCTTTGTCTCTTTTCCTAGTACAGAAAGAGAATGTATCTGATTTATTATATTTTTCACATAACAAGATTAGAATGTCCTGTCCAACTTTTGCTATAGCAGTTACCTTAGTTTGTGCCACCACAAGCCAATGCTGTCATAGTCCAGCAATATAATTCAAACAAGCAGATCAATGAGTACAGATCAATAAATAGAAAACAGGAGGTAAAAGGTGTTTCCAAGAACATAATTATTTCAGTAAATACTGTGTGGTAGCAGAAGAACAAGTACTACAGGAGACATGAATTACAGTCATTACCTGAGCGTTAGATAGCTGTCATGAATAATTCACTATTTCTATTTACATGTGTGGGTAGTCTGTAAGTTTTGAAATATCAAAAAAAAAAATTAAGAAACGTTATTTTGTAAAATAAATTCTATTAAAAGGATTGGGAGAAAATGCACACTATACATATGTTACTGTAAAATGAGCTGGATCTGTTACCCTACGAGGAAAACAAACTGTAGCATGTGCATTCATGAATATTAAGAATATAGCATGAAGCAAAGGTGCTGTGGGAGACAGTCCTGCACCAGCAGGGAGATAAACTGGTCGACTTCGTATTAGCAAGATGTAAAATGTGACGGAGATTACATGCCTATTTAAACGGTTTATTTTAATATATTTCTGTCACATGCTTACACTTCTGTAGTTAGTTTTCAGGAAGAGCAGTTGTTGCTGGTGAGCAAGCACTGAGAAACACTGACTCTGCTGTGGCTCTGAGGGGTCCCACTGTGCCCCACTTGCCTCTCCTGACCCCAACCTCTATTCGCCTTCTCACTGCACACACTCCTATCCCCAAAACACGTCTTTACCCTTCCTTATCATTGCTTCCCTGTGTCGCAACTGGGCCATCTCCTTTTAATTCCCAATTTTAGTGAAAACAGTGGTTAAACTATCAATTTTCTGTGATCTTCCAATCCCTGAAAAATCTGCACCTCCATACATGCTAAAAAGCAGCTCTTGATAGTGAGAATTTAATCTACTTTGTACCTTCTCCAGTGTAACAATTCTTTCATGAGAAGGGATTTCTTTGTTGTGCTCACTAGCTGCGTTAGCAGCTAAATTTTTGCTATATTTTTCGTCTTGAACCTTAATTAGCAGTACAGGGAGGTGTGAGCTGCATGTGGTAGTACCAATCAATCCCAGATTAAGCAGCAGGGGAGCAACCTGTGAGTGGCATGCAGAGCCCAGCATGGCTTTGGGGTGGCTTCACATCTGGGAAACTACTTGCTAAGAGATGTATGGCCTCTAGTTTCTTCTTCTGGGAGTACCCAGACACCATTTAGGTTCACCCTAGATCCCAGCCTGAGGCCCTTTATGGACTGCAAAGGGCACACAGATGATTAACATCAGCTCCTTAGGCTCTATGCCCAGAAGTACTGATGGAAACATCTGGTGCTTAGACATGTAAATGCTTTGTTCAATCTAGTCTGATACCTGTCAGACTAGATACCTGTCAGTTATTATTCTTTAATATTGCCTTATCTTGAAGACAAAAGGAAAAAATGAGATTACATCCCCTCTCAGAGAGTAGCAGTTATTGTCCATGTAAGCCTATTTTTCTGCCATGTCAAAGTCTGTATGTATGCATATGTATAGATATGGATCTATCACACACATCTCTGTGTGTCCATCGTAGCTCTTCCTCAAAGGCTGCTGGAACACATTTGCAGAGAATGTGCAAATTCACACAACAGAGGGTTAATGACTGGTAGGCAACCCCATGAAAGCAGCTCACAGCATGCCTGCAGTGCAGCCACCTTAACTGAGGATACATGGAAAATTAACTCGTCACACTTAATGATCAGTTTCAGAGCAGTACAGGTATCACAGGAAGCTGAAGAACTCATCTGCTCTGCAGGGAAGGGAACCTTCATTATAAAAGAAGTGCAATCCATTAAAGTATTAATACACAACATTCACTCCCATTTGTCTAAGACAGAAACACTGTACAGGAGAGATCGCCATGAACAAGATTGACTGTAAAGCTCAACGTCACAAAGATAAAAATTTTATAGCTCATTACAAAATACACACAAGATTTAATGAAAAATACAGAGGAGTCTTCTCTTATCATAAGGATCAGGAAAAAAACTTGGCCGTCAGTTAAGGTGCATTCTTAGTTTAAATTTCAAGGTGATGTTTTATTTAGTATTCCATAAGAAACAGCATAGAACACAATATCACACAGTGCTGAACTCCTTAGACAAATTAACAGTTTCAGCCTCTCTGCTAAAATGCTGAACAATTCAACAGTCTTGCCTGCAGCATTAAGTCAACATACTTGTTCCCTCTCAGCCTTCTCTGGGAATGATGCAGTAAAAGCATTCACACTGAGAAGTAACACTCCACTTCCTGTACCCATGCCAGACTCAGCTGCAGGGGAAGCACCCCATTGGTGTCAGTGCTGCACTGGTCTGAGCCTCTCTGCAAACTGCTTCACAGTGAGGTGGAGGACAACCATTCTGCCCTTTTCCAGGCAAAAATAGTGGTAGCCCAGGAATATGTTAAAATTTCCTGACTCCAGCCTGGGAAGAGTACTGCAGCACTCTTCTTCCGTGTGGTGACAACGGCCAGATCCAGTCTGGAAGTGCATATTCAGTGTAGGCATCAATCAAATCATCAGCAACAGGAGAAGATGAGGGCTCAAGACTCAGCAACAGGTTATTTTTAGTTGTAGCTCTATGTGATGCAAAGTCAGCATGGTTCTATGCATGGCTAATGCAGATTTTAGGAGCAAATGAAATCTCTCTCCATTTTGAGGCAGGGACAGACGTTAGGACCAGCACCGGTACACAGTCCTGGATCTGTGACAGCTGGACAAGAAAATGTACTTTCCTGAAGAAGTGATAGAAGCTTGTTTTGACCTTTCAGGGACATGCAAGTGAGAGGTGTACGTCACTGAGAATCAGGTTGCTACTGATATCCAAAGTTTGCTAGCTACCTCCCCAGATGAACTGCATAACTGAAAACCTCTAGCACTGGTACTAAATAAGCCACCATCTCCCAAGAGAACTTACAATTCTACTCATCCATGAGCAGGAAAGGCAATGTATTTCCCAAAACTATTTGCAGGTTTTCTATGAGGAGGTAACCCAGACCATAAAGCACATGATTATTACCTGCTTCCCACCTACATCATATGAAAATATAAGGAGATATTTGCTGTTGAACAGGCTGCAATCAACAGTTAAAGACATCTAAGTAGAATGTATATGACAGTTTTGTGCATCAGACATCTGGAGATTTGGTGTATTTAAATACGATTGTGAATTGATATTGTGTATAATGATCTGGAGATATCAGCCTGTGATGTCCTCATGCCAGAGAACCACAAGAATATCGACAGCGTAAGGAGTTAGTGGTAAGAGGATTTCCTTCTTGCCATAGTTGACCATATAGTACAGGAAACTACATGTAAAAGTGAGTTTCAAATACTCAGATCAGAATAAATGAATAGATGACTTTTGGTGAGGGAAAAGATGGCTTAGAGGAAATATGGCCTGAAGGAACTGCAAGAAGGCATTGCAGAATGGGAGGAACTGAATTTATGTAATCTGGTTTACCACATCAGCCGCAGAACAGCTGGCACTCACTTGTGCTTTTACCTGCTCAAGAAGTAGTGCCATGCCTTCTCGGTGCTGCGTAGGTGGCTGTAGCTGAGAGTTGAGGGAATAGGACTATTTCAACTTTGGCAAGTTTTTTCTCTGAAATGAAGTCTGCCCCAAATCACTCCTCACCCAAATGCCTTCCTTAGGAAGCACAGCAGCTGTGTTTTCACTTTTGCTGTCATATGAGTGACCCACCTTAGAAAAAGTCTGTCTAATGATTACATTGTTTTACAAGAGTTGGTCTTAATGTTTAAGTTCTGATAAATTCTGAAAACAAAAGGGAGAATGGCTTCAAAAAATCTTTGAAAGCTAGAGAAGTAACAGTGGTTATGGGACCTTAAACAATTGTAGCTGATTAGAATGTGTGGCAGCTTTGTACTAGCTGCCACTTCCTTATAAATACTCTAATCTGTTGCAAATGAACATCCACCACACTTGGATAAACATGGGACAGGAAAATACTGTGCCAGTCAAGCAGACACAGAATGTTGCATGAGGTACCATAAGCTTGTGTGAAATACAATGTAACATTGTGTTTGGGGGTGCAGTTCACCCAGATACAGCCCAGGACACAATGAAACAGGAGACCCAGTACTTTCAAGACTCACAGCCAGTCAGAAATAAAAACTGCCTCCTCTAAGTGGAAGACACAAGGTTCAAGCACAGTACTGAAAATGACTGTGAAGGTCTTCCCCCTCTTAAGCTGCAGAGAAGGTCTACAGTAGGAAGAGCTACAGCTTTCCTCATTAAATATGATTGCCTCTTTCAGGATTTGCATAAATGACCTACAGTGTTTCTACCCAAGAAGAATATTAGCAAATTTTATTGCATTGAGTACAGAAGTCCTACAGCTGCCTCAGACTGCAGTAATGAAACAGAGCCCACAGCAAGTAGCAAGAAATTCTTCTATAGGCAGAAAATTCTCATAATTTTTTATTCTCACTCGTACATAACCCATCTCACTGAATATCATCCAACAATACCTACAATAAACTCATTATTGCAATAAACATTTGAGCCTGAGCATTTTTTTTAATGATCCGCTGTTCTGATCAGACTACTGTGTGCAATGGAGATCTTACAACAATCCTTGGCAAGGTGTAGTCAATTATTCCATATTCAGAAACACCATTAGCAATGATCCAAACAAGGTGGCACTGACAGACAAATGAATTTCTGATTATGGAGTTTGCTAAACCTCTCAAAAACTAGTGGGTATACATTCCAAGAGAAATTCCATAAGCTAATTCTAAAGATCATTTTTTGCTATTATTACTCATTGGGTAGCAATATTAAGGCCTAAAATCTGTTGGCAGAAAGCATCTTGGAATTTCAGATGCTTAAATATATTTGGAAAATTGAGTATAAGTGTTCCTGCACAGCTTTGAACACCGATCCTTTTGAAAATCAGTCTAATAAATATTACTGGAATGGAGAAGATAATAACAGCAAAAGAATCGGAGTACAGTTGAATCTACAGAAAAAGGAGATTTCTTACATGTTGACATTCTTTTTTGACATTGTGCAATTTTTATTTCTTCCATTTTACCTGCTAAATTCATCGATTATATCACACTGCGAGCTTTTCAAGGGACTATTACAAATATCAAGGCAGTTGAACAACATGTTAGAGACAGCTGAAAATGCATGATTCACAAAGCAGTATATTTTCCCTTCAAACTTTTAACCGGGAATTTTGAGCAGCATTTTTGTTCATTGATTGGGATTTTTGAAGACAAAACCAAGTCTCATTCATGAACTAACAAAACATGTAAACCATTGCAAATTGTAACATGCAATGAATGCAGCAGTTCAGTATGCACTCTGGAGATTATAACAGCAAAGGAACTGTGCAGGAAGTTTCTATTCCTTCCTTAAAATTGGTTTGAGATTACAAATTAATCGCAAAAGAGATTATAAGTATCTTGAAGAGTTAATGAGTATCTTAAAACTCCTAATCGTCCAAAGACCAGTTGATCCTGAAGTCTATAAAAATACCAATGCATGAAGATGTGAAGCACAACTGAGACTGCCAGCAAGCAGACAGTAGAATGCTAGGGAAGATGTCAAAAATTGTTTTTACATTCATTCGTCTTTTTGTCCTCTTACTTGTTTTCTCTATTATTTGTCTGGGAGTTCTTCACATTTCCACAAGATCCTCCACATGCAGATGTAGAAATAAGGAGCTGGTGGTCTATTGCCTGTTAGCTTTGGGGTTCTTTCTCCTTGTGACTGGCATTTTCTGGAGCACTTTTCATGAAGTCTTGAAACAGGGGCCTTACCAGCCTCTTCATTCAAAATCCCAGCCGTAGAGACCTACGTATCAGCATCATAGACAAGTATGTGTTACTGCACTGCTGATGGTGAGCTGGGAGGGATATTGTTTTGTAAACGTACTAAAAGAAGAAAGAAGCTATATAAGGTTTTCAGAAAATAAGAAATACATAGCCATTTTATTTTATTTTTGTAGAGACAACTGTAGTCTGAAATTTGATTTGCTAGAGCAAGCAGCTATGTGAAAACAGGAATGTGTGCAAAAAATACATAAGGTAAGGCATACTACAGAAAACATAGCAGGTTGCATAGAGTGCTCTGAAGCCATGGATGGAGGGAGCAGGTGTACCTACACCAACTTCATGTGCTCCTGCAGGAACAACATTAGCTTCATCTCAACAGACAGTTCCAGATGTGCCGCTGTGGGATATATGCTTATACGGCCTATTACCAATGAGGTATGCAGAGAGCTTCATCTCTCTGTAAAGGCCCTGCTAAATGCTTTTTATGTCATTGTCCCCAGTATTTCTGGGCCAAGTGTGGTGCTTTGAGAGATGCTGGACCTGACAGAAGACTTCAACAGGGACACCGGATACGCAGTACTTCTCAACTACTGTTGTGGAAACACTAACGACTGCTGTAAAATCACTGATATCCAAATCCAGTTTGGTTTCTATTTACAGTTTAAGTCTCATCTAAACTTCAGAAACATAACAGACAAAGCATCTAACAACGCTGTCTGAGATAAATCACCGTTCATCCCAGTGAGTTTAATTTTGCTTTGCCTTTTTTCAGGCCTGACTTCTATCCCCACTCCTATGAAGACAGCACAGATCCCGAAAAACAGACCTTCCCACTGCCAGTAGCCTCCAGGCTAAAACAGCAAGACGTCATCAGTATTCCTCCACCTCCGCATTGCAAAAGTAGCACAGAATTCATTAGTGAAACCAATGAGCAGGTAGCCATCACCGTATGAATTATCTGTGTGGCAGCTACAGCAGCAGCAAACAGCTGACCAATACTCAAGCCCCAGAGAGGAGTCAAATTCTCATCTATCCACACAAAAAAACAACTACCAACAGGATACAGGCTGCCAGGGGACCTCAGAAAGAGCAAAGGCCTGCCAGAACTTCTAAGACAGGCAGTGGGTAAAATTAGATATCTCTGAAACAGGGAAAATTGGAAGAAGATGCACATCGGTGATCCCTAATAGTACACCACATCCAGTGAAACTGCCCAGGAGCAGCTGTGAGCTCTTGTGCATTTGAATGTAGTTGGAGGGGGCACACTATATAAAGGTGTTCATTATTTCAAAGCAGAATTAATCTCCAAAGTGACAGAAGCAATTAGGCTGTATCGTCTAAAAGTCAACATCTGGTAATAGCAGTTTCTTACACTGCAAGATAAAGGAAGCATCATGCTGCTATCAGTCTTAAATGTCTTGTGTCTGGTAAGGAGTTTTAGCTGAAAGTCCTCATTTGTGTTTTCATAACGTTAGCTGACTTGGGAAACCATATTAACAGCTTTTGTTTGGAATTTGTAAATTATTTGTTGTAATAGATTATTTTTGTATCCTATGCCTTTTAAGTCGCTTGTTTTATTTTGAGGTACTGATGCCTGGTGTTTTAGTAGTGCATTCAAGAATAAATATTGCATTTAGAACAAATGCCATGTATCTGCTTCTATACAAGGGGTCTGTGATTCAGGATAAGCAGCTGAACAGGAGCTGCAGGACAGACAACCCTGGTTACGCTCGCAGTTCCTTAAAGTGGACTAGCAATTGCAGGAGGAAAAACTTTCTCTCACTCACTCTTTCGAGTTGACTTGAAAAACAGTTGCTTCCTCTGCAACTCAAGACTGTGGGAACTAAAAAAAGGGTTCTGTATCCTGTTTCTGACACAAATGGCCTCATGGTTCAGGAACACGCATCAGAAAGAAGACAGGTTTGGACTCATCTTCCTCTGTTATCTGTTTCCCTCCTTCCAAAAAAAATCACTGAGAAAAACTGGCATTCAGGCCACAGTCATCTATAGTTCCAGATGACAAGAAAAATTTCATGGAGGTTCACTCAGATTTAGGGAGTTTTTCTTTTTGCTGCAGAACCACTGAGACAGAAAATTATCACACTTTCCAGATGCCCACATACCCCAAAACAAAAACTTTAGCATTACAGCTGCATATACATCAGAAACACAAGTCATAACAGTGATGGTAACAATGGCTAACGTAAGGAAAGTGAAAATTACATCAGCTTTTCCCTCAAAAAAATTCCATTAACCTTGAGATTCCCTGTGGCAAAATGATTTTCTGTGAAATTCAATTATTATTTTTTTCCTGTGGAAACCCAACTTTTAAGGTAAGACCACATGAGTGCGAAGATTTAAACCACAAGCAGTTTCAAGAGCAAGTACTGCAGAATTACTGTCAAAGGTTGCTCTCGCACGAGTTTGCTATAGGGAATTATATTCAGTTTCTGTCCACATAGCTTATGGACTATCAGGTAGGGTTGATTATCTCTTCCTTTCCCTCAATTCCAAGTCAGTTCTGCAGTGTCCCTTTCAGCTCCAGTCTTCTTCAGATGTTGGGAGGTCTCTATACATCTAGAAATGTGAAACCAAAGATACCTACATCTTCAACCTGCTAGATGCAATCAAGTATTTCAGACAAGAAGGTGCGTGGCTGTCCTGATACTCAGAACAAATGAGTGGGCATGTGAAGGCCTTCATTGCAGTGATTGTGAGATGATGGAGTTCAGGATCTTGAGAGAAGGAAGAAGGGCAAAAACTGAGACCAAAATTAGCAGAGCAGACTTTATTCTCTGTTAGGAAGAACTCCATTGGTTAAAGCCCTGGAGAGAAGATTAGTCCAGGACAGATGTCATCTGCTTTATCTCAGTCCCAGGGGATGAGACAGAACAGCTAATCATGGAACCCTTGCCAAACCCATGAAGGACAAGGAGGTGACTGGGAGTAGTCAGTATGGATTTATGAAGGTGAAATTATGCATAAAGAAATTGATGACGTTCTACAATGAGACGATCAGCTCAGTGCGTGAGGGGAGAGCAGTAGATGTTGTATTTCTTGACTTCAGTAAGGCTTTTGACACCATCTGCTATGACATCTTCATAGACAAGCTGACAAAATACAGTTTATACAAGTGAAATAGGTCAAACTCAGAACTGCCAGACCCAGAGGACTGGGATTACTGCCACCAAGTCCAGCTGGAGGGTGCCAGGAATCAATATTAGAGTCAATATTGTTCAACACCTTTTTTAATGATCTGGATCATGGGCAAAGAGCACCCTAAGCAGTTTGGCAGCTGAAACAATACTGGAAAGAGCAGATTACACCAGAGGCTTTTCCTGCCATTCAGAGGAACCTGGATGGACTGGGGAAATGGGCCAACAGGAACCTCATCGAGTTCAGCAAAGGAAATGCAAAGTCCTGCCCTCGAAGAGGAATAAACCCAGGCACCAAGATATGCTGGGTCCAGTGGGCTGCAAAACAGCTCCATGAGAAGGATGTGGAAGTCACATGCTGGACAAGCTGACCACGTGCCAGCAACTCATCTGCTCAGCAAAGACAGCCAACGACATCCTGGGCTATTTTAGGAAACGCATCACCAGCAGGTGGAGGGAGGTGATACTTCCCCTCCACTCAGCTCTACTGAGATGCCTCTGGAGTGCTGGCTCCAGGTTTGGGCTCCCCAGTACAAAGAGACATAGGGACATACTGGAATGCCTCCAGCAAGGGGCCACAAATATCAAGGGACTGGAGCTCTTGTCACATGATGAGATGCTGAGAGTGGTTAGCTTTGAGAAGGTTCAGGAGGGATCTTACTGATTTCTACAAATACCTGATGGGAGAGAAATAAGCTGGTGGAGCCAGGCATTTCTCAGCGGTGCTCAGTGACAAGCCAACAGGCAATAGGCATAAACTGAAACACATTTAATTCCATTTGATCACTCAAGAAAGCTGAGGGTGTGTTTGCTGTGAAAGTGGTCAAGGATTTCAACAGTTTGCCCAGAGAGGTTGTGGATTTCCCACCCTTGGAGATAATCAAAACCTGACTGGACCTAGTCCTGGGGCAGACCTTGCTCAGATTTGGGGGTGGACTAGGTGACTCTAGTCTGGCTCAGCTAGACAGTACCTTCCAACCACAAGGATTCTGTGATCTCATGGTTCACTTGAGTAATGCTGTCTTCCAAATTGTCTCTGAACACAATGTGCTTCTCATCCTGCCACTAACTTTCTTACAGAAGAGCACTTCTCCCAAGGAAAAACTATTTACCTGTGTTGGCAGGTCAGTCTGATTGCATTTTGCAACTTAGCTCAAACCACAAGATGCTGAAGAGCAGAAGCTAGAAGCCTGGAGTGAAAAGCTACAATGAGAGAATTCAAATAATTTGTTGCTTCTAGGCAATTGGCACTACACTCTTCTACCATTTTCAGTAACTCCACCTTAGCCATTATGGTTTTGTAAACTGTTAAAAGTAAGTTATGTCACAGTCACAAATTTATACTGCTCCGAACTTGCCCTTACTTCCCCTAGTGTAGACTACTATTGTATTTATCTTAGCTCATGAGAACAGTTACTGCAATACACTGTAATTAAATAGTGCTGGGAGAATATCTTTGTATTGCTGGGTTCAGAAGAATCTGAGGTTTTGGGGAACAGAATTACTGTCCAAGTAAATGTTAGTGAAATCACAGCTGAACAACACAGGAATCTTGCAATTTCCAGACCTGACAAAACTGCTAATCCAACGATAGCCACAGAAGGGTCTGGGTCTCTGTCACAGCACCTAGAGGCTGTGACATGACAAACAGCATTAATGATAGTTTTTCCTCTGCTAGATGTATAGTTTGTTTTTAGAAGCCTTGTGTATGTGTGTAAGTTCATATATATCGCTCTTTACAAAGTAATCAACCATCTCTCATGTTAATAATTAAATAACCTCAGGAAATCCAGCACACTTTATAAGATAATGCCCATAGTCCTTCCCTAAACACCTCAGGTAAAAAGATAAACAACCCACTTCAGCCTTAACAAAGTTTTATTCATCTTCTTGCAGAGAAAAGCAATTAACTGCTGGAAAATACGAGTTGTTACACTTTATCAATATCATTAGTCACCATAAAAAAGGCCTGGAGAGTGGATTTGGGGTTAGTCTAGTTCTGCAAGTCCGCTTTTTGACAGCTATTCTAAACCACATTCAAACAGCCCTTTTCTCCATTTCAGTACAGAGGCATAATTATGGTTTCTGAAGCCTGGCACAAGGTAAGTACCAAGATTTTTAAAAATATCCTTTGTTCACAAAGACTGCCTTCATGAAAGCAGACTGCCATCTACTGCAGCCAGTACTCTAGTGGCTTTCTGATAAAAGCACAAGCATGCTTCTTCACAGTCCTGATTTTCTCCTCATGAGTCTTGCCACCACATCTTGAACTTGTACTTAACCCGGATTCAGTACATCTTTTCAAAGTGCAAGTCCCAGTCCCAGAACCCTGGCAAAAGGGATACCTGCTACTACAACTAGATACTTCAAGATGTCATAAAAAATAATTTGTCAGAGAAACTGTAAAAAATTTCAGAAGTTCTTTGATGGCCCTTCAGAATGTTCTTTCATGCAACCCAGTAATTTGAACTGTCACAATCCACAGTATGTCTATGCTTGACCATGTGTGATCCACTAATTAGGAGCTTACTATCGTGTACCTAGAGGATACTGGTCTATAAGAAAAATTAAAGACTAGATAAATGAGGTTTCTGTAAATATGAATATTCTTACATTCAAAAATGGATATCAAAACTATGTGAGAATTCCACAGTCATCTCCCCGCAAAAAATCCCTTTTCATTTACAAGAACACTTAATGGTAGGATAGAATACCATGGGAGAACATCAGTACATCATTTTTTTGGAGTCAATTAAGTAGATAATGTAATTGTATTAAAGGTAGTTTTATTATGATGCTTGAAAGTGCAGTGTCTTGTCCACAATTACATATTAAGAAAGAAATACAGTATTACTTGTTATTGTGTACTAAGTGCCATAGTAATTTTTTGACAGAAGTGCTGAAAGAAGTCAAACAATTTCTTTTGCTGCAATTTTATATAAATTGAACTACAATTTGACAACTACAATGAATTGAAACACACTGCAAAGAGGCAAGTTGCACAAAGCCACCTTGACAAATGATACAAGTGACCACAATTTTTCCAAGGAAGCAAAGCTTTCAAATAAGTCACATGCACAAAGTGTCTTCTTTTTCAGAGTACAGCATTGTAGTTAGAACTGCAGAATCATTACACAAGCAGAAAAATGCCGTCCATATCCCCAATATTCTTCTCAGATCAATGTCAGGATGTTTCTTCTCCCTTTGCACTCCCCAGAATTTTATTCCATGATCCAGTGTTACAAAGAAACTAAGAGAAACTGCATCTGCCTGGTGAATCAGACAAATATTCCTGTTTAACTCATTAGCATTTGTTTTGGATTTCTCAGCACTATACGCTTCACTTACCACAAAGTGAAGGAACATGCGTATTCCAAAGATTTAAAAAAATTCTATAACTTCTTAATGAAAAATTGCTGAAATTGCACTGATTACCTTTCAAAGACAGTAAGCAAAAGTGTCATCTGCTGACATGAGGAATATTGCAAAAGATAGCTAGATTCCACACCTGACATATTGCTGGAAGGACATAATCAACTTCTACAGCACAAATGCCTCCCTTTGCAGGAAAAAAAAAGAGTCAAAAATCAGAAAAATCTAAAGGCACAAGTCACCTCATGACTTTAAAGGCAGGGGTAGAAGGAAATATGGGATAACATCTTCTTTGGGAGCATGTGTAAGTGTGCATACAACACTGCTGCCAGCACGCATCTGTGAGCAACGGGAGACACACGAGAGGAGGAATGGTGTCAGCCGAGGAAACACACCCTTTACCACGCCTTAGTATACAGCCATTATGCCTCAGACCAGCTCTGTTTATGTCTTCATAAACTAACAAGTAACTGACAAGGACCCCAAACAATATTCACTGAGCATGTCTTTGCCTTGTTACTCCTCCCCTCTCTCCTTAAACGAAATTTCTCCAGCCTTTCTTACAGCATTCGAACACAGCAGTTTTCCTTTTATCTCACATTGCTGACATCACTTCAAGGTTAAGGCCTATTTCTTTGGTTATATTGCTATCGGAAATGAAGATACTGCAGGTAAAACAAAGAAGTAAAATACACTATTGTATTTGGAGATCAGTGTAAATGAATATGCTCAATATTATACTGATTTTTTTCTTCCCAACCTACAACTATCCCCAAGAAAACTTTTAAAATCATACAAGGCACAAATGGCTAACACGTTTCAGCAAGGTCTTGTCTCTTCCTTGCTGTTCCTCTTTTGGCCCTGGATTAATAATCTTCCACGGCTTCAGGTGATGACAGTGGGTCCCTTTCGCCCTGTCCTCTCATGGATCTGCGATATTTTCAGTGCAATTGCTATAAGAGGACTCAGCACAGCCTAAAGAGGAAGAAATACACTGAATTACATAAAGTAGAAATAGCAACAGACAAATTTATAAATACTCCTTTTTACTGTAGTCTTATATAATAATAGTAAATCATTTAAGAACAATAAAACCGACGCAGTTACAGGTTCTATACTGTCACACTTGGTATAATTAAGTATTGTGCTGTGTGTATGTTTTGCAAAGTGTTACACTGACTATACCTAAGCTATATTGAAAAGAGAAACAAGTAAATACACTATACTGAGACAATTTTTCTATCTAATGTTTCACAGGAATTGTGGAGCTTTTGTGAAATCCACTGTACCAGACAACCTAGAAATCACAAATTAAAATTATTTCTATTCTGATGAGTGGAAGCCATGTAGATGAGATTTTCTTCCTATACTCACTCTGTGAAGTTCAGGGTGAGAAGGTACTGTAAAAATTACCTTGACAGAAATCACAAACCTGTATTTTGAGTAATACCACCTGAAATTGTATTAAATAGGATAAATTCTAACAGAAGCAGCATGAACACTCAAGTTTCAGGCTACAGACCTTATTAAATGGCCATACGTATCAAACTGCCCAGATGGGTGGGTGCAGATAACAGCTATGACAGTATCATATGAAAATGAAGTAAAATATAATTTTTAAATGGTAACCGAATTTTCTTTCAGTTAATTAAGTTATATGCAAAGACAAACCAGTAGAGGTGAGTTTTGTGTGAAAACCCTCTTCTCAGAGAGTCATATATTTGATTACCAAACCTGTAAGGTGAGTTTCTGACCCTCAAAGATTTCCACCTGCTGCTTCTTTCAAATGAACTACATTCAGGCTTTAAAACTGTCAGATTTAGAAATCATACCAACCAACACCATAATTTTGGAGCACTGAAATTTACAGATATTTGGTTTTATAAGCTTAATAAAACTGATACTTTGTTTCAGCCACCTAACAGTTTCTGACAGTATGAGGTGTTCACTTCATTTACACAAATGGTCAGACGATTAAATCAAAACAGTGAGGAGACTGTGCAAGTAAAGTCACAGATGGCCACCATGAATGCCATTGGTGTCAAATGAGTTTATGATCAAACCTAGTTATACACAAGTGTGAGTAGTCTCACACACTATTGTTCAAAAAGCTCCATATTTGTAGATATTTATCTAAGTGAATAATCACTGAAGCAGAATACAAGTCCATTAAAGTCAAACATGCTTAAAGGAGATTAATATGCAGAGAAGAAATTCACATCTGTGGGCAATTGATATCAAAGTAAATATTAAAACCTGTTCCAGTAAGACAGATTAAGGAGCACTGAAAGGAGACCAAAGCATCTGAAGCTCGTCTGGCACTCTCCTAAGAAACTCTGTCCCTATTAAATCTAAAAAGCACAGGAAAATTTAAAAAGCACTGACCAGCTTTACTTTACTCTGCCTTCTTAAACAACAAATGCATTCTCAAGAAAAAAAAAAAAACCAAACACAACTCTACACAATGCTTTGAACAAATCACAATATCAAATTAGTTCATGTGACAGCCATTTACATAAACAATTTAGCTGCTGCTCTTTTGTTAAGTCATTACAATCACTACGAAATATTTTGCTTGTTACAATCATGTCTTCCAACAGAAAAAGTACAATTTTAGTTCTGTCCTCATACACTGCAATTAAATACACCTTCTTCATCCTGCAGATGTAAAAAAAGCTAGAAAGTATTCTCTTCAGCAAAAGCAGAGCTGAATAACAAGGGCCTGGTATGCTGTACATACCCTTATTTCTGCAATAAATAGTTTACATTTCAGTTGGAAAAGATGAATCCCAATCAGTAGCCATTTACAGTAAATATGACTCTAAAAAGACTTCTATATCTTAAAGAGATCTTGATTTAAAAATATTTTCCAAATTATTCTTTCTACTTAAAAAATTGTAAAACCTTGCTATTGACATGTGAGTGGCTGAGCTGTGACATTTTTTGTGTCAAAGATGGCTAGCAGCAGCCGATTACAACACAGAACCTATCAAACCACAAGAAGACGTTCTGCAGAAGTGGCCCATGTACAGGTACGTGAGGACATGCAGTACATGCCATCGTCATGACTACCTTGACCAAGAAGGATATAAAAGGGACTACCAGACAAGTCCCAGTGTGATCACCCACCACCAACGCATCATGAGACTCAGACCCTCAGTACCAAGCAGATCTGCAGGATCACATCGAAAACTTCCCAGCGCTGGATAAGGACAACATGTTAACTCAAAACGGCAATTTCAATCACTTTGTACATTAGTAACATATTTATCTCTTGGAAACCCTTTGGGAGATACAGCATGTTATCCCTTAGATAAAATTTAAGAACTGAAAATTAACAGAACTGACTTAAGTCAGAATTTTGCTTTAGTAATAACAGATAGAAGTTATACCTCTATAAAAAATAACTGGTATAAATGATTATTCATACTAGGAAATACATCAAACAAGCAGATGCCTAACATAAAGCAAATAAAGATTAAAAGCCCTTTGCTTGGGAATAATCTGTACCAGAGCTGCCCGACGTGTTATCATTCCTGCTTGGTTCACATAGCATTTCCTCTTTTTGTGACATCGCAAGAAAATTTCCATACAGCTCCCTTCTTCTAGTCAAGTGCTCAGATAAGATTTGCCCCCATGATGCATTCAATTTATGCATTCAAGGTGTACCTGAAAATCAGTTTATTTTTTCCTCTACTACTTGCCATCCAAAAATTGTTTCAGAAATTCAGCCTTTGACGATCAAGACATTTTTTATCCCAATTATTTTTTTTTTTCAATTTGCATGCCTTTTTGGACAAAAAAAACCCCACGAAGAAACAACTGCTCCAAAGTCTTTGCTTGGCTTCTGACAATCATATGATTCTGTAACTAACTAGACATAGTTCACTAGTCTTTGGCAAAAATAATCACAGCATTTGCGAGTCACTGCATTCCATTTAAAGAGTACTTGATACAGACTGTAGAGGTCTATGACAACATCTATTTATTGCTGTTGCAATTCTTGTTATTAATAATAACATACTGTAAAAAGTATTTATTATTTCATATTCAGATTATTCTGTACACTGTTCCCAGGGTACTTGTCCTACAACAGCAGTACAACCACGTTGCTGAAGAACACTTTGGATTTACAAATAAACTAGTTCAAACTAACTCTGCATAACGAGTCATTTCTCTCTTGATCTTCATATATGATACTTCTTATCCATATTTCATCCAAGTGCAACAGTATATCCAGATGGTTAGACAAAGGACAGGAAGATATTAATGATGTGTCAGGATTTGTAAATAAGGAATAATGAGCTGATCTACAAAATGAGGCTATATATGAGCCTGAAGGTCAATACACTCTTACTTTAGTACTTCATGGCCACTGAACATATCTCTAGATTTTCTCTCTCTGTTAAATTTAGCACACCTAATAACTCTATTAAAAAAGGATACATGCCAATACGCAAAGGTCCAACATTTCAGACAGAAGTCTGTCGCTTGTTATAATAAACCGAACTTCCTAAAATTGCTAGTTGTATGCCTATTTGACTAGTAAAAAATGAAATACATTGTCTTTTTAAGGAAAACATCCAAGTTAGCTGGAAAGCAACTTTCTCAGGGAGACACAATGATGAGGGGCATCACTAGTTATAAGATGCATCTACAGAGTAGCCTTCCATTCTAAGAGGAACATTCCAGTTTTAGAAAGGCATTAGGTATTATTTTCAAGACTTTGTTTTAGCTTCCCTAGAACTGGATTGCACAACCACTATAAATTACAGAATTTCAAACTGCTTACATTGAATTGTTTTTAATATACTTCGTACAGAGAACGATGATCAGTTTTCTTTATTGTTCCTGATCTTTGCTCCTGTAGATACTAGATTACAGGAAGACCGGAACTGCTAACAGAGAAGAAGTAGCGACTCCTTATCTCCCATGTGACCATGAAGATGCTTCTGTTAACTTCCTTCAACAGATTATTCAACAGCTAGAAGTCACTGCTGCTCACATTTATCTGTGACCTTGGAATTCTAATTATCAGCACATTGTACTACTTTTCCTTGGACTCTTACGTTGTTTATCAGGCAGTTGTCTATGTTTAATTCATTCTAGTTGGAAAGTATTACCAATTAAATGCACAAATGATGATACTAAAATAAGATTTGGGTGACACTTACATTCATTAATAGCTACTGTTTGGCCTATATATAAATCAGATAAAAGGTCCTTATGAGCCTTGCTCCTGTTTGGTTAGAGGAATGCTCTTACGGAAGCTCTAACGTTTCTGAAGGAAAATATACATGTAAAAGCAGGATGGCCTTAAAATCAGCTCTTCCCTTAAGACTCATGCAGAGTTACACACTACTGAAGCATAATGAAATAGAAGGAGAGCTTCACTTGAGCATCACTCACTCGAATGGATCCGTGGGGTCAAAATTAAAAGGCACAGCTTTGAGCAGCCCCAACAGTGCTGCAGAGTTTGTCAGGCATTCTGTTGGGTATTAAAACAAAGTAGTGCCTACAGCTATCACTATCAAGTAGTTGAACCTGGATGATAGTGAGTGTTATTACAGGTCTCTGTCCAAATTTTATTCTGGACAACGGTTCATCATAGAAGAGCCCATGTTGGAATGGCCATCAAAAGACCACCTGGTCCAACTTTTTGTGGGACAAAGTCATGATCGTCCACAGAAGCACAGCACAACTAAAGGGAACAAAGTCCACCTCAAGTGAACAGTTCTTTTTTTAAATAAGTGTACTTGTATATGTTGTCTTTACAACATGTTTCAGTCAACTCTTATCTCAGAAAGTATCAGAATGTCAAACAGGTGTTTCAGGACAGTTTTCATGTCTCACCATGCATATTAGAAGGTGTGCTTTAGACATCTGCATCAGTAGTTCCACTGTCAAAGAGAACAGAATCAAACAAGAAAAGACATGAAAAATGCTGAATAGTTGGCTGCTTCATTTTGAGAAAGATCTGTCTGAAAGAAAAGTTCTTCTAGGTGTACGTGTCAGTACAAATCTCAAAGCAAACCAAACCACGAAAAAGGGATTTGCTATTCTGTCTCTTCCACATATTCCACTGAAGATTACCAAATGTCCTCCTGAAAAAAACTTTTAGTTCTTTCTCTACTAACATCAGGATGTCCTCAAATCAAATTTATGTACTCCCTTGAAATCCACCACCTGCCTGTGGGATACAATCTATGATCTTCCAGTTCCTAATGTCATGTTGTTGGCAATGTACCCAGTCAAGGCAAGGAAAGAGGAGCAGTGGGAACTCTGCAACACTATAAATGAGAAACAAGAATTTATCGCATTAATCCAGACGAAACTACTATTTTTCCTGGATCTTGTGCACATGACAAGAGTTGAGGTGGGTGTTTACAGTACTACGTATTTGCTAAGGCAGTCTGGATGTTAAAATATCTGCACTACAAGTTTTAAGGCAATGATGTTTCTACCCTGGGATTATCTGTTCACTAGAGAATATCCTGGATAAACAGCCAAAAGCGTAACAATCAGACAAGCTGTGGAACATGTAGAGAAAAAAACATTCCAGACTTTTTTACAGTCTGTAGGAATAAGGGGCCCTTTCAGTGTCTAGAATAAGAGCCCAGACCCTGAAAGCCCTGAGGGCAGTGCTAAACCCTACTTGCCCTGCCCAGTCTCCCCACAGAACTACCTACCTCCTGCACCCTGCCCACAGACTCACACACCCATTTTCACTCAGTCTCAGACGTGTCCATCCCTCAGAGGTGTCCGTCCCTGCCTGAGCTATGCTGGAGTAGTGCTTGTCTCCAGACTCATCTCTGGCTCTGCTGCCTAGGTGGACCTCAAGACCTGTGCTATAGGTAGCTTCTCTTCCTGAAGGGATGTACATTGTAGGTTGTCTCCAGTTCTGACTTTGACCCCCTTTCCTGGATGGACCCACACTGTTGCCTCGTCTCCAGCCCTCCAGCCTGGTCTCTTGTCCCATTTCCTGATGCTCCAGGTGGACCCTGAGCCCATCACTTCACTTGCCTTGTTTGGAACAGTCAACGGAGCTTGTTACCAGAGTCTTGTTCTGCCTAGTCCACTTGACTGCTCTGGGACTGTCCCCTGAACAATGACGGCACCTCCAGCACTGTAGCTGCCCTGGGTGCCTGACTCCCATCACCTTGCGCAGTAGCCCTTTTCTTGCTGCTCCCTGGACACAGTCTGTCACTTGACCTTTTGGTGGAATTCATGCACCTCTCTTTAGCAAATCCATGCAGCACAGAAATAAAAAGTAACAGTAGGGCAGCAGCACATTCCTCATTTTCTGAGAATAACCTCTGCTCCCTCAACTAGTCTCTTCACAGGTGTAAAATTCACTGAGAACATTTTGCTATTTTGCATGCCTTTAAAAAACAAGTATTAAATACTGGCCATTGACTTTAGATTGCTTTAGGAAACACACAGGCTAAATTCTGTCAGCATGTCACTTGTCTTATATTGCATACCTTGTTACAAGTGAAGTAGAACAGTCCTTTGGTGCAAAAAGCATTCTATGTAAAAAGGCATATTTTCATTTGTAATTAGTCAAAAGTTGAGCTAGATGAATGCTGCAAGTATACATTCTATTGTTTTTTTCCTGAGATTTCTTAAACAGGAAGCATGTTCAGATGATACTTTTTGTGTCATATATCACGTTACAGTAAGTCCACTGCAAACCTCTAAAATGAACTCTTAGTTTATCTCTTACCATGACTTATTGTAAATTCGTCTATACCTTGCCTACATTGCACAAAACCCCACATTTAAAATGGTCAGTTTAATTGCAACTGATAAACATTTTGTTTTGTAACAGAATTTCACATAGTTGTGATGCATTGACCTTGGCCGGCTCCTGGTGCCCACCAAGCTGCATAGTCACTACCTCTCTGTTTCCACAGACTTTGGTGTCCGCATAGGTGTTTCTCCTGTATATTCTAACACTTCCTTCTCTGCTGCTGTGTTTTTCACCCTTCTTAAATGTCACCACAGAGGGCTACCAACATCACTGACTGGCTCATTTTGGTTAGTGGTGGCTCCATCTAGGAGACAGCTGGAACTGGCTCTGTTCAATATAGTGGCAGCTTCTGGTGTCTTCTCACAGAAGCTACCCCTGCAGCTACCCTGCAACCAAAACCCTGCCACATAAATCCAGTACCATAGTAAGTGCAAAGGGAGTAGTCACAGTGTTCCTTGGTCAAAATATATCTATGACCCTGCTAGCTGGCTAAACTGGATGCAGAGAAAAAAAACAATAAATTGACAAAAAATGGTCCTTTACACTGTAGGAGGCTTAACATTATAAGTATTCTATCCAAGGAGTTACTGAGGATGCAAAATGTTACTTCAAGGAAAAGAAAACAAAATTAACAGATCATATCTGCAGGGATGGAGTCTGCAACATTTCTGGAAAAACTGAAGCAAATTTTATGACTGACAGACAATTGTTTAGTAGCATAAGAAGAAACTCATTAAATTTATGGTGGGGAGTTCACTTAAAAAACCCAATCTGTAACATTTGCCTAGGGTTCAAATGCATTCGGCAGCATTTATAATTTGGGAAATTCACATTCACATTCCAATCATGAGTAGATAACTATAAGGGACTTCAAACTGTAGGGTTTTGATTTACTGCAAGCCAAAGTCTTATACTCTCTTCCATTTAAACACTCTTAGTCTGTTATTGTTGTATATCACAGCATGAAGGTCTTTTACTGAGAAAAAACTAAGAGTTTAAAACATGATTTATATTACAAATTGTTTTAGGAATCTAGTGGACTATAACGAACTTGCTTTCAACCTTCATTATTCTTAGGAAAGAGTCTAGTTATAATTCTCAGACAGCTGTAAGTCTTTCCCTTACAAGGAATCCCTACATTGTTTACACTCTGGCATCCATATTTCCTAATTTTACTCTCATCATGAGGAATCTCTGGGCTGCAATAACTAAGTGATCCTCGGATAAAGTGCATGAAAAATAATTATGTTTTTTTAATATTGTTCTGTAACTCAAGACTATAACATTTACAGAAACATGAATGAGAAATGAAATAGCACAGCTTTTCTTAGTAAAAGTAGTTTTCCAGCACTTACCATGGATCTAAGCCCTTGACATTCCTGTTTCCTTAGACAATACACAATCATATATTAAAACTGCTGGCCCTGCTCATCCACAAACACAGTAAACAGGGCTCAAATTGGTGAGTGTTCCTTCTGGTTAAACATGAAAAACTGTAGCCATTGCTTTTATAGAAGAAGTGCATTGCCTATCTACCATGCTTTGTGTATTACCTGTGGTTCCTTATTGTGTTGGCTAGGATCCTTTTCATAACTCTCTGCGTAGATCCGGAGAGTAGCTCTCACATGGCTAGAAGCACTCATCCTGAAGATGAGCCTAGAAGCATCTGAAAAAATAATCCGCAGCCCCTACGGGAGAAGAAGGAGCAGCATATATCATATGTAAGGTGGTAGAACTTTGATAAATCACAGTTCAAGGCTTGAAAACAGAAAATAAAAGGAAGAGTAGTTTCCCTATAACTTTGGACAACTCATTTATTACTTTTCTTCCCCACTCTAAAGACTAGAAATTATCTTGTATATTCTTTCTCACTCCTCATAACAAGAACTCTCTTACAGTTATTTTTATTTTCTTTAGCTGATTTGTTCTTGTTCTGTGTGACAGAGCACAAAATCAATGGCCTGAGAAATGGTTGTAAGAAAGATCAGTAAGAGTCAATGGCTAAAGAAATAGCTCAGGATCAAAAAGTAGTTGTCAGTAGTGAATACAAACAACAGGATCAGTTGCTACCCTTCGTAGACCAAGCATCAATATCTTATTACAAGGACTGCAGTTAGAGTCTGAGTACAACTTGGGAAATGTATCTTAAGGTGTTAATTAATTTCATGTATACTAATTAATGCAACTAAGAATGTGTAGAAAAAATGCTTTATTATTAATTAAGTACGAATTTGCTCTTTACTCCCAACTTCAGCTCTTTTTTCTTTCCTCCTTCTCCTCTCTTCATACTGCACATATGAACACGTTCTACACATGACAGACCACATACTTGGATCCACAGTCAACATACTTTCTGTACAGTAAGGCCACTAAGGTCAAGGAACTAAACTGCACAGCTGAACAGTCGTAGTGTTTCAAAACTCTACTCTTCAATTCTGCACTAACACATAGTCTGGTTCTGCTCCTCTAAATGCTACCCTTAGGCTAAGAGCCATCTCATCTATGCCACTGAACTTTATCTCCCCTGTTAGTCCTGATGTTGACAACAGCCTAGCGCATAAACAGAGATCCTTGCTACTTTTGTTCAAGGGGCAGTAAACTATTAAAAAATGAGAGAAGAGGATTAAGAGGGAAGCATTTTATTCTTCCAGTTTTATCAGCATCTTGAGAAGGCACTGAGGCCAGAAACACAGTGCTCCAATATTCTAAAGAGCAAGTAGAACCTTTGTTTCCCCAGGTAACCGTCAAACACCTTCAGCATTATATTTGGTTGATAATCACAGAATCACAGAACAGTTTGGGTTGGACACTTAGAGGTCCAGATGAACCTCCCTGCAATGAGCAGCGATAATCTTCAACTAGATCAGGTTGCTCAGAGCCCAGTCCAACCTGACCTGTTTCCAAGCATGGGACATTCACCACGTCTTGGGGCAACCTGGTCCAGTTTTTCAACAACCTCATCATAAAAAACATCTTCCTTGTATCTGAGCTAAGTCTCCCCTCTTTTATTAAACCCCCCCTTGTCCTATCACCACAGCCTCTAATAAAAGTCTGTCCACATCTTTCCTACAAGCCCCCTTTAAATATTGAAAGGCCACAACAAGGTCCCCCCTGAGCCTTGCCTCTCCAGGCTGAACAACTATAGCTCTCTCGGCCTTTCTTCATGAGAGATGTGTTCCAGCCCTCTGTTACTGTAGCCCTGCTCTGGACCCACTTCAATGGGTGTGCGTCTTTCCTGCTTAATGACCATTAACACACATACAACAGGAAAATATTCCACATGGATAAAGAGCTGGATTAGATGACCTAAGAGATATTTTCCATCTCTAACTTTGGCGATGATATTATATATTAATTTTAACGTATACTGGCAATATAAGTTTATTTAGTAGTCTCAATACAAATAGAATAAGTGACAAACAAATAGTTCGTATTCAGAAGATTGAGCTTTAGAGCCTGATTTTCTAATATTTGCTACAATGCCAGCTTTGTAATGAGATCATTCAATTGATGCTGATGGGAGTTTTGCCATTGATTTCAATACAAGCAGTCTGTTTTGATCTGATCCTGTTGCCAAGGGGTTGCTTCCTAGCATTTGCTGTCTTGATTGCTCACAAGACAGCTTTATGACAGTGAAAAAAAGAAAGACATATTGAAAAGTTTTGCAGTTCTAGGTTTGTTTTGAATGGCTGTCAAACCCACGACCAGCAGTTCAAAGTATGGAACATCAGTGTCAATCAGCTTTAAGAAAGAAGGACGTGTGTCCAATATATCTACACAAATGAGAACGTGAACATCAAGGCATATGAGTGTCTCCTCTCCAAAGACTACATTTTACACTCTCCTGCCAGGCCTCACAACTCCCACAATGACATGGATAGCAAGACCACCTGAATACTCTTCCACACACGCCGTGTTTGTCCAGTTATAATAGCAATAACGCATTGATACTTGATTTAGCACATCTGAAGCATCACTACTCATTAAATTATGGACTTTGATATAAAAAGAATTTATAAACACTCCCCATAACTCTTCCCACAACATTATGATGCAAAAATGCTCCACCAAACTACAGCATCTGTAGCCAATTTGATGTTACAGTTAATGGCATTTGGGATGTTCATACAATGTATACAGTTAATCACCCTGCAGATAATTCACTGTACTACTTTTGAGGTTATTATTTTTTCCATTTTGCATTTCTCAGGGACACAAAAATGACAATATTGATTTTTACATGTGATGATAGCTAATATTTGTCTGTAAGACTAGAATTCCTGCCATACAACTGAAAATACTTTGTAAAAGAGAATTACAGAGACACAGTGGTTGTACTCTTTAAAAAAAATAGTCCTAAGTGCCAGAGAGAAATCATATGCTAGGGAAACAATAGTCTTTGGAGCCAGACTGTCAAAGGCAACCTTTAACGATGCAATATTTGCACTTGGAGTATTTGGTTTAACTAATTTTTCAGAGAGCCCAGCAGCAAAACCTCTGACTTTTGACTCTACATTGGAAACAATGATCTAAGCACCAGCAAAGCTCTGGTGAGCCATAGAAATTAATGAGAGCTATTAAATTTTTATATTCCTTACTGTTTTCTGGAATTTATACCTAAAAGCCATGAGTTACAAATAATTGTTAAGGTCAAAAAAGCACAGCCAAAAAGTTACCAAATAAATATGACAAAGCATTGTCTGGAGAACAACCTGTGACTGCACCTTTTTAAAAGTCAAAACCAAACAAATTTTCCCAGCTAGTTACATAATACCCAGTCTAACACATAAAAGTTTGGCTTTTTTAATCAGCAAGGCCAAAGCAAGCTGGTGAAACTGCAAGCAGCCTACTTACTTTTTGTCATGATGGTATTTTTTCACCTAAGATAAAACCTGTTAATTTAAAACCACATATCTGCTATGTATTATAAAGAAGGTGTCAGCTACATGAAAATGAAATTTTGTATGCAGAACTTATAAACTGACACAAGAGGAAAAGAAAGAAGAGTAACAGACTGAAAACTCCATACAACAGAATACCTTCCAGTTCTAATCAAATAGGACACGCTGTTTGTCACTAACAAGAATAATGTTCTCTTATGGGAACAGATATTTTTTTCTTTCTGTGAGGCAGCAGATGAAAAGGTTCAGTATAGCTCCCACACTGAACATCTGCAGATACTTATTTTAGGCATATCTGGCCTGCTAACGGATATTAATGAGCTGTGTGGAAACTATGAAACAGAATTGTGTTCCATGGTTAACCCATTGACTTTGAACTGCTGTGATGGAGACGCAGTTTCAGAGGGATTTCTCCCTTTTACATTATAATACAGTTAAACATCCTACTGATGTATTAATATCTATGAAGCCCTTAGAAAATTAAGCCTACTGTATATTGCACTATGTAGTTTGGTTTCCAGTGGATTGGGGGTTTTTTTCAGTTATCAATTCGACAATTACATAAGTAATAATAAATTAGCATAATAAGTTGGCATGAAGAAGACTAAGTAGTGAACTTAAAGCAAAACGTCTTAGGATTTTAAAAAATATTATTAAACTATGTGATCGAGTAACAGTAATCGAATATCTGGCCTAGCAGCAATATATTAGACGCAGAGACACATACATAAATTAGGAGGATGCAAAATGGCTATATCTTATTTCAAAATACTGTGATTATCACAATTTTTATTTCTTCCCCTACAGACCTTTGAGTGTCCCTTAGGCATCACAGGCCACACTCGCTACTCTGTCAGGAAATACCTTATTGCTTGTACATGATTGAAATACATTCTGAATAGAGAAGAATTTTTGCCTCATCTCTGGAGAGTTATCTGAAATAACTTTTTTTCCAGCTTACTCAATGCCTGTTTCATGATTCTTGTTTAAACTGAAACGCAAAAAAACCCCAAGACTACATGGAAAGCCATCCAAATCTAATGAAGAAGCAAGAAAACATTATGAATATTTAATAACAAAAATCCAGCACTCCATTCTGTGAATCTCAGAATGTAAGAACCCTTCATTATAGAGCTCAGAGTTAACCACTACAACGGGTCACTTGTGAACTAATTTCACACAAAAATGCAACTGGTCCTAGTTTTGGCTTGCAGGATCCTCAGAAGCAGCACTGGTTAAGTGCGCAGCATTTGCTCACATGTGCAAAGGTGAGCACAACAGGATTTTAAAATGAATCCGTCTTCAAGATGAGTAGAACATTTAATTTAATTTTATGCCTTACTATTGCACTGTGATAAACAATATTACTGGGTTTCAACAGCCAGAATGAATTAGAAGCTAGTCTGTATACATTGTTCACTGCCTATTTTGTCATTGCTGCGTTTGTTTTCTGAATCTGCAATTTATTAACACCGATAAATTGTCATGTAGACAACTTTTAATTCATAAGGCATAGTGCAGTTACACTGAATAGAAGTGTCTCTTCCTACCTGTTGGGTAGCAAAACTTTTAACAGGTTCCTGAAAACATAGCTGGAAAATCTGCATGAAGCTCATGACAGTCAGAAAGAGATATCTGCACTTACACGAGGAGCGAGCTGCCTCAGAAAAATGACAGCAGTGAACTGTTTTTTCATTTGCATGGCTCAATGTCCTCTCCTATTTTATTGTGCTTATCCCAGGGAAATCCCAGAGACACTGAAGACACACATAGCATGTCTTCACGTGTCCTTGCCAAAATAAAAGCTAGTTGAACTGTACACTCAATAAATACGTGCTTCTCTCTATGAAAAGACATGCTTTCTGGTTTTATGGGCTCATTTTGGGAGTCCATCTGGAAACAGGTGAAGTCATAGATCTCTGTTTGAGTTACATAATAATACGTTTAGCAATTATATATTCCAATTTAGGACAAGGGCTTTGGATGAAAATTAAGGGAAAGAAAAGTGCACTAAAAATTCACAAGCTGTTTTTTAAAAACACAAGGGCCACAAGTCTGCTGTGCCTGTAATCTTACAGTGAACCTGGATGTGACAATATCCTCATATTTTGTTTCAGCAGTAATACGCACAGAGAGAGTAGCTCAGAGCCAGATAGGCTGCTGATATTATCTGAATACAACAATGAACCAAAACCATAAAGACTCTGAGCAGAATGGCATGACAATAGTTTTCACGCTTGTATTATCATTTGCTAGGGTCTGGTCAGGTCAAGCTAATTTACAAATCAGAGAAACCAGGACAATAAAAATAAACAGCAAAAAAAAAAAAAAAAATCAGAACACATTTTAATGTAAGCCACAGCTCATATTCAAGATGTTTGAATGTATATTTACACCTGGCAAAAGTACATGTTTAGTTTTGCGCACATCATGAATTTAAAAACAAGGAAGGCTGTTTGAACTGCAGTTCTTGACAGCTTAGGAATCTCATTAAGGACACAGCTCAGAAGAAACACAGAACCAGTCCTCTGGCTAGAGATGTCAAACGTGCCCTCTAAAATCTTCTTCATGCTACTGGCTAAAGTAGATAATGTGCTTTAATTATGCAAAACATGTAGGCACCAAGAGCAACAAAATTAACTTTTTTGGTAATGTACATCAAGTGGAGATTTCAGACAGAAAACAGAAAAAGACTGTCTTTCTCCACGACACTTGGCACTATTCAGGAAAGCGAAACCTCCCTATACTTGCATTGCTATCAGCAGGGACTCCATCCCCTTCTACGCTCTCAGTGACACTACTGCCTCTAGCTATGCACGGCAAGCACAAGCTAAACCAGAGATGGATTATCTTATCCAGACTGAGCTAATCTTAAGTAGGAAATGTGCTATCTATTAGAGTAATGAAAACACCGTTCTATAAATAAATGGAGAGACATGCCAGCTGAATGTTAGAAACAACACTATTAGAGACAATATGACAGTTGCAAAACTTTGCTTCTCCATCACTGCAGCCATACCTGTCTTTTGGTCACAGTGCCATCCACAGGATCTACGTACTCAAAGCTGTCTGTTCTTTCCACACTGTAGATATTGTTTCCCACAGCAAACTGCTGATGGCTAAAAGACTTATCAGTGATCAAAGCTTCCAGGTCTCTCATTATGAAATATGCTGTCCTGGGTTCCAGCGCTTCATAATCAAACCTTGCACATATACAAAAAAAGTAGAACCAAGAAGTAAGTCTACTACAGCTGAGAAAACAGTTCTGCTTTTACAACACTCAATATACTCACAACAGCAAACTTACTGCTTACTTTGAAAATCAGAGGTGGGCCACTGAAGTACTGATAGCAAATTAAACCAGGACACGCATGCAAGTCCTATGCAATCTGACCATTATGTGTGTGCACCACAGTTCTACACGGGTCACTTGACTCTGAGTCAACAGAAATCATTTAGAAAATGCACAGTTTCTAAAGCAGCATAGAAAAAGTCATGGGTACAAAGCTAACTTTCTCAGATTAAGGAGACAATCAGTGCAGCACTCAACAACCATGCGAAATGGAGAAAACTTTGCCACAAATTTTGACAAACAGCTGTGTGCAAAAGATCTTATGAATATGTAAACTCCTCTGGATTGTCTTATTCTGACAGAAAGAGAGAGGGGGAAGCTAAAATGAGTAAATGTTCAGGTCTTTGGAGGAGTTATACTGAATTAAAAATAGACATAGTTCTAGTTGTCACTAAAACACTGTCGCACAGAAACACACACAGAAACAAATGCAGCTGTAAATCTTGCTGAGATTTAGAATTTTTTTTTCCACACTATATAATGAGCTATGCCTACAGATTCTGCAAGTAAATAACTTAAATCTTTACACCATTTGATATCTGAAAATTCAGGAACTCCTATACTAGAAGTGACATACACACACTGCTCCTTCAGCAAAATAATTTCTGCCACTTATCAGAAATAAACTACTTACAGAACAATGACAATCTGTAGCAGATTTTCATTCCGTGGACACAGCACACTTAAATGCAGCTGAACACAGCTAAACAAGCCATGGTTATAGTAGAATTGTCCTATCAACTACACCAATTCCTGTGCCTTTTCCTCATTTTTCTCACCTGCAGTAGTAGTGTCGGCCAAATTTTGTCCAGTGATCTCTGACAATCTCCTCTACGCTCTGCTTTCGAGCTGCTAAAACTGAAAGCCAAACTAGCACAGCCCACAGTCCATCTTTCTCTCGAAGGTGATCAGACCCTAAAGAGACATAGGTAAAGCACATTACTTGGTATCACTGCAAATAAGAAAACAAGGTAAAGAGGCTAGGTATACATCTTATTTAAACTTGCACGTCACCGAACATTAATAAACAGTACTAACCTCAGCAACTCTGGTATCTTCCAGATGTACAATCAGAATTAATGTTGGAAATGTGTTTTATTTATGCATGTCAAAGTCTATACTCCTAAGGTTAAATAAAAAGATGTGCAAGTACTTCAATAGAAATGGTAGCAGTAGGAAAACACTTCTAGTCATGATCCCTGTTCACTCACATACAGGGTGTTTTGACACCTCTAGTACTGTTTCCCTGAACTGGACTAGATACGCAAACCCCTGGCTGTGAACCAGAATGTTCTCAGTTATGTAAGTCAAGTTCAACAGCATCTCCACATCTCTGCAGATGTTCATCTGCCAAGCTGCAGAGAAAGAATTTTCCCATTCCATGAAAAATGAAGATATCCAGAAGGTTCATGACCTTCCATCAGGACAAAACACAAGACCCTGAAAAAAAAAACTTCTTGGAAAAACCCACCCAAACCAGAGAATAACACTTTTTTCCCTTACTATACTTCTCCATACTTTTCCGTGGTAAAGATGTTCGGATGCTTATACCTAAATCCCTTCCTAAGTTTATATTTATGAAGGGGAGAACTTATTTGACATTGGGGACTAAGAACAGCTTTGGAATGCCTCACAGGACTTAGCACATACTCTCATATATGGGAGGCGTAAGTTCAAGTCTATTTTCCAAACTCAAAAGAGCACAGGCTTGATCTTGCATTTCCTATGTTCAAAGCCAAAACGCCCAACTCAGAGGAACAGGCTACACTGCAATAGACATGTAAGGTATCTTAACCGGAAATATTTCTATGACCCTTATTCTGCCTGTTAAAACTGGAGGGTATCAATCAGCAAGAGACTTTCAATAAAATCAGTATTTTCTAACAAAAGCCTTTCATAGGAAGTTTCTTGGTCAGACTAGCTAGCGTCTTCTCCTTTGGGATAATTTATAACAAGCTTTTGTGACAATATTTATAACCTAGACTATCAAAAAATTCCATGGAAGCATGCATAAGAATTAGCACAAAGATCCAAGACACCTGACACTCAGGACATACCGATTACGACTACATACACTAGCAGACTCAAGATACTTGTATGGTCACTGCTCTGGCATAATGATGCTAGATTTGGTTTTCTGTCTAGCCACACATTATTGAAACCCTGAATAGGAAGTAACTGCAGTAATTCATAAGTTTTCATTCTTCCACTAATTACTTACCAATCAGGCAGGTAACCAGTTGGACCATCTGTGCCCTTAGAAGATACTTAGCAAAATTCTCCAGAGAGGAATCTAAAAGACTTAGGCTGAACACCTTTCTTATGAAATACCACCCTTCCTCAAACACAGAAACCCTACAGCAGCAACAGAGCTTAGCAGTGTGGTGGCTTTTTCATAACAACCTGCAAGGTCTACAGAGCCATCTGTCAAAACAGCTGTGATTTGCTACTGGCAGATGACACTGTTCCCATAATATAAGTTGATGCACTGAAGCTGTTAATCCTCTGAAAAACTGTCAACAGAAAATTAAAAACACACAAAAGAAACAGCAAGACGTGCAGAGAGCCACTGTGATTCCTACAGTTCAGTCTTGATGTCCATCTTCCAGTCACTGCTGCTGCCCTGGACTTGCAGTCCCTCTTCTTGGGAGAGAAAAACAGCCATGGTGGAAGCTGATATTCATGCATATTTGTTTAGAGCCTATCATCATTAGCCTGCCACAGCTCTGTCTGCTACTTATGCTTCCTGTGTTGTGCTCATCCCTGGGAGTGCAGACCTCCAACACTCTGAACCTAACACTAAGCAAGCTAACTACCACAGAGTTAACTAAACACAAATAATTCTTTCAGCACAATATCAGAGTTGTGTAGGAATCATTACTGAAGACTTGTGAATAGGAAGAAGACTATGAAGATTATGTTTGCGTCTATAAGTTAGGAAATGCAGCAAACAGGTACACTGAATACTGTAGATGGAGAGCTTGAGCCAGATGGTAACGTTCCTTTGCATTTGCAAAGGAACTTACAATAGTAAGAATACTTCCTTTCTGACACTTTTTAGAAGTATTGATCTGTAATCTGTGAGCTTTCTTGCAACAAGGGTGGTCTTCTTTTACAACAGCCAGAGCTAGAGACTGGTCCTTGAGGAGATGTTGTAGGAAGAGCGACAGTGCACTCTGGTCCCTGTTCCAAAGTCCCAAGGGTTGTGAAAGCATGGAGAGACGACTAATTAGAAGAAAATGGGCAGGGTTATCTATGAGGTCTCACATCTTAGCATGAAACTTCAGATAAGAAAGAAAACCAAATGCCTTTCTATGGAAAGTCAGCCCTTCAGACAACCAGGCCCTGGGGCACAGGCTGACAGGGGCTCCTGATCCATCGGTAGGGCAGGGGAACCCCAGGGGGTTGGGCAAGGCCTTGATAATAGCAAGCTCACCCCAATATGGACAGTCCTTTCTTTCTTAACTTGATCGCCTCTTCTTTCAGCCATCCATCTTTAGCACTGTACTGCTTCACCTAAAAAGTCATCTCTGTTGCTGATATTACCAGTAAGTTAAATGACTTCAGCATCACAGCAGAAAACAGCAAGAAGTGGTGACATGGTCTAGAGCTAAACACCTCAGCAATTTTTTCCAATGTAGACAATAATTTATTCTGTTATGTACCACTCTACAGACTGCAGGCCAACAAAACATACAGTGAAAGGCACAGTAAAATGGTCTATACACCATGACATCTGTGCAACAGTTTGAACTGAATACCAAAGATGAGATGCATTTTGATTTAAGAAACACTTTGAGTATGTTTCATTGAATCAAAATGGTCCAGTGAAACATGGATAGAAGAATGTTTGGAAAGTTCTCTGTTGTGCTCTAAGCCTTGTTCTGGCACAGCTTAAGTTCATAAATCTCTATACAAAGCGATGAGTCTATGCATGTATCATTCTTCTGATCCATTTAGCAGCTTTGGCATGTGCTGTGTCCTTGTGTGTCCTTCAGGAAGACATACAGATTGATGTTTCTCACGAAAGAGAAAGCATTCAAAAAAAGTTATCCAAAGGCAAAAGTCTGGATGGTAATGCTGGAAACAACCTAAGTGTTCCAGAATCCAAAGTTACCAATTAAAAATGCTAACTTGATGTGAGTACAGGGACAACAATCCTGTGTGCCCAAAGCTCATCATTCTTAATAGGAGAAAAATCGACAACTGGGATTTCTCAGAACTTCTTTATTCCACCTCTTCTTTCACCAGCATATCCATCAATAGGGATACCTTAGGCACAAGTTGTTCTATTTATTGCCTTTCTTTCAGCAAATTAAAATCCATTACCATAACTCTGTTAGCCAACTCTGTTTTTCACCTGCCATTGTCTGTAGGTGCCTTTGCTCTCCCTCTCTTACTTATTCCTACTGCCCAGCTCACATGGTAGAAATTCCAGGCAGGGAGCTTCTTCTGCTACCTCAGTTTAGCTAACACCATTCTATTTTGCTTTATAGATCCAGTATCTGGTGCTATGGATCTGCAGAGGCAGAGCAGCCCTGTGCAAAGGGATCAAGTAAAAGATGCCTCACAAATATGTATTCCTGTGATTGCAATGTTAATAGTCCTTCTGGCTTGCCGAGGGCTCTCAGCCATCTCAGGATAATTTTCGGTTATACTTTTAACTGAAACATCCAAAGCATTAATAAATTCCAGACTCTGTTTAAGGAGCTGAAGCAGAAAGTGACAACAGAACAGGCAGGTCAACTAACATTTCTCTGATTATCCCATTACATTTAATTTGCCATCAGTAAGAGAAATTATAGTAACTACAACTACTTCCATAACTTATTTTTAAGTTAATTTGTCACATATTTCTCCATATAACAGTAGCAAAACTCATTTTTCACTACTGCAACAGCCAATTGCTATAGCCAGACTCAGAGTAAATAATCTGGGAAAAACTCTCAGAGCGTATTCCCATTCATAAAGAAGTACTCAGCTTAAACAGGCTTAAATTTAAGTAAAGTCTTGAGAAACAATAGCCTGACAAAAAAAAGTAAGAACATGCAAAAAAGTTCATATTATGATTCTTCTGATGTTGGAAAGATGTTAGGTATGCAGGATGTCTTTTACATGTCTAATTTATTCTGTATCTGAGATTTCCGATTCTAATAGACAGCGAGCCCTGTAGGTCATATGCATGAAAAAAATGTAATTGCTTTTCCCTAAAAGAGTCATCTGTCTAGAGTATTGCATTTCATAAATGTGATTTTAAAAAAAATATCTGAAGAGAGTGTACAAACTCACAGTATATCATTTTGTCTGCACATACTTTGAGTCTTACATTTTGTCTGCACATACTTTGAGTCTTACAAACTTGAAACTTGAAACCTGATGATATTTTCAGCAAATGGAGATTTAGGGGCATTCTGATCTTCTTCTCTATTAGTTAATGAAATTAGCTTCTCTAAACAGTTACTGAGATTATTTGAGATTTGTGTAACTGTAACAGATAGTGTATAGCAGCTCTTTATGGCTTTTAATCATTTCAGCAGCGGCATATTTTTATATTCTCCACTGGTTCTTCTTTCACATAATCTTGCAGAAGGTGGCTGATGTTAATTGCATCTAGGAATTCAGAGATGAAGCATTCAAATTTGTGCAAGATGTAGTAATTACTGAAGTAGCTTAAACTGCAGAAGGTTAAATTAGCCACACAGGTCACCTAATCCTGATTAATAGTTTGCTGATCAAATTTAGGAACTAATTGCTGCTGCTGACGCCCTTCTCTGAACTGTATCCTGGGCATTAGTCATAGAGCCAGAAAGCTACTAACCTCATCTGACAAGCTCCCCACGCTGCTACAAAAATGGAAGAAGTTTCTAAAGCGTTGGTTGAGCTCCAAGATCAGCTGCCAGAAAACAAGTCTGGGAAACACAGCCCTATGGGATGTTTTCAAAATCTTTTGTCCTTTTATAGCAGAAAATTTGCTTTTATTTACTTTCTAGAGCAAAATCCCTTATGCTATAAAACCAGGATTCTATTATTTGGAAATTCCAGCTGGTCTGGTTTACCTGGGTACACAAGCAATTCGTCTCCAGTGCTGCTTGGCTAGTTTGACTATTGAATGTGGATCCGTAAAATCCCCTTCTCTTGCACAGAACAGCATGTTTCCCACTCTGATCAGCTATATTAAATTCTCCACACTGAAAACTAAAGAACTGCCAAGTTTCAGCTCCCTAAATAGATTTGATTGAAGGGAAAGCTGTAAAATTGATTCAAATGCCCAATACCGGCAGAAACTTGTAAGGGTCACACAACTTAGGACATTACTGAAAGATATGCAATAAGGTAAATACTAATTGCTAAAAACAGCTCACATTGCTAAAGTATTGGTCACCTACAGACCTGACTGTGTCTCACAAATAAACCTGCTAGCATATGAGATATTTTCAGACAGCTGCATTGAACTGTAAGATTATAAGGAAACTGAGGCAGGGAGAAAAACGAACTTCAGGCATCATAGTTGTTGTATAATTGCCCTGCAGGCACTGTAACAATTCATCTACACAGCAACAATACATGCACTGAGAAATTAAATCCAGTGCTCAAGTTGACTGGATGCCCATAGGGACTGAGGATTCAGATTAGCCTTTGGATGGCATTGGTTTAAACAGGAGGACAGGAGGCTTCCTGCAGGTACAACAAAGCTCATCTGACCAGAATGTACTAGGATGTGCAGATTAAATATTGCTGCAGAGCAGCATTCCATGCTGGCCTGCAATATGTTGCTCTAGCCCCCTTAGAACTCACAAAAGGCAGAATTTACCAGGAATCTGAAGCATTGATTATAGAGTAGGAGAATCAGATTAAGACAGATACACAGAGAGTGCTAGGAATGCAGAGACCGGTCTGAGGTCAGGAAAGAGGAGCTGCAAAATCAGAAGATGTTATAGCACAAAATGCAATTGGGTTTAGGACCCTACAGAAGAATACAAGCAAAGGAAAAAAGTCAAGTGCAAGAATAAAGAGAAGTTAGAGGAATTATCTTCCCTACCTAGAAGAATAGATAAACTTCAAAGGTCCTTCCCTGGCATCTGTGAGACACCGGTCCCTGTTTCCCAACTTCAACAACCAACTGGTACTCAGGGTAATAAAGTTAGGTCAACACAGATCACAATGCCCTCTATGTTCCAGTAGGTCAAGCCCTGAAACTGCTTCTCTTGATTCCTATATAACTGATCGGTAGAGCTAAAGTCCACCAACGCTTGGGAAAGCTTGCTTAGCAAGACCTGAAGATGCCTTTTCAGTGTGCCACAAAGATTGATATTTGGCTTTTTTTGTAACTGCACCACAAAATTTTAATGACAAGTCTCCTCAAAGGAGACAAGCCTTCTACTAAGCAACCAAAGATTCTTCCCTTCTTCGTGAGACAGAAAGCATTTACAAGAGTCATACTCAACATCACCAGATGAAGACGGCTTAGGAGCCTTACTTCCCAACCAGAAACACACCTGAGGAAGAGGTTTATCATGACAAACAGCATATAGAGATCATTCCTGCTTGGTTTATATACCTCTAGAGAGGTATATAAATTTTTAATGCAGCAGGAGATACTGCACTCTCTGGGCTAAGGTACGCAGATGTATTTCAGTAGTACTGAACTGGCATGATGAGAAAACATTGAAAAGCAGTGAGAGTCGAAAACTCCCTAGTTCACACCTCTAACGGGCAAATGGAGTCTACAAGCACACCACAAGAAATGACAGTACATTCTGAAACACACAAAATCTTCCTGCCCCTCTCTCCAAGTCAGAATTCACTCAATGACCTTGCAGAACACCCTTTGAAGATAACTACTGAAAAGATACATTTAAGGCAATACTGATCGGTCCCAGTCACAGCAATTAAGCCAGGGCATCCAGGCTCCTAATCAGGGGACAGTGGTTCCCTTTTACAACAGGAAGAAAATGAACATTCATTATCAATTTAAATTATCTTACTTTTTCACAGATGGACAGCCAAAGAAATGCACACATTTTTGGTTCTTTCATCATAGACCCTTCAGATACTTCTAGTTACTGATAGGCTAACACATAAAGTGGCATGTGTACAGTTTAAAGATATCTCCATTTTTCAAAAGCAGCATCCTGCTCTGACTTAAACCAACAAACAATACTGGACTTAACTGCATGATAAATCATTTTCAATGCAAAGCTACAGCCAATGAATTACACACTAAAATAAAGAACTCCATGGAACTCAAATCAAAGTATAGAATAAATTATTAGCCAGGGAAATGGTTAAGTTATTCTGATATGTGCTCATTCAAAAACACTCATAATATAACCCTACTAATAAATAAACAGAAAAAAAAGAAATAATTTCTGTGCCACAATCTAGATAAGGAAAAAAGAAACATTGTGAAATTTATTCAGTTTTTCTCATAAACCAAAACCACATTTATGCAGATTTACAGATCATATATTTTAACAGTTTGCTCTGATGCTTCCTGGCAGCACTGAATTAATGAGGACTCAGATTTGCCTTTCATTTTGTATACTATTTTCTGACTGGTTCTTGGGACAGATAAGGGAGAAATACTTAGGTAAAACACCGATGCTGACATATAACTGAATTCCTTCCAATGATGATTTTATCTGAGTTTTTAGTAATTGCTATGTTCCAAAAAAGGACATCTGTAACAGGTCTGATGAGACATACCATTAAATGAACCAACCCTCACACTTTGCACACTGAATCACATTAGGAAAAAACACGTTGGTTCTTTGATATAGCTAATATCCCTCCTAATGCTGTTGCAGTCTGTGAGAAAACTATTTTGGCAGAACCAGGTCCAAGAAGACCCTCAAGATGTGCACAACTGACAATTCTCTGTTTCAGCACAAGATTTTGCTGATTCTTTGGGCTTTGACTTGAAGTATGCAGGAAAATCAAAAGTTGTCACTAAGAGTTTGTGGAAATTTTTGATTGTGTATTACTTACCAGTGCCAAAGCTTTCCTCTCCACAAAGTGAGCAACGTCCAGAGTCCATGAGATTGGAAAAATATCTCCATCCTGCTGGTGTCTCATACACAGGAATTTTCATTACTTTTGCCACTCTGAAGAACACAATAAAACATCAAATGATTAAGACGGTGCTTCTTTATCATATGGCCTAAGATCAGCTTGGAAATTTCCTAGGCGTTGCTACATCTTCTGACAGCCAGGCCATATGCGAAAAAAAAACCCCAAACAATGCAAAAGATCAACAGCACCATTCAAAACTGATCCTTGTTCTAGAGCATGACCTCAACCAGAACCCAGGTATATCTATACACAGTGTAGTATTTTGTACAATGTACAACCTCATCTCAAAAAGCTTTACGGTATCGTTCTCTTCTTATTGAGCAAGAAACAGTTATATTTAGAGATGCACAGTTCTGCTATACTAATATTTTAATGAAAGTTAAAGCCTCATATTCAAGTACCTTCCTTTAAAAAAACACTGGTAGCCAACAACAACATTCTTGAAAGATACTTTTACTTCTGTTCACATGTTCAAAGCCAAGACAATAGAGGAACATCTCCATGATGAACCTCAATAAAAGCTTTCCCAGTCTCCACCTGAGTCTGAACTTGTTTTCTCTGTCTCCTCTGATGCACCTAGATGAAATACTCCCACGAGATGACTGACCTGTCAGTATTGTCAAGAATCAAAATAAACCACCCTATAAGCTTTTCCTCCTCCAGGTTGTTCAATGGTAAGTATTCCTGTTGTAAACTGCAACAAAAAAGTCCTTTCTTGGACTTAAAAACAAGAAAGAAGAAAAAAACTAAATCCACTATGGGATCCACTACCAAGCTGGGATTTATGCAGAATGAGTTCTTAGTCATTCTTCTTATTTCTAATTATATTTGCTTGTTGTCATTGTATTCCCAGGATTTTCAGAGCCAACTGATTTTTAATATCAAAAATAAGACTTGAGATATAGCCAAGCAACCTGACTGACTAAAAGGCCTTTATGATCTCTCTTCGATTGCTGCAACAATCACACCTAACAGACATTTCCTTCTAATAATGAGGGTTTCTAGAACTGGTAATCCTGCAAGAACAATTTCTGATGAGTCACAGTAAAGGTTTTTGCTTTATCTATAACAAATCACAGATTCATTAATTACAGCTTATGATGGTTTTATCAATATACCTTCACAAGGCAGTTCAAACAAGTGCGTGTATATATATATATACACACAGCTATTTAAGTTTTTCTTCTTTCTGTACCTTTACACTGGAGTCCCTACATTTGGGGAGTTAGAAATGGAAAGCCAAGTGGTTACCACAAAGGTAGGAGATCTCTTCATGATACAGGATACTACTCCCCTCAGAAACAGAGTTTTGGAACTGGTGCTGCAAAGAATGTACATCTTGCAGAGGTCTCACTCATCAGAGCAAATTTTGTACATCCTATGTACATGTATAACGCAACATCAAAAAGACACTAATGCAGTAGTCCTTTTTGTAAGGGCAATACCCCAGTGTCTGAGTTCTCTGAGTGAAGGCTTTAGCTGTCAAAAGGCCTAACATGATGGATGGAATACACGTGAGCAATTCAAAACAAACACTGAAAAAAAAGGTACCACATAAATAGGTTCATGTTCCTAATCTATTTGAAGTAAAGGCACACTATTTATGTCTAACCACACACTTGATATACCTGTGTTTATACGTTTCATGAGTACGAACGATGTAGAAGCAATACAGCAAAACACGAACATCCTGGTTCTTATCACCTCAGACACTTAATGGGACTGACTTCAAACACTATTCTTGCTTGCCTTCTTTCAGCCTATGGTGCTTACTACATCAATGAGATTACACAATAAATTTTCCTCTGTCTGTACATACCATTAATTAGCTCCTGCTAGAGTGGGAATGTGGTATTTATATGGACCTAAACTAAAGGGCAATCACCTTAGTTATTCTGTCCATATCAGAGCTAAGGGTATTTATGTTCCCAGCATGCTAAAATAATAATTAAAGACAAAAAAAAAAGACTATACTGTACACTTTGCAATGACACACATTATTTAAAAATATATTTCATTAATTTTAAAAAAGCAGGAACAGCTGTTTTTAAATGGAGAGATAATAAATTGAGTTAAAATAAGAATAACAATCATTGTAAGATCATATAGTTAAATTCACCTTTCTAGTGTACAATTTCACTCTCATTTCTATTTTTAAGAGCCAGTCCCACCTTACTTACACTGACAACACACTTGTGACTGAAACATAAGGACAATACGTACAACACTGCCATGAGAAGCAGTTCGAGTTATTTCTGCTAGAAATCAGAATTATTGCAGAGTTTAGTACCAATGCAGAACCATTAAGTCAGTTCTTGAACTCCACAATAAGTCTCACCAAAGCATGAGCTGTCCAGTTCATAAAAAAGGTAATAATGAACATAATAATTTTCATAATGAAGACCAGGATTTTTTTTAAATTTCCTGTTGAAAAAAACCAGAAAAATTAACAGATAAATCTAAAATTGCTCCTGAAATTCTTAACAGACTCATGCAGAAACTTTACCTGTTCTGCACCAGGCAACTGGACTACTAATTGTAAGACTGCACATCTGAATATCCCAGATCTTCTTTCTACTTCATAGCCATGTGTTTGTCACCTAACTAGGAAAACAGAGGGTACATGACTCTTGTTAGTCCAAATGATTTTCCTTGGAATTGCAGTAAAAAAACTATCCTGCTTAAACTGCATAAAAAGATGACTTTCCATTAAAAAAAATATTTAAAAGTGTTAAAGGAAGATCCTTTTGTTAAGTTTTCGGTGGAGACAATAATATTTCACAGATGGGATGAAAAAGCAAAGTGGTCCTCGAAGGTATCTCCCAGTCACTGTGGTTTTGCACTAACAAAACACCTCTGACTTCAGCACAATTATGGTGACTTACATTAACGAAAGCCTGAGGGAAGTTTGCTCCAACCTATTCTCTACAATGCCACAAAAAGTCCTGATGAATACACATCATTCAGATACAACAAATGGCCTGAGGCAAGCTGACTTTCTCGTGCCCAGTGAAACTTTTATAACTTCTGAGAATAGATCAGTCAATCAAACAAAATTATCCTGCCAAAGTCGTGACGGCTGTTCACTACAAATATAAAGGTCACAGCACTGGGGGAAGGGCTTTCTTTGACAGGTCTCATGACCTGTTGTAAATGACTGTCTTGAGTTTTTCACTGTAGGTAAAATGCTGGCTAGGGTGAACTGCAGCATTGCATCCATGCTGGAGTCTTTAAACTGGAGGAAGAAAGAGATCTTAATGAAAGAATCATTAAAGAAGCAGCTATTGCATGTCCTTGTGTCTCGTCTTCCATCACTTGCAGGTATCAGCTGCTCCTGTGAAAGATGCTCACAGACAACTGGGTAAGCAAGCTCAAAAACACAGACTGGTGTTTCATGGACACATTTTTTTCCAATCCTACTCCTTTCTCTGGAGCCAGCACTGAGGTAGACAAGGTGCTGTAATTTAGAGAGCACTGAGCCCGATTCTGCAGAAAGGAAAGCACTCGACCTGTAACAAACAGGAAACTCAAGGAAATTGTGGGACCTGAAGGATAGTGTGTGGTAGCAGCATTTCAAAAGAGATCAAACCTCTGTAATGGTTTCTTTCAGAATTGCTGGCTATAGAAGAAAAAAGTTTTACTGGGTCTTCTAAACCTCTACTTAGCCACTGAAGTAGACTGTGCTATCTGATCTGCAGCTCATAAAAGCCTCATTTGATTTAAGGCCTGAAGCGTATTTCATTTTAAAGACAGGACTATAGTTTGACTGAAACTAAGAAAACCAGTTTCTCTTTCCACTTCTGCAGTCTTTTTTTCACACAAAGAATTAAAAATATCTCAAGTAAAGATCTGCATCTGATTTATCAAGAAAAAACATTTCTCTAGCTGAAAATAATAGTCTTCACACAGTCTAACCTTGGTATACAAATGTTTTATTTGATATTTTACTGCCTGAGATGCTACAAGGTTTTTTTAAAACACTAGACACTTTTGAGATCAAAACAATCTAGTTACATTTGCCTACATTAATTTTTCCACCCCTTTAGTAGAAACCCTGCTTTTGTTATTCTCTAACCATAAAACACAGTCTTTGTCTTGATGGACTTACTTAAGTGCACTTGCAGCCAGACCTAAGATTTCATGGGTTTATTCTTTTTTGAGTGCTAAGATAACATCCAGGATTGAATTCCCATCAAACTGCTAGTTTCTTCTCCATCCAATCATTTGCATTACTCTTCTCCTTATCTCCAACTTTCAAATTTTATTTGCAAAGAAATTTTTTTTAAACTTTATTGAAAATTCAGACACAACATTTATTGACTGTTTAGTCACCAAGTCCCCATTCCGTTCACACTGCGTGATGTTTGTGGTCTCTTCTTGGTAATACTGAGGGGCTTTTTGCTACTTTATTTCTCAGCTTTGGAAGTTTAATTCAGCTCACCTTTGGTCAGTTCCCTCTTCATTATTACTATTTCTCAAGATGCAGCACCCATGAACTAAACAGTTTTAACATTTTTCTTCAGTCTCATTTCCCTCTTTTTAACTATACAACTCCAACAGCCTGTGAGAAATTAACAGCAGTGGCAACAAGAGCACCAGCACTGGCACCTACTATGTGAAATGGATGTTTCGCTTCTGGATGCTTTCACTCTGTCTGCATCGCCTTCCCTTAAAAGGCTTCAACTGCATTTCATGCAAGGAGCAGTACTAAAACAACAGTTACTCTCCTTATATGGTCAAGTATTACAGTGTTACTCCTTCCCAGTCTTTAATTTATTAAGCAAAAGACAGTGGAATGCTAAGCCCTCACACATAACACAGATAACCAGGACGTTTCACTAAGATAAGATGTAAACTGCCACGGTTGGCAGAGAGTCTGTCAGGAGCACAAGGCAGAAAAAAAAATAGTAGACAAGTTCCTTCTCTTTCTACTTTCTAGTACGCTACATCTCACAGAGAAAGTTTATAGTAACAGAAATTAATAAATAAAAAGCATCTGAAGACACTTTAGCTACAAATGATCTACAGACAATTGGCTTTTTTGGTTTTGTTTCCTCCCCACCCCTGCAAAGTTTTAACTCTCAAATGCTTCTGCAGGTGGACTACGGGTGCGCTGAACCAAGGTCTAGTGCTCAGAGCTAGTTTCTGTCTTGAAAACTGATAATTTTATGTGGATTTTTTTTGGCTGACAACAGTTGTTAGGATGGTTATGGACTTTCAATAACTGCTGAAATCATCCTCTGGTTAAATTCTATTCAGGACAATTTTAAATCCCTTTCTACCAATGGAGCATCCTGGCACTGATGCAATGCAAAACTGCAGTGCCAGCTGTTTCAGTATTTTTTTTCTGTCTCACCACCTCACATTGGCTTCTCCTTGTGTTTGAAATTTTTCAACAACAAAAACCAAAAATTATCCCAGCAGAAAGGCTAAGTCCTATAAACACAGCCTACCTTGCTCATGCCTTGTAACACACATCAACCACGCATACTAGAATCCTATTTGAGCTATATGGAACACATTCATGTGCAGCACAATCATTGCTATATTCCAGGGATATGAACTACTATGTGGAAGGTCAGTCACTTGGCTTTAAATTCCTAAGACAAATAAATAAAAAACTTAGTATACCCCTTTGGGTCTTTGAAGGTGTTGGAGTTTCTTCTGTCTCCTACAAGAGCAGACCTGAAAAGGTTTCCACCATTACAAGAATAGCTAAACACGCCTCAGGGAAATCAGGCTCCCAAATACACACTGTCGAGTCCTGCAGTTATTTCCACTCCCTGCTACCACGGAGTGACCACACAGCTCAGTGTTGCATATCATTGAGTTTTCCTGCAAACAGATTCAGCAATGCCTCTGTCAAATGTTACAAGCACCATGTGTAACATACCAAAAAGATAGTAATTTTTAAAGTATCTGACACACTGTACAAAACAATTGTAAACTACTTTGGGTCCCAGTCCTAACAGCCAACTTCCTGATGTGATCACAGGGGTGTCATGGTTTAGCCCTAGCCCCGTCAATTTCAGCAGCTAAAATCCAAGCCAGCTGGACTCCCAATTCCTTCCCTCCAGACCCAAGGAAAGCAAAATGAGAGGGAAATACTCGTAGGTTGGAAACTAAACTAAAACAGCTTTAATAAAATAGTAATAATTAATAATAATAATAAATATATACAGATATATAAATCACACCCTCATCCTTTGACGATTATATGCTGCGGAGCAGACATGAGGGAAAGGGTCCAAGCCTAGGAGGGAGCTGGGCTCAGCAACTGGATTCAGGAATGCATGGATCCAAAATCAGGGACAAACAGACAGACAAGGTCCTCAAATAATATAAAGAAGTACTCGTGGTCTCTCAGTTTTACATTGAGTATGACGTATATGGAGGAAACATGGTGGCCAGTTTAGGGTCACCAGCCCTGTCCGTCCCTCCCTGCACCTCTTTGACTTATGGCATTCCACCAGCTTGAGGATGGCCTTGGTTATCACAGGAATAAGTACAAGCAGTGGCCTTTTTGTATACCAGTGTCCTGGGTCACCACTTCTAGAGAGAAACACTGTCTGAAAAACATGCAGTTAACTTTCAGAAAGTGAAGTTACTTAGACGAGACTCAGCTAAAGTCACTTTAACTCAAACCACAACAAAGGTAAAAGTAAATTCACATGCCTAACTTCACAGCCATCTACAGATCCAGAGAAGCACCGCAGAACTGAAATACATTTGTAAGCAGGCCAACAGCTGCAGCACAGCTCTGCTTCAGATCTCTGAGAAAGGACAGCAGAATGCTTCTGCCTCTTCCCTGCACTTCAGAGCGTAAGTGGTCAAAGTAAAAATAGCTAGCATGGGTCCTTTCTGAGTCTGCCTTTGCCTTCAAAACTAATGTGATAATCCTGTCCACCGTGGGCGGGTGGTGTAAGGACAGTTTTTATGGACACTGTACAGTCTAGTCTCCCTACTTGAAATGGAGTGAACTGCCACTCATGCAGAACTCACTGATGAAATGAAACAGTAAATGCACCTTTAACGAATACATAAAGCAGATAGCATGCGAAGCTGGAATTTTTCACCCCATATTTGCAGGTGATGCAAATAGGTTATTGTCATAGTGATCAGGATATGAAATTACTGCCAAAGTTAAAACTACCCATAGCATACAAGTTACATAAGTATTATCACAGTGAGACTGTTACCATTCCCAATTTGTGGGTACTATGAGGCATTAAAGAATCTTTTTCTGAGAAGTTACACCACTTTTTGAGATGTTGCAATGGAGGAGACCTCAAAGTTCGCTTAAGTTTTAAGGCCCTGAGCACAATTTTGGCATATAAGTTTCTCTCTGAAGTATGGATGATAAGACAGAGTCCATGAGATTCCATGGGAGAAAAATGTTGTCTGAAAAGCTAAATGCTTAATTCAATTTAATTGAAGATTTTGTGTATGGAAAATAAGAACTTTCCTTCTTTTCAAGGAGATAAAGCATTAAACAAATGCCACTATGAAAAACTGGACTTCATCAGAAACATCTCTTTCAGCCAGGAAACTGGCCAATGAGTCTTGCTGTTTCAGCTCAGCAAGACTATCATGAATAGTACTGTCAGCACAAAAACACTGTAGCTCAGACTACAAAACACACAACTCCTTGCAGTCTTCAGAAAAAAAATGAAACCACTGCTGTCAGCTTTTTAAAAAAATCTTAGTAGTTTGATAGACTTTAGCACGAAGTAGATGTTCAGAAAAGAATCCAAAACTGCTAGATGTTAGACTTTTGCCCAATACAATAAAATTAAATTGAATAAATACTTACTCAATGGTGTTTGTTATGAGTTTTAATTTTTGCAACTGCTTTTAATATTGGAATTGTCCTGTAGTAATACACTAGTAGGTCAAGAGAAAAAAAAATTCTTCCTGCCTTTCTTTTAAAGAAAAAATAATTTTATCATGAAAAACTGTTAATTCCAGAAGTATTTTTGCTCTTATTACAGGAAGTGGAACCACATCTCACATGAATTCACATCTAACTGCTAGAAATGATTCTCAGTTACTTTTTACTAGGAATTAGCTGAGCGTAAAATTCTGCTTCCAAACTGTTTTTACCCATTTGAACTCTTCATATGGCAAACTTTTCTCTTTTCCTTCTCTCCCACCGAATGATACAAATCAGAATGAATCCACTGTGTTTAAAACTAACCCAGACTGTTAACTCGGATGCCTGCATCTGGACTGAGTATGCTACAAGAATAGTTTATTTTAAGTACCGTATTTATACTACTGTCCTTTTGTGCTGCGTTTGAGGGGAAACACCGACATGACAGGATGAGAAGAAACAAGAAAGAAGACCAGGAACAAATATGCCACACCTGTGGCATTTTTTAGGTGCAGCTCCACAAAATTCATAGCCAAAATTTTTGTGGGAGCAGAGAATTAGAGTGATCTAAGTCCTGCTAGACAATCACCAACCGTAGACAACACTGGAGGTGTAAATGGTAGTGAAACATATGCTATATCATGCAACTGAGTGTGGTTCAGGAATCTATAACCTCATAGCAAAGAAGCTATCCATTAAGCAGTAAGCAGTCTGTCCCATCAGTATAGCAACAAGCCTTGGTTGACCTTTACAGGCCAGGTTTGGTACTCTGCTAGCACAAACACAATGGAAGTCAGATTCTAGATAACATCTCTGCACTGCTCTGTATTGTACCGTGTAGACATACAGGCTTATCCAGGTTTCCATGAAAAACATCGCACCTCACTGTGTGAAGCAAGCATGATTCAGGCTTTGCTGAATTACTGCACTCTATTTTCCTTCACTGGAACAGAGTCCAGAATACTCACAAACTTTATACGATTTCAAACTGCATTACTGTCTGTGGAAACGCAACCCAGTCCTTCTACTCCTTCCACTTCCATGTCTGTTTGGCCTTGCCAGCTCTGCTCCAGCATGCCACCCACACTCAGATTTCTGATGAGAAGCAACCTAGGAGGTTTATGCTAGGGATGCTGACTCAGTGATAGCACAACTTCAATCTCTCCTTTGCAGGACAACAGCTGTTTTTATACAACCGTTCACTGCCAAAAACTAATGAGGACAGTATATAACAAAATGGAGGGAAAGATGAAATGCTGAAGTCAGGGAAAAACTACTACTTTTGTGCAAAATTTCTTTTTTCTATACTTTACATTAATTTTTTTTAAATAATCAAATCTCTGTGGGTTCTCATAAGTACAAAAGTCAAGTATACTTATATATTTTGCTGAACTGGTGCCAAGAAGCAAAAATCAAATATTTTGGTTTACTAAGCACCAACTATAAAGCAAAATGTGTACTCTAAGACCTGTTTCCAAGAAATCTGGTAACAAATCCAGCACCTTGCCGATAGGAATACTACTTCTTATGAAAATAAAAAAAAAAAGGAGGTGGATAGGTCTGTGTAAATAAAGATAAGCAGGAAGGTTTATTTTTTCAAAGGGAGGGAAGAATTAATTTCAACGTGCAAAAATCGATGTGTTCATCCTCTTGCTTCTGATTTCTCCTCATTGCGTAGATCTATGTAGAAAAACAGGATACTGTGGACACACCCTATAAAGAAGCCCAACAATTCTTTAGTGTAACTAAAGCTCACTGAGAAGTTTGCGCTGAAACTATAAATTATACATATTCCTCCTCTCTACCCCTGCAGACCACTCCTTCATCTTTAAACAGAAGTATCAACATGAAAACAGTTGTCCTTAAATTTGGGCATGAGCAACTGGCACAGGAAGAACTCAGCAGACTCCTTGCCCATTTTATCTAAGGTATGGAAATACCCTTAGGCATGCTAAAGTGTTGCCAAGATTCTCACCCATTCATTAGTAGTAAACTTAACGTGCTGACAGATCCATTTGAAGAATTTACAAAAAGATATTACCAGGCTTTCCACAATTCTTTCCAGTGAAACAAAGAATTCACTTATCTGGTACAATTAACAAAGTGCTCTGGAAACATAAGATGTGAAGTTTGATTCATCCTGCATTTCAAGGACAGAAAAGGAAAGGTCTGATGGGTTAGGGTAAACTGCAGTTAAAACTGTATTATGGTAAACTCAGCAGGACATTCTACAAACACTTCGTTCCAGTAAGCTCCAAGATCTTAAATTCTGACTGAGTGCCATCCACCCCAAAGACAATTTCTGCAAAGGAGCAAAGCCAGATTTAAATTGGATGAGGAGCACACAGCTCACAGACTGGTAACACCATCAGTTAAATCCTAGAACTGGCAAAGGCAAGCATGAATCTTAAGCATTTCTAAATGATAGGAAAAAGAGCAAAACAAATGATGTTTGTACAGATTTTTGACAAAAAGAAGCTAAGAGAGTTTTGGGTGTACTTGATGGGGAGCGTATATATTTGACAAAGAGGCATTAACTTTACAGATCTATCAGCTCACAGTAGGCTCGTGAGAACATAAGGACTCACATGCTGTTTAGACCACAATTTCTTGTATATCTAAGCAAGACTCAGCTAACTAGGAGGGATCTGGAATTAGCTCTTCATTGTGGAAGAGTCAAGAACAAAGAGCTGGTCTGGACCAGCTCACAAGAGCTGACAATCAATGCCATCCGGCCCACAAAGGGGCTATCCTTAAGATCACATCACGCTTAGTTTTCTCTAAGAAATCAATCTTCACGTGGGAAGAAAGATACTGGAAAAAAATATGACAGTGGATGATGGCAGAGGTATAACAATCCAGTATAATAACCCAACTGTGAGTGATGACTAGGCTAATTTCTAACATAACCCAGCAGTAAGCGCATAGAGACACTTGCTAAATCAATATTATGGTTCATGTGTGGAATCACAGAAAGATTCTGCAGGCCAGTCAAACCACCTGTAATGCTTGCACATTGACATTAAGTAAGAAGGCTCTCTAGCATACTACAGGAGACTCACGGCAAGCTGTGAGACTACCCATCAGAGGAATAGTAGAAAAAGAGATATGGAGTGGTACCTTTAGCATGCCACCTAGGAGTCTATCCATGGATTGGGCTCTGTCAATCTTGGACAGAGAGGGAAGCAAAATTTGCCACAGTATTTGTAGTGTTGTTTGGTAGTAGAAAATAGCGAAAGTGTGTGGTTGTTCTCTCACTCTTCCTACATGGGAAGTACACAGTAAAAGTTTAAGGGAAATACGAAAAGCTTGAAGAAAATGGAAACAAGGAGCAAACAACTGTCAGGACACTTAAATTTCAAACCCAATATGAATTACACTGATTATGGATGTCTTATAATGTAGATTACCTGTAATAATTAGCAATGTTTATTACTTCTCAATAAAACGACATACTGGAATACCAGGAAGACATTGCTGACTTTTGGTAGGCAGAGATGGAAACAAACACCTTCAAGAGCACACAGATAAACCACAGGTTCCGCTGTAGTCTTACATACACCACTCTTGAGATCCATACAAACAAAATGAACAAAAAAGAGCAACCCTTAAAGGAAATTTACAGACTACGGCTTAGTCCACACTGTAACAGACTGGCAACCTCATGTTGTTTTAGCAGTAGTAAATGCTACCTGGACCACAAAACCCTAACGAGTTTCATCAGCAACAAAGCCCATACTTCTCTGAAACTCAAATGAGGGATATAATTGGTATAAGTGATGAAAACACAAAAATTCTCACTGGTCTTCCAGTCAAGTCAGCTAGGGTAAAAAACTATTTATGCTTTACAGTCAGAAGCTATATATATTGCTCTTCTTTTTAGTACAAATAACACATACCTCTCTGTATATAATATGCAAGTTCATGAAAATACCATCACCATCTTTGAATTGCACATCTCCAGGAACCCAAATTTATGAGTTTGAAAACTCCTAACAATTAGTATTAGAGTAACTACTGTTGTTTTCCACTGTTTCTCTTGGTTACAAATGCACTGGAAAATTTTGCACAAATGTAGACTGTGTAACTCTCTCATTACGGGTTTCGTTTTTTCAGTGTGTGGGATGCTAACAGGTGTACTTATCATGATGTTCCACACCAAATGCTGTTCTCATGCTGCTTTAGTCATCAGTTTGGGATTCCAATCCAAAACACATAACTTTGCACCCATTTGTAAATATTTCAAGAGTCAACTCCCAAAGGAAGTATAACCTTCAGGATAGAGTGCCTGTGACTTCCTGCCTTGTGAAAACTTCATTGTCCCCTTCACACAAGCTCTAATAGAATGACTAGAAATAGCTGTTGATACAGTATCTAGATATGGCTATACTAAAAGTTAGAATAAAGCAAGAAACAAAAGCTGCTTTGCTGAAGACAACTAGCAAACACAAGCATTTTTATGAGTATACAATGAGGAAGAGATATGCTTTGGCAGCAAGATACCCAAACAGACTTTTGTCTTTCACAAATTAAAAACAGTTGGCACAGTGCTCAGAGTCCCTGTAAAGTGAAATTAGCATCACAGAATTACAGAATACCTCAAGTTGGAAAGGACCCATAAACATCAGAGTGCAACTTCCTGCTCCTCGTAGGACAACCTGAAACTAATCCATACAACTAAAAGCATTGTCTAGATGCTTCTTGAACTCTGATAGGGTTAGTGCTGTGACCACTTCCCCGGGGAGAATGTTCCAGTAACAAACTGCACGTAGACATACTGTATGTAGATCCACACATAATCTGAGATTTCAAAGCAGAGTTCATAGTCCAAATGAAGAAAAGTCCAACCATCTGGCAAGCATGTGGCCATGCTCTCCAGATGTACTGCAGAAATCCCTAAGGTTATTCATGCCCTTCCTGGCTGAGACACAAGAATCACTTTTCATTACAATTTCAGCACTCATATGCCTATAAAGTAAGTTAACTTCTCATTGTCTGCAGATTAAAGGATGAAGTGTATGGATGGTGATCAGGTATGATGAGTTCTATCATATTCAGTGAACTTTTACATAATAAATGTAACTCCTTTAAAGATTCCAAGATTATTTTAGCCTCTAAATTCTGACACGGTTCAGCAGCAGAAAGGCCATGCCTTGTTCTAGGAAAGATACTGTCCAGTTCTTTTATGACTAACACTGACTGTGTCAGACAGTCTGCATCTGCCCCACTCCCAGCAGTTTGTGACTGCTAAGTTCCATGAACAAAGGTAGGTTTTTTGGTATACACACCAAGAAAAAGAGCTGTCACTCCTACATTGTAGTATGCTGTATTAACAGCCTGTCTTATTATTGACTTACTGAATAAGGCAGGTAGGAGAACAATCATCTTAATGCACAGAAAGAACAGAAACAAACAAAAAGACTCAGGTTGTTTAAAGCAAGCCTGCCCCTGGAAAAGGCTTACTTACCAATATAAGACACATTTGAGCACAAAATGACAAACATTAATTTCAGTAGTGCACTTTGTCCCACTAAGGACTTGGCAAAAACATCATAATTTAGTGCAACAATGAAATGTCAGAAGGGTCTGAACACTTGCATACTACAGGGAAAAAAAGCCAAAATTTTGAACAAGGAACAACCAGTACTCAAAGCCTCCACACCTCCCCACCCTCAAAGTGGGTCATTTTCTGTTCTAGCCTCGAGTTCTGCACGGTGACAAATACATACAAAACCTGTGAGTAGCAATAAAAACGAAGGCAAAGAGGAAAATCTAAGTTCGCTTACAGAAACTGTCAGGGAGATTTTATTACTGTAGAAAAGAGAACAGATGTAATAAATAGAGAAAAGGGAGAGGTGTTCTATATACATCCTTCTGCAGTTACTTATTCAGGTCAGCCTCAGTAACTTCATCACTAATGACTGGTAACACCTGTGGTCTTTTACAGGAAATGCAATAATCCTGTGAACTAAGCACAGGGTAAAGACTGTCCATTACCTCAGAAGCACACGTGGCCCATAATCATGGCCGACAAGGCTGGTGAAGGGGCTGGAGAACAAGTCCTACGAGGAACAGCTGAGGGAACTGGGGGTTTTTACTTTGGAGAAGAGGAGACTGAGGGGAAACTTCATCATTACCTACAGCTGCCTGAAAGGGGGCTGTGGGAGAGCGAGTGTTGACCTCTTCTCTCAAGTGGGAGGTGACAGGACAAGAGGAAATGGCCATAAGTTGCACCAGGCGAGGTACAGACTGGGTATTAGGAAGAATTTCTTTACCAAAAGGGTGGTCAGGCACTGGAACAGCTGCCCAGGGAGGCGGTTGAGTCACCATCCCTGGAGGTGTTTAAAAAATGGATAGATGAGTTTTTGAGGGACATGGTTTCGCAGATGATGGGTGCAGTTGGACTCGATGATGTCAAAGGTAGATTCTATGATCGTTAGCCTTTTAGACTCACTACAATGAGGTCTGCTGCACTGTGTCTATGCTCATTGACAAAGATGCAAAACACATGTTTATATAACCACAACATGTGGTATAGAATTCTGTATTGACAGCAATTCAAACTGCGGTTACAGTACACGGAATTGTCTGAACAATAAACACCAACTTTAGGTTACCAGTTGCTTCCACAGCCCCTTCTTCACCTCCCAAGTACTCTGAAGTGACATCCATCCTCTCACACCAAGTCAGCAAGATAGCTCAGAAAATGATCAGGAAAAAAAAACAGTGCAGTTTCTCCAGCTGGGTAATTCCTTTGTTTAGAAGAAAATAAAAAATTAATTAATTTAATGCAACATCAAGGTTTTCTACACATCACCTCCCCGATAATCACAGTAACTGTAAGACTGCAAGAGCAGCTCAACAGCCTTGATCGCATGAGGACTTTCCAGCAAAGGTCTCTTCATAGGGCCACTGTATTACAAAATAATTCAAACTGGAAGTGATCATGGGAGATACCTAATATGTCATGACCAAAGCAAGATCAGCTGTAAGACAAGGTTGCTCATAGCTGTATCTAGTTGGACACTGAACGGCTTCCTTGTTTCAAATTACTACTATTGCTTCTTGTTTTTCCACCATGCGTAGCTGTGAAGTGCCTGGCTCCATCTTCATGACAGCCTCTCTGTAGGTACAACTGACTGTTGTTAGGTCCCACCAATGCCAGCCTTCTCCAGGCCAAACAGACTCAGTTCCCCAGCCTCTCCTCCTACAACCTCTGCTCCAGCCCCTACATGTCTTGGTGATCCTATGCTGAACTTGTTCCAGCTTACTGACATCTCTCCCGTAGTGGGAATCCTCAAACCAGACAGAGTATCTGGAAGTGGTTGCACAAGTGCTGAGTAGAGAATAATCACTTTCCTCACTCTCTAAACCGCACTCTTATTCATATAACCCAGGGTGCTGCTGGTTTTCCCTGGTGCCAGGGCACACAGCTGGCCCTTGCCCAGCTCACTGCCCACCAGGTCCCTGGGCTGCCTCTGCAGAGCTGCTCCTCACTCCGTCTGTCCCTGGTCTGCATCACTACAGGGCACTGCCTTTTTAGGGAGAGGACTTACAGATTGCCCTTGATGAATTTCATTCAGTCTTTGTCCATCCGTCCAGCGTATCTCTCCAGGTTCCCCCAGCTAGCAGCATTACCCTCTAGCATACCAACAGGTACTCCGACTACTTTGGTGTCATCTGCAAACTTGGATAGAGTGCCCTTCATACCCCGCTCCAGATGACTGATAAAGATGCTAAAAAGGACATGTCACAGAATAGACCCCTGCAGTACCCCACTTTTTATCAGCTCATTAACCAATGGCTCTTGAGACTGACCACCAAACCAGATTCTTACCTATGCAGTTGTCCACCCATCTAAATGACAAAGTCCTGAGTGAGATACAAGAATAATGCAGGACACAGTGTCTAAAGCCTTGCAAAAATTACACCTGCTGCCCTAATCTCATCAACAGATTCAATTTTTTTATCATTCAGGCCATGAGGTTGTTTAGACATGATTTATTCTAGTAGCTCCCTTATGATGCCATTTAAATTCAGATTTTCTTCCTTACACCAATTCTGCTTTTTCTCTCTTGCAAACTGCTCTGTTGGTTTTAGAGTGAGAATTAGTAAGTGCTCCATGTGGTTGTGATACCTGGTTGCAAAGGGAAAGGAAGAAAGCAGTTTCACAACCTCATGATAATGCTCATAGAAACAGAGACAACTAAAAAGGAAGAAGAAACTACAATATGCCATATAAATAGACTGTTACTAGAGAATCACAGAAAGGCTGAGGTTGGAAAGACCTTAAGCCTCTTTCATTTCCCCAAAGAGAACAGAAGACAGTGGGTTTCCTCCTTCAAAATTAATCTGACAACTCAAGAGACTATGACTTAACATAAGATCTGTTCTAACAGGACTCTCAAACCTCTTCAAATAATATTAAGTACCATGGCTCAGTCACAGTCTTCAAAATACCCAGAATGTAAAGAACAACTTCCTGTCAACTTAATTTGTAAACAAGTATCTAAGTATAATAACTTAGCAGAAGATTATACTTCAATACACATGAGAAATAGACTTTTAAACACATTCTTTTAAAATTCTATGCCAGAAAGGTTCTCCTTGAAATCAGCAGGAACCCTCCTCCATGAGGGTCAGATATTTACAAAAGATCCTTTGATGGCAGAGGTTGCTCTTGGGTTGATCCCAGCTGTCCTGTCCAGCACAGCCAAAACATGTTCAAACATGCTAATCCACGTGGGAGCCTTCCTAGGTTGAAGCATAAATTAAGACCACATAAGCCCCTGAAATAAAAGCGGCCTTTATTTTTATCTTTCTTTTAGTAGTTACAAAGCCTTCTCTAACTGACTTGCTGTAAACTTCCTCAGATTATTTTAATTAAAATGCTTTTGGACTTCTTCATCAGAGCATTTGTATGAATTCATGTTCTTTAGTCACTGCTGTATACTTCTTGAGATATAAGACAGATGCAGCACTAACAAAACTGTGGACTTCCCATTAACTGAACATCTGCCTGGCAAGATCTGCTCAGAATGTTTTGCAAAAAGTTTCTCTCTGTTAGTTTTTAACACATGGCATAGTAAACCTAGCTAAAAGTCTGTTTGTGAAAACTGCAAATAAATGTATTTCTTAGCAGGATTCAATCAAGATTACAGAAATTTATGTTGCACCAAGCACCAAATCTTGCTCTCTCTAACTCTGGTGGACAAATTGACTCCACTTGCAGCCAAAGCTTAAGTTCAAAACAGAGTGCTGCATAGTTTTCAATTGACCTTTTCCTTTTAAGTGAAGAAATTTCTTAACACACCTTTCTGCACTCCAGAAAGCTGCACATTGCACAACAAATGAACCTGCTTATTTTAGGCTAAGCAGTTACAGCTGTCTGTTCCATTCACAGACTAGAACACAACTAATTATGAAGGAGAATGAGAGTTCTATGTTGTATAAGGCTACTCTTTAGCTTGCCATTCTTAATAGGGATCAGTTGACTTCAGGCTCAGAACCGACCAGTAAAAACCTCTCAGACCCAAAAGCTGAGTTGTGTGCCAAGTAAACTGAGGTGAGCCACAGGATTGCCTAGCCTCTCCAGACATTCATCCATAAAGGACAATACAGAGTTTTACACCGATATTTTACTGACCATTAACGTGTTTTCTGTCCTTTTCTTCACTACCAATGAAATGCAGCCACTGAAGAACATAATTCATTCTCTCATGGAAAGTTTAAAAGTACAAAATACATTGAAAGAGGGTCATTCTCTTTTTTAGTTGAGAAAGTATCTGAGAGTCTGACTGCTACTGTCCTGAAAGTGTTAGCAATAAACGCCCACCACAGCAGCATGTTTTCATCAGTGCAGGCTAGGATAATCAAACACCAGATAGCCAAGAATACAGTGGGCTTCCAACAGTCAAATATACCACACTACACTAAAGCATTCCAAATTCTGCATCAAAGGAAATGCAAAGAAGACAAAGACAGCTCCTTAAAGGTGTCTTCGAAAATATTTTCAATGATAAATCACCTCCACTTCTTAAAAAGCATTCAGGGATGAAAGGATAACAGTTAGATTACGAGGATATTGTAGAACTAAAACTAAGAGGAACAGTTAGTGAAAGGACAGCATGCCTTGTAATGACACTTATTATTTTTTTTCTCCACAAACCTCTTCAAACATGTAATACCTGTGCAAATAAACTGTTTAGCTGCATAACATATTTGAAAGATGATATAGAAAAACACCATTCTTTCCTAGATATATAAATATACAGAAGACATTACATGGCTATTTTTGATATTTTGATGTTATTTTAAAAGTTACATATCCCGAACAGATTTTCCATCACAATACTCAACAACTTTGCACTACACTTCAAACATGTTAAATTGTATTCATGAAGGTATTACGTAATTGTCCTTCTGCAGTATTCCAGAACAGAACTTGTCTTTCTGCTCCATCTAATTTAAAAACTTGCTTGGACTTAGTTTGACAGAGGTGTCTTAAAAAACTCACAGCAAGGTCACTTACTGGCATAACTTGAACAAACCAGTCATGGAATGAATGCATTATCAACCATGTAGAAAGACACATTTATAAATTGGAGAAGTCTTCACACTGGAAGAATCCCTTCAACAGTAAAAGACACCCCAGTAAAGAAAGAAATGCGCAGTGCCTATCATGCTTCTGGAACAAACTTCTTCATTACAACATTTGATCAACAACACTGAAGAAAAGCACATGTTGCAAAGAAGCAATAAGCTACAGATTCACAAGAAAAGAAAGAAAAAAAAATCCATGCAGTATTTGTAAATTAAGAATTCAAGGAAATAATCACAAAAGCTCGAGTGGGATGTGGTGTGCTGTTCTCCGTGTGGAGAGATATGTTTCTTTAATTGCTATTGCTGGTTAAATAGTGATAAAAGGCCTCATCCATTAATTCATCCAAAAACTTCTCAGTGTTTACAGAGAAAAGACTAAGCTTTACATGAAGAAGCAATAGAAGCACTTACACTGCACAATAAACCCCTCAACAAAAACATATAGGAAGGGTCTAGTTCTTCCAGAGGAAAGAAGGTCTACTTGGGTCTGTATTCCATGGTTGAGCTCAGGTTTAGACCACTAACTCCCAACAGCACTGTCCTTGCTGGTACCAGGCGCTGGGAACCACTTCCAGAAGAACAGCCAGCCCTTCTTTCTTCACCTTACCACCAACTTACATCATTTTTCATGCATAGCTTGCCTTTGACATAACACAATATGCACTAGCCCATTGCTCAAGTTTCATTATGCCCTGTGGTTTCCCCTATCATAACTGTGTTTAAAATCACAGAGAGAAGTGTCCATTATTTGTAAGTGGAGATAATTAGCTCCTCCAATGCTTCCAGATAGGAGATAAAAGCAAACTGACCCAACCTGAGAATGAAGTGAAGACCTCTTCTTGGGCAATTCCCACCAAACAGACAATTCTTTCTCTGTGTCCCAATTCCTCACAATGAGGTAAAAATTCCCAGAACAGTGTTGCTCCTCTCCAAACAGTAAGATATAACAATGAGCAAGCAATAGTCCAGCTTTTCCCATAACTTGGCAAATTATGCTACGTAGCTGGGCAAAATAATTGTAAGAAGACAGTTAGTTGAATTATTATTTTTCATCCTGTCTTTTGTCATTCATTGCTACTTACAATGTTTGGGGCTCCTGTCCTAAAGAAATGAGCATACAGAGCCATTTAAGCAAAACCTCTTGATGTGCTTCAGACAAAAGGGACTCGACTCTAAATCAGCACTTGGAAATTCAAAAGTTTCTTGCTGCCAGAGTCAGCTTTCCTCCATCACCTCAGACAATTTTTTAGAGCTCATCGTGTCTTTGCCCTTCACATCACGAAGACATTTCTTTAAACAAGTCAGAAACATCACTGTCACTGCAGCCCACCTTAAAACCTGCCTCTAGCTGATCAGAGAGTAAATAGACAACAATCATAAAACACTGATGTGTCAAAGCTGCATTAAAAGATGGGCTACCAGATGTAAAGTGTCAGGGTGCTGCATGGTACGGTGCTTAGTTTTGCTCAGGGTAAGTATAATCAGAGCACCTAAATCCTGTTGAAATGGCCTATCTGTAGAAACAAGATATAACACTAGCCACAGTAGTTTTCTCTCAAAAACCTTCTTTTCTGGTGCCAACTTGACTTGTATTTTCCACACCCAACCCACTTTGTAACTCTTACAGCAATAATTTTTACTGACCATTGTGATTGTCATTTTTGTAGAACATTAGCTAACATCTCAGTATTTCATTTTCTTTCCTGTTATGCAGACATCAGACAAAGCAGAATACAAGGATATAAAAAAGAATGGCTGGTTGAACAGGCTACACAGCTTCGTGTTCCCCACAGAAAAAAAAAAAAAACAAAACTAAGGTTACATATCACCAGGCAATTGAAGTCTGGAGACATACTGCCACAATCCTGTTGATGTTGGAGCATATTAAAGCAGATGTTTCCTGTCAAGCATAATAATCTACCTACAGTACACACCAGTACATTCCAGCAGTCACTTCAAGCAAACACATGTAAATGTAAACCATCTTGAGTGAATTCTCTTATAATCCACTGTTTCATTTGTTAATGCTGTATTCCTAAACAATATTTAGAGTCCTCTGGATTATTGCTTCCTTCTATTTAAGGTTAATAGTGGATTGTGAAAAACTATTAAACAACATGCACACAAGGGACCAAAAGCATCAGATTTTCTAAATCTGATGTACTATGTATGATTTTTTTTTTTTATAGCTCCAGTACAATGATTTTGGGTAAACTGTGATCACAGAATATGGACACACCATATGAATACGTCATTTTAATTACTTTCTTAGCATAGACCTCAGCAGAGAGGCCCATGACCTCAGAAGACAGCAGCCAAGTGAACAGGAATTGACCCAATTTTCTCACATGAGAGCTACTCTCATTAGCAAGGTCCAGAAGCGGGCCAAAAAGAGATAGTTGGTTACATTACAATAAGATTTTGTAGAGAAATCAAATTACATCTTTCAGATGACAGTGGGGCTCTGACGACCAAAGAACCATTATCCCGGAGATACTGTGATGACACCATCAAATACAATGAAGTATTTGAAGTATTTGAAGTATTTCCATCTTTATCTCATGAAAAAAAAATAATGTTCACGTAGAAGAGCCTTTTCACCATCATTCCCTCTGTTTCTCCACTCCGGTAGCAGCCACTGGGAAAAGATTTCCAAGTATTTCAAAGACTGAATTATTAAATCGCAGTTAGATGTCCTTGAGATCATCATTTCCTAACTTCTTCAGGAAGACTAACAATTGGAGTATAACTTCCTTATCTTTTCCTAGACACTGTTTCTGCTGACCTACTGCATCTACTATTACAAATGTTGCCATGATTTAGACTTGATGTTAGGAAAAAGTTCTTTACTGAAAGGGTGATTGGCCATTGGAATGCGCTGCTCAGGGAGGTGGTGGAGTCACCGACCCTGGAGGTGTTTCAGGGGAAACTGGATGAAGCACTGAGTGCCATGGTTTAGATGATGTTTGGTGTTAGTGTTGGTGTTAGTGTTGGGTTATAGGTTCGACTCGATGATCTCGGAGGTCCTTTCCAACCTTATGATACTGTGATACTGTGATACTGTGATGTCCTTTCCTCTATTTCCAGTATCAGAACAATAAAATACGTAAAATAAGGAATATCATCACTCAACAGCACAGCAGAAATTTTTTCCTAAGTACTCTTGTTTATTAAGTGTGCTTTCCTTCCCTTGTTAATCAAGTGTTGTACTTATTCTTGTTCATACTATTACGTGACGTAGGTAACAGTTGGCTTGCAAGACCCCCTCCTCTGTTTATTTCTTCTAATTCACTAACAAAAAAGATTTTTTAAAGTATTCTTAAGCAACCATTCCCATGGAACTGAATGGTATTGCACATGCATTAAAGGTCAAATTATGACTAACTCAAGCTGCCATAATTCAAGATTAAATCTAGGAAGGTATGTGTGATATCTAAGAAACCTATGGATGTAGACTTAAAAAATTTCCTATTTTGTCTTTGTGTATAACAAGCTCTGTCACGCACCTCCTGCCTTAAACAGAATAGATGTTAATCTGAATGAACAATAGTCTAGATATGAGAGAAATACATAAGTATTTAGGAGTTTTGTTTTAGGTGCTGCACTAAGTATATTTGTCAGGTGTTGACAGCATGGAGCTGCAGGAATGACCTCTGTCATGGCCAGTTCCAGTCAGATACAACACTCACCACAGGGCACAGCTGAGTCCAGCAGCCAAGGTGATGGCCTCCATGGGAAAATATATTTTAAAAGAGCAAAAAGCTGCCCAGCAGTGTGGACTGAGAAAGAAATAGCCTTGTGAACACCAAGGTTAGAAAAGCAGGAAGGGAGGAAGAGCAGCTCCGGGTGCTGGAACAGATTACTCTACAGCACATGGAGTGAATCCACAGTGGAGCAGATGGATATTTCCTGAACAGGAATTGCAGCAGGTGGAGAGTCCACACTAAATCATTTTTTTTCCTGAAGGACTGCAACCAATGAGGACAGCCCATGCTACAGCAGAAGAACAGTATGATGAAGAAAGAGCAGCAAAGAGGAGAATATAGGACTTAACCTCAACCTCATTCCCCATCCCCACTTAGGGTGCAGGAGGTAGAAGAAGAATGAAGGAGTGAAGTTAAGCCTGGAAAAAAGGACTGAGGGGAAGGTGTTGTTTTCATTTTTGTTTTTTCTCTATCTAAATCTATTTTTATTTCAAACTAAATTAATTTTTCTCAATTCGAATCTTTTGCCTATGACTGTAATTGTCACGTGATCTCCCTGTCTCCATCTTAATTCATGAGCTCTTTTATCCCGTTTCCCTTCCCCGGCCTTTTGAGGATAGGAGTGAGAAAGTGGCTGAATGGGCCTCTGGCAAACAGCTAGCCAAGCTCAACCAACCATAAAACCTGGATGCCTATTCTGATATCCATTTTAGAAGCTTCAAACAAAATATTTAGCATTGGTATAACTACAAATAGCCAACAGTTGCAAAGAAGGCAAAAGCAAAGCAGCTCTGGAAAGTTAAGCAGACAAGATAGATTGCACCTAACATCAGATGACAATCGGTAATGCTTCACTCATAACTTAGAACTCATTTCACTAAGATCCCTACTCAGCAGCAGTTCCTTATTGTGGACTTCTCTGGGAATACTGGAAGACACAGTGGCTCTGTAATTCATGCAGTGAACCTCCGAGAAGTTGTTTATTATACTCTTCACTGTGTTCCAGACCATGCAACTAGCCAGTAGATAGAAAACGTTACTTGCTTAAGATGAACTACTGAACTACTTTCAGGCCCAAGCTGCGCTCTTCATTGAGTTAGTTCAGCACCAGCACTCGTAAGTTAAGCAAGTTATAGAATGTTGGCCACTAAAGCATGAGAATCTCTAGGCAACATTATGGTGTGTTCACAGAAAACTAAAATTCAGGTATTTTGGATTGTCATGAATGTAAATGAGTCACAAAACAAAACTGCATAAGTTTGAAAACATGTAACTTTTAAACCTTCATGCACTGAACACAGACAGCAAACGTCATCATATTTAACATTTTTAAGAATGTCTGGGACAATCATCATCAATTGCGCAGTTTTCCTTAATAATCAGGCTTAGCTCCACAGAACTAAATAAGGCAGTAATCACCATGAGGCGATTTGAGCTCCAGAAGGTCAAGTAAACATAATTCAAATAGTCACAGTGTTACTGAAAGGAACTTCAGTATGCTCATACTTTATATTTACCCAACTTCAACAAAAGACGACATATTTAAATGCCACAATTTTCTTCAAGTCTTACAGGAATGCAGATATCCTTGGATGTATATCCAAAATGAAGCTCTATTTATTTTATATTGTATTTCAATATAATAGCAGTTTTCGCTTAAACAATGAGATTTTTAATATTTAAATAGAATAAACAAAATACAGCAAACCCTTACCAATGATAATTCCTTAAACTAGACCATCCACCTGCAAGTAAGGAATATTTCCCTGAAGACTCTGTCAAAAAATAAAGTTGCTAGCTTTTAATTTAGTGACTTTTAGAAATTTCCTGAATAGAGAAGCACTCTAACATCTTTGGTTTTCAAAGAGCAATTAATCTTTCCATATAAGCTACATTTCACTTCAAAATTACTGTTTCCTGATCAAACACATTTAACAGGGGCAGCAGATCATTCTTGTGCAAGTAAAGCTGTGCAACCAGATCAACACTGAGACACAGCTGTCTCAGTGAATGCTCTTTCCATACAGAATATATAAGGCAATAACATTTAACTTAATCCTCTTATGCTGATATTTACAGAACATCTAGGCCTGACTGAGACTCTTTCAAAATTCATCGACTAACACAGGATGCACATTCATCAAATCTGTCAAGAGCAGACAGGACTTGTCAGAAATAGCCTAGGTATACGTTTAACCTGCCCTGGCACTGGGAACAGATTTCATGACTTCCTGTAGTCCCTTCCGAGACATTTTGTATCATAATAGGTGATATATTTCAACTAGTTAAAATAACAGGGGGGGGTTGTTTGGTTGTTTTTTTAACGCTTGTTTAGTACTGAATTTCTTCCGTGACTTTCAAAAGAAGGACTGTTAAGGTAGGATATAAACCACTATTTACTAAGAAAAAGACTGAAGTTATTTTGAATATGAATTATCATTCAAATGTTTGTACTCTTAAACAGATTTAATCTATTTATTTCTTTTCCAGGTTGACTTAAATTATCTCCATTCAAGCAAAGCCCGTTAAAATGAATCTAGATAGGATCAAAATGTAGTTCAAATTAGTTAAAACAATGAGGCAGATAAAGATTGTGAAAATTAGAAGCTCTCACCAAAAGACTTCAAAATTTTGTAATTGCTAAAGAGTACAGAACTAATGCATAACTAAACAACTAATGCAATGACCAAAGTGATACAAAAAAAATGTTTCGTCTTACTTGTCCAGGGCTGTGCTGGTAGGCATGCTCCTACCAAATCCTCGGACACCCATCTGACAGAAGTATGGAATGCATGACAGATTGGCAGCAATTATAGCCAATGAATCCGATGCATTAACAAAGAAACCATTCTGGCCAAGGATCATGTAGCGGTCCTGAAGAAGACAAGAAATTTTAAAAAAAAATCTTAAATCCTATGTTTGGGGTAGTGGTAATTTCTTTTATTAGATCCACTGTAGATGGGGTAAAAAAGAACAGACTTTGGATTTACTCGTACCCCTCTTTGGGCAGAATAATTTATTAGCATCATCCTGGCAGGTCTATAGTCTCACTGTCACACCATCACTCCTCTAGGCCTGCAAATCAAAGTTCCTGATCCGTCCACAGTATAATAGCTTCAGCCTCCTCTGCGCTACCACAGTAGGTTTGTTCCTGCCAGGGAATGCCTGTGTAGGAGAACCTCTTTGCCAATGACACACACTATGCAGGGAGTAGGAGGGTGTTCTGTGTTTACTGACAACAGAAAACTGCTTCTGTTCTTCAGAACCTTTTCATCTTTCACCCACCCTGGCAAGACAGAATATTTTTTCCACAATACTTTGCTATTTATAATGCTGATAACACAAAATCAGAAAATTATAACAGATTACGATTCAGTGCTTCAATTAGCTAAAAATACCTCAAATTACCATGCTAACGAAAACAGATTTAACTTAGTTACTACTTACTGTGAAAAGTGCATATTGTATACATATGCTGCTTTTTCCTATACAGAGAAGAAAAGTGTTACAGGGATGCAAGACAAAAACAGTCTAATATTTAAAGAATTCTCAGTCTGGATTCAAATCTTGCTCCTTTTGCAGTTATGTGCAAAGAGAAATTACAACATATGTGTCTGATATATGGGTTGCAAATGCTATCATCTGTACCTGAAAGTAATATCACTTTCAGCTTCAAGGGTTTACTGAAAAGCAAATAAATCATACTTACATGTCCCATATTTGACCCCAGGAAAAAAAAAACAACTATAGTGAAACCTCCAAACAGATCAAAATACTTACTCCATCAGCATCAAAAGCAGCTCCAAATCCATACTCTCCACCTCTCATGGCCTGCAGCAAGGCAGTTGCATATGTTAAATTCGGATCAGGAGGCTGTCCACCAAAATCCTCCAGAGGAATACAGTTTATGGCAGAATTTGCAGGAGCTCCCAGTTCATCACATAGGATTCTTCTCACATAGGGTCCCATAACTGCAAAAAACAGAAATATACCATACAATCAGACAAGCATTTGCTTGACATTCATATTTTTCATAGCACTCTGAAGACCTGATACAGAACATACTTTCAGCAATTCAATACATTTGTCCTGGCAACAAAGGACAAACGATTATCTCACAGAGGAGGACTATGTGATCGTGCCCCCAGTAAATAATCAATTGGCAGTTCCTCACCAGTGGAAGTAAAAAAGTAATTGCTCAATTGTGAAGGATTCAAGTTTTACTTATCCATTCTCAAGTAAAGAAATTATCATACATATGGATAGTTTTTCCTCACTAGAATAAAAGTAAGATGCTATTCTATGTGTCCTGGAATGCAAACAAAAGTTTAACACATATTAACAAGGAAAGTAAACAGTAAAGGAATACAAATGGAATACTTACCTCAGACTTTTAATTCATAGTAGAATTACAACAGGTTTGTCCACCAAAGAATTTTAACACATTTCAGTTACTACCATGTAGATAATCAGTAACAACTTTCTCAACACTAACTCTAAAATAATTTATTTATTTTGTTAAAGACCTGACCAATTACGACCCCAGCTCCTGCTGTTATATATCATAATTACTAGATGCAACACTGTGGGGTATTCCAAAACATTACCTGGTTTATTTTTGGAGCAGCATTTTGCTTCACCGACATTCCAGATTAACATCCTGGGGTTTTTCTTTCTGCCTTGATTGGAATTTCCCATCATAATTTTAATGACTGAGCAAAAGTTTATAAAATTCTATCATTCAACCAATGAATTTTCATTTTAAGTAGCTATAAGAAATATTTCAGAAGTATTAATAGCAATGTATATCATCTCAGCCCAGAAATAAAAAGTTTCTGAATACACATGCACCTTCAAATGCAATCATTATCAAACTGTACAGAACATCTGTCAATCCTCCAGTGAAACCTTTTGCTTCTTCGGAGAAACCATAATGTTCACTGTTTATGAAATGTACAGTTGGGCATTTGATGGCTGAACAGGCACTTAAAAACTAGTTCTCTGTACCCCTGAGGCAGGTGTGAACAGGTCACTCAGAGGTAGAAAAATCGTTGCGTGCTCACTCTCTCACACTCTCTCTTTCTCCTACCTTATTCCCAAATCTTGCCAACTGCAGCAACTGTAACCCAAGGTAAAACTATGTGAGAAACCTGCACTCAAGAAAATCTAGATGCTAATTCTGTAAAATACATAGTAAACAACAATCAGGTTCTTAACAGCAGTAAACTCCTGACAAATTACTCTTTTTTATGCTGATTTTAAACTATTGGCGTTAACAGGCATAAAAGCATACTCCAGAGGTGCAGAACTATGACAAATTTTGGAAGATAGTTTTTCCATGTATACATGTGGCCCTCTCTAATGTTCACATGGTTACAGCTATCCTATGGCTGGTGATTCACATTTAGCTAATGTATCTCACCCAAAAAAGCTTTTGATTTGATGCCAGCAAGAAAAGCACAAAGCCACTGTTACCCATAACTTGAGCTACACTTCAATTTGGATCTATTTTGCATCAACATCTCATTACTGATTCTTTTTGGTATTTTGGGGAAGAGATGACTGGGAAATATTTTTTCCACAGGAAAAAAAAGTCTTTCCCTGTTTTATAAATAAATATTCTTGTACACAGTTACTGTCTATTTACCATGTATTGTAGTATGGCTGCTTCTCCACTAAGACACAAAGTCATAAAGTCAATTCTCTGTCATGTTGTAAACACAGGAAGTAAATTCATTCCTTTAAATTATTTGTGTTGCATCAGCTTTTCTAACTCCAAACCAGACTATGCATCTTTTTAACTGTATGCAGAATATTTCAACACTCAATTATAGATCCGAACATCAGAGCCTTACACACTATTTGAATAATATTCTTTTCAAGACTGTATGTGACTAGAGGCAATGCCTTCCTCGTTGCTCCTTCTGCATTGTTCAAGGGCTCCACCAGCCCTTTTGCCACAGCCCGGCAAAACTGAGTGTTCACATAGACTGTTTACCCACTGTAATCTTTTGCCAGAGCCTGTGAACTGGGTGCTCACGCTGTCTGTATGACCACTATGATCTTTTGGACAGTGACTATCACATTGTACTAGATAAGATGCTTTACAAAAGCTTTTCAAGTCTGTCCATGTCCCTTTATCAATCTGATTTTGTAATGCCATTAAAGAATCAAACCTGGTTTATTTGATGGATTTCTTTTTCAATGAGATAATGTTGAATGGCATTACGAACCTTCTTATTCTTTGACTCATTATCTTCACAAATGTTTTTTTTTTTTATAACGTGGCCTAGGGTGGATCTCATACTGACTTATGTTCCCTCAAGAGACATAGCTTACCATTTTTTGTTATTGGCACAAAATGAGTCCTCTTGCTGTCTTCTGTGACTCCTTCTTTCATCTTGCCCCCAGTACACTGAAATTCATTAACATTTAGCACCAGTGAGACAGAGGTCTCAGGCAATTCCTGAAGGACTTCTGGATTCAACTTATTCAGACTTAACTATTTTTACACCACTTAGAATTTACCCTTAGTAGAGACTGCCTTGTAACCTCCTTGGTTACTACACACTGCAACATACTTCATCACTCTCTCATGGCAAGATTACCTCACCCTGATTGCTTCTAAATGCAGAAAGAGAACATTTATTCAATACACATGCCTTAACTTCCTCATTATCAAGAAAGATAAACCTCTGACTAATAAGGGACCTAACTCACTAAGCCTGCCTTTGTTACTAGTATAAAGTTCAAATCCTTTCTTACTATGCTTAACCTTTATAAGAAGTCTGAGTTTTATATGCTATACCTTGCTGGGAAACTATTGCAGTATACCAACAATTTTGTCACAATACAAGCTTAAGTTCATACCTCCATTCATGGCATCAATCCTTATTTTAATCTGATTGGGTCCGGTCAGCAAATTTCTGATCGCACTGAAGTCAAAGATACTTCGAAGGAGATTGAGGTAGATATCCACAGAATCCACAATTTCCACTAGAAAAATTTGGTAGAAAAAGAACACTACATTTCATACATGGGAAAACATCTATCCCGGCACACTTCCGAACTGAAATGAGAGTGTGCAACCTCCATATGATATGGATTTGTTCTGAAACAAATAGAGGCAAAGTAAAACACTTTCACTGATTTCAGTGTGGCTACCATCAGGCTTTAAGCTTTGCAAAGATCAACAGTTTCACCTCCTAAAGGACAGCAGAGAGATAATATAAATTAACAGTTCCTATTTCACTGAAAACATCCTGAGAGTTTATCACATCAAAGTAAACTCTTGATTTATCATCCACTATATCAAGCTTAAACAGGTTTACTCCCAGAGGATGAAAGATGTCCATACCAATGTGAAGCCACATGTTCTAGTCTTTCAACTGACAGCAGTATCTTATCTGTACCAGTCCAGGAAAGACTTGTACACTATTATTCTCATTTTTAGCACGTGGAATATCTGTCTCCAGTTTATTGTCAATCTACCACTATATATTTGCATTTTATAGCTCATTAATTTAGGAAAGTTAGGCTCAGATACAACATCTGTTTTTTTGTTAAGGTCTTGCTAATTTGAATTCTAAATTCATAAAGGAAGAGGACAACATTTTTTCTAGTTCTTTTGGATGTAAAACATTAAACTAAAATGAAGCAACAAAAATAAGCCTGTTATAATGAAAGCAGTAACCAAACAACTGTCAATAGCCATGCTTCTCAGTCATCTTGGAACATATCGCTTTTCCTGATCAAATTAAAAAGCATATGTTATACAAATGTCTTTTTATCTGGTTAAATTACTATCTTTAAATATTTCAGTTACAAGGTAAACTATTACTTAGAATATCAGCCACAATTCTCAGAAATGCTGAGCTCACCCTTATGCTCGTCTTTAGGATACTGTGACAATGACACAAGTACTTTTTCAGCCTGAGAAACATGCTTAGAATAGTATGGGAAAATACACTTGAATGGAGAAACAAAACAGATTCTCAAGGCCGAAAAACAACCGGTAAAACCTCTTTGAAAATTAGTTAATTTCATGGTGTATGGTGAAAATCTCAAGAATTCACCAGAAATACATGATTGCAAAATCTTCTATGCCCTGCTCCTTACAATCTTTAAGTAGGCTTAAATGACTCAACTTCAGTGGAGCTGCTTGCATGTTAAGATAAAGTGCATGTAGGATTAAAGTCTAAAAATTATTTTAGCTCCTACCAAACCTGACTGCTTCAACACCTCTGTAGTCCTGATTTATACGAGTTAGTTCAAATAACTGAGCAAGGAGTTGTTTTAACTAAATCAGATGCTAGCTTAAAATACTTCCTAAATTATTTTCATCCCTTCTGCATTCTATGTGAACTATACTTATTCATGCACTTGTAAAGCAACTACATTGTTTCAGTAGAGAACCCTGGTAGCTCTACTGTCCCAGGATGATGTAGTCTGGAAAGAGATGATTGGGAAATGATTTTTCCTTAGACAAACATTCAGATATGTTGCAATTACATTTAATTTATTTTTATACTACCTGTTGGGGGTGGGGTGTGTCTTATTTTCATTTAGAAAAACATAATTTGGAGAGACTAAAAAGATGAAAATGCAAAATTTAAAACTGTGGCAACTTTTCAGAAAGTATGACCAAAGAATTAATAAAATGAGACTCTCACAAATTCTTTTGTCACTTAGACTTATATTAGCAAATCAATCCTGGTCCAAAACCAGTTTGGTTTTGGTGTTTAAATACTAGCAAGCCTAACATATATTTCCCAAGGGTATTTGGCTAAATGATAAAGCCTGATGCACTTGAAGTCCATAACTCAGCTTCCTTATGTGTAAAACAAATGGAACACCTTACTGCCTAATATTTTGAGAACTTGTAGTAAAGCATTTTAATGTATTAAAGTTGTGTTTAAATAATTACCCATTATCATTCTGCAGCATTTCTAATATTTAGAATCAATGGATGTAACATGAATAACAGCATAAACAGATACCTCGGAAAGGTTTGAATTTGTTCTCCAGATCAAATTCTTGCCTTCCTAATCGAGATAAATCAACTCTGAGATCGGGACAAATGGCATATTCCTCTAAGGTTTTGCTGATCTGATAGATTTTATCTGAGACTATATCTGGAGCAGGTCCTGTAAGAAAAACAAATGTGGTGGGTCATATTTTTAAACAAAGGTTCCCTACTTAAAAAGTGACAGCTATAGCAAACATTTTTCTGAATCTATCTGAGTTATTAAAGAACAAGCCTGAACAGTAAAGAGGTCCTTTTTAAAAACTGCAACACAGTTCTAGAACATTATTTTAAAAAAAAAAGTTAAAATATAATGCATTACTCACAATATTTTATTCACATAGACTACTGAAATCAATCATTATTCAGGGCAGAGTGGGTGAGGGAACCAAAAAAACCCACAGCCATCTTTCTATGGGTTTGCTGCTCAGAGACTGATATTTTTCACTTTACACAGTATCTCAACACATATGTCAAAGGAAAGTCTATCCTCAAGCAGCAGTTCTGGTGTTTCATAGCGCTTTTTGCAAACACACACCTATGCAGCAGAGATAGCATTTTGTTTCACATTATTTCATAAGACATAATTTATCATTTTTAAAAGTCTTATCATTTTGACAGTGCTGTTTTCTTGCAGTTTTCCTCCAAAGGCTTAATGAAATGTTCCTTTGTTAGAACTGCTGAACAAGCAATTATGACCTGGAACTGTTAGGTCACTCAGAAACAGAAGTCATATCTTACTTGTGCATTACCTCTATTGCCAAATCCTGAAGATTGGCCCTATTTTTAAAGACTTACTGTCAACCAAATAGAAGTTGCAGGCTTGATGCAAAAATTAGAAGATGAGTTAAGCTGTATGTAGCACAAGAGTTGAGTCTGAGTTACAAGAGAAGTCCCGTTTGGCTTATCTGACTCTTGCTTATATTAAAGCCACACTTCCACTCTAAAAAAATACTTCCTTTATTCTCTTTCGTATGCTTTCTCTTCTAATCCAAAGCCTCTGTCTTTTCAGTGTTAACTTGTGACTCCTCCAGCAATGCTGCTATATCCAGTGGAGCTTTGCGAGGCAAATTGGTGTGTTCCATCTCAGATGGAGTACACCATACGGTCCAAGGTAATACAATGAGTAACAGGCACTTAACTCTTCATGTGGCTTAGGAAATTACTTACTCATCTAATCCAAACCCATCCAAGGGGTGAGGACAGGTTTCCTTTGCTTCAGATCATCCTTGATAGATGAATGCACTGTCTACCGATATTTCCAGCTAAGGAGATCCCACAGTGTTGTTCTGCATTCTCTCTTACACCTATGGTAACAAACCACTTCTGCCTGACCTGGATCTGCAAAATAGACTGAGAAAGAATGCAGAGCAACAATAGCCTTCTCTTGGAGCTTGTTGCAGTGCTTAACCATTCTTTAGTTCAAAAGCCTTGCATAATACTTAACCCACATTTTTCTCAGTTACAACTTAAACCAACTACTTTTCATTATGTCCCTGCTGATTATCATAACTAACTTGAACATTGTGACTTGGGCTTGAGGAGTGTTTCATATTTAAAGCTTAATGGCCTGTTTGAATTTTCTCTGAAAAGGCAGAGCATACTAAAAAGAGTGCCCCACCAACTGTTACCCATTTATCAAGTAGATATTAGGTGCATGTGGTCTTGTAGAGTCTACAGAGTGCTAATGGATCTAACGGTTTGGCTCTGGTATGTTTGTGCCATGATCCTAGCATTCTCACTGCCTTACACAGTCCCTTTAATCTCTTGAGGATGCAGTCTTATTCTGTTTATAAAATACCACTGATTTAACTACACGAATTTTCAATTCAAAAAGAGACAAGGGAGAAGCATACCCTCTCTAGGTTTCCCACTTTCAAAACAGGGAAGGAAACATTATTGTTAAAGCACTTCCATTTTTTTTCAGATGGAAAGCACTCTACACATGTGAGGTACACAGTGCCAATAATTGTCACCGTGATGTTTTATGGGTATACACAGATCTATGACATAAAACACACATGATGTGTAACCTACCTACACATGCGAGCTTGCTGATTTGGGAAAACAAGACATTAGCTACATAAACAAATTCCATTTATTCAACAGTGAAACTGCTATAGTTAAAATGTACAGTCCTCACCCGGATAAGAGTAGTTATTTCCAGGGTAAACATGAGAAATTCTTTCCTCCATACAAGACAATGAGTTACACTGCTTACAGCACTTCTGAAATTACACACTTCAAAGTAAATCCCAAAAAAAGCAACACAGAAATATTAGCAAAACACATCTCCCTCAGAAGCATCTTTTATAAAAGGATCAGAACCATTACAATGATCTGGCAGACTACACAAAATGCTGTAAAAATGGGATGGCAAACCTCTTGTTTATAGAAATCTTATAGCTACCAGAAGGACCAGTGAGCATGCAATGCTTGTCATCCAGGCCCATGCAAACAAATACACTCTTATTAGCAAAAAAAACCCAGACATGCATATGTTCTTTCTAGTTTTATCAGAATAAACAAGAAACACATAGCTAAAGTCAGCCAGTTATCTTTGCCAGCATATTTTCATCACATTGAGACGCAACGTTGTCATGTGTTATTAAAAAAAAAAAACCTACCTCCATTGGCAACCTCAAACTTGACTCCAAACTCTCCTCCAGGTCCCCCCGGACTGTGGCTAGCTGTTAGAATAATTCCACCAGCTGCTTTGATCTTTCGGATGATACATGAAACAGCAGGTGTGGATAAGATACCATTCTGTCCAATAACCAATCTGCCAATCTAGGTGGAAAAGGAAGTCAAAGTACTCTGAATGGTGCTAAACTTTTGAAAATTAATAAATAAACACAGAGGCATATAAGTACACATGTACAGGACAGAAATTTTAAACCCCTAGTATGGAATCTATTCTTTTGCAGAGAAATACCCATATATGAGGTTGTTTCATGTTAGTCTGGAGTGCTGACATAAAATACGGCATCCTGACACATTTAACCCTAGTGGCCTGTGTACTGACAGTAAAGCAAAAGCACAACCATGGGAGTGATTTGCAAAGGTCCCAAGCATAGTAGTGAGTTATGATCCTGCTATCAAACCTCTCAGGTATCCCCATAAACCAGAAGATCCTCTCAGATATCAATATAGTTTAGGGTTGACAGTGTGGATGCAATTTGCAGGTTTCAGTCTTTAACTAGCAGAAAAGAGAAGATCAAGCAAATTGCCTTCCATGGAGGGGCTTTTCAGTGCAATCATAAATACCACTGCATACTACGACCTGTAGTCTCTGCGAGTCACACCTACATTACCAAGACATACTTGGATGTCCTGCCATGCAGAAAATACTGTTCTTTCTTCAGCCATCAGTGGCTCGTCTATTCCAGATGAAGAGGGTGTGTTTCCTAGGGCACAGCTAAGCAGAGTAAGTTCACACCATTCTTAAAGTAAAAAGAGCTTTCAGGTGGTGTTATTAAACACTGACTCAATCTGTTTGGTATTACGTGCAGTTCCACTGCAAGGTTCCAATTTCAAAACCTTCCCTTCATCCCCTACACAGACACTACAGTTTCAGCTTCACATAAATAATCTAGCAGCTAAACAGAAAAGAACTTACAAAGACATATGAAAGAGTTCCAGTTCCTGGGAAACAGCATGCGTTATTGTAAATCTCTAAATTTATCCTAATTTACACATTTTAGAAACAATAACAAAGGTATATTTCCTCCACTCCTAGCTCCAAGCCAAGTGAAGCAGATGATTAAACGTTATTTCACTGATTGGAGAACAAAATTGGTATCTTTCTTACTGATCAGACTTCTTCACATTTAAGTAATGCTCTTCCCATCTTTTAAAACTCTTTATGCTACCTTTACATTTTTTATTCAATTGTTTTGAATATTAAAGAACTCCAAAAATACTTTCTATACAATCCCACCTGTTATCATGGAAATGCAATTTCTACATTGTGGAACAAATATTATTTTTTTTAAAAGCAGAAGTGTTTCCACTTGTTGTGGGTTGACAACTGACAGACACTCTCTTACCTCAAAAAATGCATAGGATAAAATTCCACCCATCCAGAGAGGCACTAAAACCAGTAGGAGCTCTAAGCATGCACCTTGACACACTTTTAGAATCAATCTCAAGAAAGAAAACTTTCCATTAGCCACATAACCTACTGTTTTACTTAAGCCAGCGCCATGTAAATAATTTGAAACACAAATAGATTTTTTCAAATTATTCTGAATTTGAGTCTGTCCTTTTATGGTTTCTTTTCAGTCCACAAAGCTGCTTTTGGACAACATGCCATGTCTTCCAAAATTGTTGTATTACTGGTGTCATTTAACCACTATTGCCAATAGTACAACTGAAACATTAGAAAAGATGCAGAACATTGGGAGATAAACATCAACAAACTTTCTCCCAGTCTATACAACAGTCTACTCATGTATCTTTATTATGGAAAAAAAAGGAAGACGAAAATAAATACTGAAAGTGTTTGTTTTGAATATTATCTCTCCCTTTTTTAAACTATGAAGCATGTAGAAAGCTAGGGCAAGGACCCAATCTTCCAAATACAGCTGTCAGAAATAGATGCCAGCTCTTAAAACAGTATTGTGTATGGGTAAGCACAAGGAAGATGAGAGAAATTATATTTTGCAAATTGCTTGAAAACAACATTGAATCTACTTGAGGTACGAAAGTATAAATGCATTTATACTTGCATACAAGCTTAACATGAGCACATGTTCTCTTTATTTCTTATTGAGGTTTAGATTTTTGCTTTTATGCAGCCCAAAACTTTTTTTTTAAAGCAAGAAGAATACTTAGATTACTCAGAATGCACAAATTACCTGGTACTATCTCTCCACCATATCTTCGGTTTTTTCCTATTCAACAGTTGCTGCACAAACCGGCTCTTCCATTTTTCTGGATCCCCAATATTAATATGAATGGAAGTAAGTAATTTGCTTTGCTGTCAGCATTTGTGATAAGGCTATTATTTCTATACTCTTATTTATTACAGCAATTTCTGTACTACAGAAATACAATATTTAGTATTCTAAATTAACAATCTTGAAAGTGAAATCACATGATGACACACACATATCTTATTTGCAGTGACTACTGCAAAGACCTTCACCTTACGTGATGCTCTTCCAGTGTTTTTATAAAACTCCCTGAGGACAGTACAGACATTAAAATTCTACACATGCCACTCATCTTTCTCTAATCTTTCTATTTCAGTGGCAAGAATGCACAACTGCATCCCCTCTTGGCCCAGAAGCTGTTAATTTTGTCTCTGAACCAAATACTAAGCTGACATTTAATTAATTCCAAGCAACGAACTCTCAGATTAACAGAGCTCTTACAGTCTAGGTTATAACACTAACCAAATAATGTCCATGTACTGACTCACAATTAAAGTTCCAGCAATATCCTTGGACAGTTTCATAGCATGAAAGATTATCTTTGGAATTCAAAAACTCGCATGGCTACAAGATCACAGGCATGTAATGTCTCTTCTAGTACTGCATCCCTATGACGTGTTCTGTCACTCTGCTTTCAGTAGCAACAACAGAAACAAAGACCATGAACCTCAGTAAACTGCTACAGCTGAAGGAACAGTCCCCCCAACAAGTACTTCACAAGAACATTTTTATAATATTACCACTTGCAGCTGTGCATTTTCAGATGATTCAGTTGATTATCATGCAGTCAATTAATGCTTTTTTAAATTATTTTCACAGTAATCTCTCACATGCCTCAGTCAATTAAACTTGAAAGAACATGAAGCAAGCATGTTATATCCTGGGCAGCACAGGATATATCCTGTGCCTTCCCCTTTAACTATAGTAGCCACAAGATGACTGAGTGCCACACTCAATATAGAAGCAAATATATCAATCATACAGGTCCAAGGAGGAAGGGTGAGATTTGCATAGAAGACCATGGAATGTAAAAACAAAAACAAGTTACTACAAAGAAGACAACTGTAAAACTCTCTGCCATCTCAGACTTCTACAGCATTACTAGCAACACTTCGTGATCTCTCTCAGATGCTGCTATGACTTTCCATATTCAGAGGATGATCATCAGCTTCTGATCTGCCACTGAGACCCACATACAGCAACTTCTCATTTAAACTTACCCTAAATTTTCATCAAAAATGAGACATCACATTCAGCATGTGAATCTAATGGAATATCTGCATTTAATTAATAGTGGAATTGTATTATAAATGATGGAGCCTTTTACCTTAGTTCTTCCAGATATTATGATACAAAGGCACGACCACTGATAGGACACAGGTGAAAATGAAAATAGAGCCTCAGATATTCTCTACTCTGACAAACTACTTGTTGCAACATGGCACGGCACAGAAACTCTGTCTGGCTTTCCTCACACTACCCCACCCTCCCACGACATGCAGACCCTTAACCCAAATGTGTTTGCAACAGCCCCAGCTCTTGTGACCCATCAACAGGTGACCATGGTTAGCCACCTTCAGCTCTGAACAGTAAGATCTGGCGGAGCACGTGCTGATTACAGTCCCACAGCAAGGATCAGCCTATAGCTATTGCCACACAGGCTATAGCTGTGGAGCGTGAACCTACAGCCCCAAGCTGGAGGGCATGGGCCAGAGGGACCAAAGGTGAGAAGAAGGCAGGGCAAGCACCAGCAGCTAACCGGGAAGAGTGCCTCATCTCATTCCTTGTACTGGGGCCTGTGCCAACTGTGCTAGGCTGTTAAAACAAGGGGAATGTGAATGTGGGGTAAATCACCAGATTAAAACCAGGGGAACCTAGCAAGCCTGAAGGACAACACATTTACAATTGATAATAGAAAATCCCTTTTATTTTTGTACTCAGCAGGCACAATTAGCCATAGGAATCAGTATGTGTCTTTCAGGAAAAAGACTGAAGTTCACTGCACCGGTGCTAAGTGGCTATTCCACTCTTGACACTCTGGCTGGCTAAAGGTTTTGAATGCAACTTCAACACTTCCACACATTTCATCCCATCCCACCTACCGCAGCTCACTTCTTTCCTTGTGATACCTGCTACGTTAACTTCATACAAAGGGAGAGATCTTTGCCCTCTGGAGTATTCCCTTCCTCTCCCCCTGCTTGCACAGCACAGCGCTAAACAATGCCTTCAGGGAGGTTTAGATATTTTCCTAGCAGAAGTATTTTAACAGCCAGTGAATAAAACATAGAGTATTCAGTATATAAATGTGAAGCTTATGCATCTACAGTGTGCTTGAGAGAAACAAGGGTAAGGGCAAGCAGGGTGTGGATCTCAGAGAGGGGATGGAGAATCAGCACACAGAAGGGGGAAGCCTTTTCTGTATCAGTAGCACCCCACCAGCTGGCCTGCTGAATTTGTGAGGACTGTCATTAGTAAGAGTATCACCATTGAATGCAGATATTTGTGGGAACTGTAAGCAGCAAAGCTTGTGTTTTGGCTTCACAAAACACTAGGAAGAAATTGTGTTTCCAAGAAACTTGTAGTAACTTAAGAGAGGGATATCACTAATAGAGTGAGGTGCCAGAAGCATGTCAAATTGGCAATCTCCAGAGATCAAAAAATCCCGATTTTCAGGGGAAACAGAGCAAAACAGGGAACATGACAAAAGCTGCAGGGAAGAGGCAAGCTGACAGGAATAATTAGTCAGGAAGGAGAACTGAATACAGCATAACCTGTCTGACAAGCCCCTGGCCTTTTAAACCCTAAACTTCTTGTCTTCCTCAGTTGTTGTGGTCACCTTGTGGCTGTAACTCTTTAGCTCATACCAGTATGCAAGAGCAGGCAAGGGCCTCAGTCTCAGCAGAGCAGTTCTTGGTTTAGCTGTCGCTATGTTTTATCCCACCACACCAACAGGTATAATTCCAGCAGCGAGACTTTCTCCAAAGAGCTATATGCGGGAAGCAGCTAGGGAGCAGCACTCCTCCAGGTCCCATCATTCCCCCCTCGCAACGACCCACACACCAGCACACTCCTGCTACTCCATGCTTACTCTATGCATGCTCACTCAGCAGTGTCCCCATCCTCACCAGTGGACCCCCCAACAGCCCACCCGATACCCTGTGCCACGTAAGACCTGGTCTCTACCAAACCCCTGCGTGAACAGCGAGTTTGCAACAGCTCACCAATATGCAACACAGTCAATCTCTCTGAAATCTCAGGTATCACTTGGCGTCTGCTTGATAGCATCAGCATGGTGAGCTTTCACAGTTTCACAGTATCACAAGGCTGGAAAAGACCTCTGAGATCATTCAGTCCAACCTACGACCCAACACCAACACCTACTTGTCCTTTAAAACATGGCACTAAGCGCCTCATCCAATCTGTTTTTAAACACCTCCAGGGACGATGACTCCACCACCTCCCTGGGCAGTGCAAAATTTTTTCCTAATATCAAGCCTAAACCTCCCCTGACAAAGCCTGAGACCATGCCCTCTTGTTCTGTCACTGGTCACCTGAGAGAAGAGACCAACCCCTGCCTGCCTACAGCCTCCTTTTAGGTAGTTATAAAGAGCAATAAGGTCTCCCCTGAGCCTCCTCTTCTCCAGGCTAAACAACCCCAGCTCCCTCAGCCGCTCTTCACAGGGCTTGTGCTCCAGCCCCTTCACCATCTTTGTTGCTCTCCTCTGGACACACTCCAGCATCTCAACATCTCTCTTAAACTGAGGGGCCCAGAACTGGGCACAGTACTCAAGGTGCGGCCATTATTTATACCATGCTAGTTAATACATATAGCTTGTATGTGACAATAAATCAGTCAGGAAAACTGAAAGATTCATCTCAAAACTGAAAGATCTCCTGGCTATAAAACAGGATGCATTTTAAAAACAGAGCTTTTGAAAAAGAAATACAAAGAAAGTAAATTCTCTAAACAAAAAAAAAAAAGAAACAAAAAATATATTGCAAAAGTATATCACTTCTGCCAGATCTGGACAATCAATTCAGCCATCATAACAAGAGACAGCAGCTTCAACTCTGCCCTGAATTAGAAATTTCAAGCCTACATTAGCTGGTAATTCTAGCTTTCTGTAAATTCACACTGACACAGGAATGTGCATGCATCTATCAGAAAACATCAGTCTTCTTCCTAAGTTCTTTCCTGTTTTCAGAACTGCATAAGCTGTAACCTTTCTGATTACAGAGGTATTTGCCACTGTTGCCTTCTTGTATTTCATAATTTGTTTGCAAGTGAACAATAAAGATTATTTTCTTAAGGTGCAGCGAAAACGCTGAATTCCTCTTCCTCCAGTAGTAGTATTTTCCTTGAATATCTTTAAAAGACCACAAACAGTAGAGACACGTCTGGTATCCTCCTTTCCCACAGACTTATTTTTAATTCTAGTACATATTCTCCTACAGAGCCAACTGCGTTTTCAACTCCCCTTCCTGCCTCAGTCTAAAATAAGGTGTGAAACAGCACAGCACGGCCAGCAGTCTCCTGAGGTTATCACGACCACCTCTGTTACACACAGATAAAACCAGCCCCACCAAAGCCTGTTGGTGCCGGCTGAAGGGCATATAAGGCAGCAATGGACTGGCTCGGGCAGCTGGTGGGCAGAACACTGACACACAGCCAGACACGAAGTTATAGAATAGTTTGGATTGGAAGGGATCTTAAAGACCACCCAGTTACAACCTCCCTGCCATGGGCAGGGACACCTCCCACCAGACCAGGCTGCTCAAGGCTCCATCCAGCCTGGCCTTGAACACCTCTAGGGAGGTGACATCCACAGCTTCCCCGGCCAACCTGTGCCAGTGCCTTACTGTTCTCATTGTAAAGAATTTCTTCCTAATGTCTACTCTAAATCCTCCCACTTCCAGTTTGGGGATCAAAGCCATCTACCCCCTGTTCTATCACCACTTGCCCTTGAAAAGCATATTCAGTACTACCCGGGCTATGATATTTAAACCTCTTTCCCTGTTCCTATGGGGCTACCCCGTGCTGCTCTGTGCCCAGAGGGTCTGGCATGGGTGCAGACCCTGCTGTAGGACGACTACCACAGTTGGCGTCAGGGGCCCAGCTGGCTTCTCGTAGTGAGAAACTAGCCCCAAGGGGACCACAGAAGTGGAGCTTTTGTCATGTTCCCTGTTTTGCTCTGTTTCCCCTGAAAATCGGGATTTTTTGATCTCTGGAGATTGCCAATTTGACATGCTTCTGGCACCTCACTCTATTAGTGATTTCCCTCTCTTAAGTTACTACAAGTTTCTTGGAAACACAATTTCTTCCTAGTGTTTTATGAAGCCAAAACACAAGCTTTGCTGCTTACAGTTCCCACAAATATCTGCATTCAATGGTGATACTCTTACTAACGACAGTCCTCACAAATTCAGCAGGCCAGCTGGTGGGGTGCTACTGATACAGAAAAGGCTTCCCCCTTCTGTGTGCTGATTCTCCATCCCCTCTCTGAGATCCACACCCTGCTTGCCCTTACCCTCGTTTCTCTCAAGCACACTGTAGATGCATAAGCCTCACATTTATATACTGAATACTCTTTCTATGTTTTATTCACTGGCTGTTAAAATACTTCTAGGAAAATATCTAAACCTCCCTGAAGGCATTGTTTAGCGCTGTGCTGTGCAAGCAGGGGGAGAGGAAGGGAATACTCCAGAGGGCAAAGATCTCTCCCTTTGTATGAAGTTAATGTAGCCAGTATCACAAGGAAAGAAGTGAGCTGCTGTATGTAGTGCCCTTTCTTAAGTTACTGCAAGTTTCTTAGAATCATAGAATGGTTTGGGTTGGACGGGACCTTAAAGATGATTCAGTTCCAATCCCTCTGCCGTGGACAGGGACATCTCCCACCAGACCAGGCTGCTCAAGTCCACATCCAATTTGGCCTTGAACACTCCCATGGAAGGGGCATCCACAGCGTCCCTGGGCAACCTATGCCAGTGCCTCATCACCCTTATCATGAAAAATTTCTCCCTAATGTCTAACTAATCTAAATCTTCCCCCTTCCGATCTAAAGCCATCCCCCTTCGTCCTATCACTACTTGCCCTTACACAAAGTCACTCCCCAGCTTTCCTGTAGCCCCTTCAGGTACTGGAAGACGGCTATAAGATTTCTCCGGAGCCTTCTCTATTCCAGGCTGAACAATCCCAACTCTCTCAGCCTGTCCTCACAACAGAGGTACTTCAGCTCTGTCTTTGTAGCCCTCCTCTGGACCAGTTCCAACAGTTCCATATCCTTCTTATGTTTCTGGGAAACACAGTTTCTCCACAGCGTTTCCTGCAGCCGAACCCCAACGCACTCACCCCATTCGCCGCGGCCATCTGGACCACGACCTCGATGGCCGTCTTGCTGAAATACCTGCCGTCGCTGCCCACCACCATGGTGCAGCCCTGGCGGTCGCGGAGGTCGACAGAGGAGAGGAGGCTCTGCACGAAGTTGGGCAGGTAGTTGCGTTGGCTCTCGAAGAGCGCCGTGGGGCGCCGCAGCCCCCCGCCGCCCGTCGGGCGCTGGTCGTCGTACGGCGCTGTCTGCACCGTCAGCACCGGGATGGGGGTCCTCTCCATGGCAGAGACAGGCGGCTCCGCTGGGGAGCAGCTGCCCCGCGCTCACGCAGCACGCGGAGACGCGCTCCCGGCCTCGGGCTGCGGGAGGCGGGACCGCTCGGTTCGGCCCTCCCCTGTCCCGCAAGGACGCGCAGCGTTTGCCCACCCGCTGGCATCAGCGCGCCGCAGCCGCCGCCAAAAATAACCCTGGAAAGTGGAGCCCGAGAGCCGCTTTCCCTTGCCAGGGATGTAACCGGAGGCAGCGGGGAGAAGGCGAGCCAGCGCGGCGCACTTGCTCGGGGGGATCACGCTCTGTCAGCGCTGGGGCGTCCCAGCCGACCTGAGCCCCGGTTGCCGCGGGAGCCGGGTACCTTCGGGCTGGGAAAGTGGCACCTCCCGGCTGGGAAAGTGGCACCTCCCGGCTGATGGCAGGGCAGCACCGGCAACCAGGACCAGCAGAGAATCAGCTCCCGGCTCCCCTGAAGTAACGCCGGGAAGACGATGCTGTCCCGTCTTGCAGCGAGGAGGCAAAGGAATCGGTTTTCACACGTACAGAAGCACACACACAGGCACACTGGATTACTAGAAAACAAGCTTTTTATACTACAAGCAAGCTTGCAGAGGGGTATGCGTGGTGTTTTTTTCACGACAGGAGCTGAGTACTACAGGAGGGTGTGATTGGAAGGATAACTGATCACGCCGGTTTCTGTCCGAGCTTATTCCCTGTGAAGCAGAGCAACCCTCTGAGGGTGTCTTTCCCTTTGAATAACTCTAAGGGATTTCACACGGCTGTGATGAGGCTGAGTTTGTTGATGTGTATTCATTCTGCTTAAATTGAATGCAGAGGTGGTGGCACTGGATATTGTGAAGATGCCTCACATTTCTGAGTACAAGGCCATGTTTACAGATGCCCTATGACTGTCAAACATCAGCTGAAATTTTCCATCCAAATGCTTGTTTCACACTGAGCCCACACAACAGTATTTACTGGGACAACTCAGTTGGCTGGAGAGTCAGAAAAAACAGTCATGTAACTTAGATGTAATTCTTGTGGTTGTGAAATCCCTGATGTAGACTGACCTGAGCAGACAAAAATAATTTTGTAAAAATAATTCCTCAGGTCTGTATGAGTGAGTCTGTTTATAAGCTGCTCGGAGGCACAACGGAGTGTCACAGCTCAATAAGACAATGAGAAGGTGGACAGGCAAACACAGGGTAAAATGCTTTTGTCTGCTACACAGACAAACAGCTCATTAAGTGTCAGTGAGAGTCACCAGATGAATGATAACCGGGTAAATCAATCCTGGTTTGGAGCCCCATCTCTACAGTCTCTTCAATGGTTCATAGCAGATAGAGTGTAACAGTTTAAGGTATGATTTGTCTGCTACTCATCAGTCCCTTTGACAATGACCACTGCCTTCACAGCAGAACACTATACATGGTACAGTAGGCAAGATCCAACAGTTTAGTTTAAGTAAACTAATCTACTGAAGCAGGTATGGGACTTATATCTCTGTTGAAGGAACACTGTATACTGTGCCATATAACGTGGCAGATACAGGGAAGTACTAATCTCTTGTTTCTCTTTTGTTAGACCTCCCTGCCTGTAATCATATTTGTGGCTTCCTGTACTGATTCAGAATTTTAAATAGCAAAAGGAAAAATACTGTATGGGAATGCAGTTCTCCAATCCTTAATGAAAACAAGGCACAGCTATAGATGAGGATGATGTTGTTGCTTCTTAAATAGTTTTGGGCCAATAATGAAGCCACAAAATTAGTGAAAGCTGAAATGGAATCAGATTACTGGTGACTATTACAGCAAGTATCCGAGAAGGAAACAGCAACAAAGATTGAAAGCATTAGAAACAACAGCTGATAAATTCCAAATGCCAAACAAATAAAGGTAAACACATGACCAAAGTAAGAAGAAAATAATAGTCTTCCAAAGACAGAATTGACTGCGTTTTTCATATGGATAGGGGAAATGGGTTGATGATTTGGAAGAAAATATAATCATTTGAATCAGCTTTGAAAACTCTGCAAACACTGACATTCCCAGAATGTACTTTTAAGAGGGACAACCAGTGACAATTTTCCTGAATTAATATTATGTTGATACATTTATACATTGGGAAGCACTTCAAATTCTTTTTGTGTAGCAGTGCAAGTCCTGCCTGCTCTCAGCAGGTTTCATTGAAAAGTGGAAATCTCTGTAAATGGCCAGTATTGCAATGCATTAAATGATTACTGCTATGTATCTCTAACAAATAATTATCAATCTGGGATTATATTAAAAGCCTGGAGTGTCTTCTTGGACAACAACAACTAAACATATTCTTAGTATTACATAATGTGTCCTGGGTTAGTTTTTAAAAGGTTGTTAAGATAAAAAAACTTAATGGACTGATAGGATACATGCTAAATTTGTTCCATTTCCAGGTAAAACAGTTAGCTTTCTGACTGCCAATTTTGCAAGATTGGTTTGACATATGCTGTCTAGCTCAGCAACATTTTCAATCCTTTCTTTGTTTTTAAAGCTTTTTAATTCCTGAGCCTTAACATGTTTACCATAACTTTGTCTTGTGCAATTAACAAAGTCAATGCTAATTACTTTAAGAGCCATAATTTTTGTTTCCTCAGTCTTTTTTAACCGGCGTTGTACTGGTGTCTTTCTTTTATCCCTTTAGGTCAATTTTTTTCATGCACTGAGGTGGACATTGGGTTGATTTCTATGTTGACTCAAATAAAACAAAAGTGTCCCACCGCAACATGTCCCTCTGTAGCCACGCAGCTACTTCTAATTCAGCTGTCCTGGTGACCAGAATTGTCCCCTCTCCAAGATGGCAGAACCACCAATGGATCTTCTTAAAGGTACATGTTGGAAGCCCAGCCCAGTTCTGACTTGATGCTAATATAGAAGAAATTGCTGTGAACCTGAAGATTACTTTTATGCTATGGAAAAAATCTCTTTTATTGGCTTGCAAATGTTACAGCAGAACTGTACCAGCACTATTAACTAAGAAAGTTTAGCTTCTTCAGTTGCACTACCAAGCTCACAATTCAGTGCTATGTAATACCTGAGTTTTAGACATAAACATTTTTTACAGTTGTTTTATCCAGTGTGTGTTTCTGATAGAGAAATGGATACTGAAAATTAATTTGGCCATTCTCCATGGTGCCGTATTTTGCTGTTTAAGTTCTCATTCACTGGATGGGATTTTCCAAGTATGCTTATAGTGCCATTACCTTTTGAAGAATGGCATACAGAGGCTTATTAAAACCACATGAAAAAATGGCTCTTTTCAGTTAATATATTTCTTTGCTAATAAAAGCAAAAATAGTTTTAAAATCCAGTACTTCCAATTGAGGTATTTCCTACTTGTGAATAGTTTGTTTTCTTTGACTTGCAATGACTTTGTTTCAAAATGTGAATTACTTAGGAATTTAAAAAATGAAAAGGGAAAATAAAACCAATTTTTTGTTATTTTTTGACTGACTTGATCTGTCTTTTGATTCACAAATGAAAAAAATTTCAGCACAGTACAAAAGCTTAAAGTATTTCTTTACATTTCCTTTTCTATATAAGCATTGCTATAAACTGTTTAGAAAAAGCAGAGAAACTGTATTTTGTACTGTTATAGGAAAATTCTTTCCCTTGAAGCAGAGCTTTATTGATAAGTGATATTTATGATCTGGTGGATACCACAACTCAGTGAGGTTGTTTTCTGGAAATTATTCTTCATCGTCAGCAAAGGCTATATTTCACTACAGCTCCACATCTCTAATTGCTGTGAAACAGAGCAATTGTTCTAAGGAACATTTTCACACAAACTTACATGCAAATTGATTTACAGAGCCCAGAAATGAAAAAAATTCCTGAAAACATAATTCTCATTATTAACTGATTTACTGCTATATCGGTAGCTTATGATGTTGCCTGTTACAATCCATGAAATCAGGAGAAATAGAGAAGGAAGGGACTGAGGAAGGAAGATCACCAGTTATTAATCTAACAGAGAAAGCAACTTATGTAAAAAGAGTATCCCCTAAAATGGCTAAAGACTCAGCTGTGGAAAGTTTATTCAAATAGATTTGCACATAGCAGAGAAATTATATATTTCAAAACTCTAAGGACATGCTACTCAAATTTGTGCTTTGGATATCTTAGAATAATTAGCAATTTTTCATTTTCCAGTCCCATTGCTCTTGTTTTCAACAAGTAATTCCATTGAATGCTAGGCCATAAGGTGTTATGCAAGGGTTACGAACAACGGATCCATCATGTGGTGGATTTTGCCAATGTGTGAAAGAAGCAGGATCTGAACATGGACGTGAGCAACTGTCTTTGTCCCTGCTCTAGTCCTGCCACAGTTAGTTCAGCAGCTCCATTGCTGGTCTAGCCTCCGTTGCCAGGACTGGAACGAGCAGCGGAAGCAGCTGGCACTTTAATTCTCCCATTGCCTTAACAGCAGCTTGGAATGTGACTCCCTAGCATGGGAGAGGAAACAAAATGTAATTCCTGGGAGTCGACATAAGCCCTGTCTCTGGTCCTGCAAGAAGGTATGCCATTCTTCTCCTTTGAGTATGTTGCCTTACTAGCAAGAGCACCATTCTGCTTATTTACACAGCTTTCTTAGTCCTGTCACCTGTTATCCACTCCTTGTAGATTAATGGAAATAATAACAGATGTGTTAAAGTTTTACTCTGCATGCTAGGTTTGCTAAATGTCTGTGTAGACCAAAATATGCTATTGTGCTGCATTGATAAAAAGACTGTAAGTAATACAGGATTCAGATTTTTCTTGGTATTGTTCAATAATCGTTATTTAACAGTTGCTAAATTCAATCACTCAAATAAGATGTAAAATTTGTACAATTCTTTAGGCACATGCTAGCCATCAATATTACAAGTCAGGACATCTGCAGAGGGCATTTTCTGGGAAGAAAGTCTGTGTTTTTCACTTGAGTTCATGTTGGGATTTATAGACTGATGTGAGATTATACTTTTTTATGTGTGGGAATTAAAAATAAATTAATACCAGAAATTCCTTTCTTTGGTTTTGCACCCACTTAAAAAGACATCCTTAATTTCATTCTTCACTGACTGCTGTTTCTGGCCCTGCCATTTTTTGGGATATTATTGGACAAAGCAGTCTGGATTTTTCTCTTTTTCCAAATTTCCTTCTCTCTCATGTCAAGGGTCAAGTAATTTTTCCAGAGTCACAGAATTGGAAAAGATCAACATGTCCAACTGTAAACAAGTCCATCATTAAACCATGTCCTTAAGCACCGTGTCTACATGTCTTTTAAATACCTTCAGAGCTGGTGACTCAACCTCTTCCCTGGGCAGCCTGTTTCAATGCTTGACACCCTTCTGTGAAGAAATTTTCCCTAATATCCAATCTAAACCTCCCATGGTGCAATTCAAGGCCATTTTGTCTTATCCTGTCACTTGTGGCTTGGGAGAAGAAACGCACACCCATCTCATTACAACCTGCTTTCAAGTAGTTGCGCAGAGCAGTAAGGTCTCCCCTCAGCCTCCTTTTCTTCAGACTAAACAACTCCAGTTCCCTCAAAGACTTGTGCTCTAGACCCTTCACCAGCTTTGTTGCCCTTCTCCAGACATGCTCGAGCACATCAATGTCCTTCTTGTACTGAAGGACTCAAAACTGAACACAGGATTCAAAGTGCAGCCTCACTGGTGCCGAGCACAGGAGGACAATCACTTCCTTGCTCCTGCTGGCCACGTGATTTCTGATACAAGCCAGGATGCTGTTGGTCTTCTTGGCCGCCTGGGTACACTGCTGGCTCATGTTCAGCCAGTTATCAACTAGCACCCCAAGGTCATTTTTTGCTGGGCAGTTTTCCTGCCACTCTTCCCCAAGCCTGTAGTGTTGCATGGGGTTGTTGTGACCCAAGTGCAGGACCTGGCATTCAACCTTCTTGAACTCCATGTCGAACTCAGCCCATCAAGCCAGCCTGTCCAAATCCCTTTGTACAGCCTTCTTTCCCTCAAGTAGATCAACACTCCTGTGCAACTTTCTGTTGCCTGCAAACTTACTGAGGGTAAGTAAGGATCTTATCCAGATCACTGGTAAAGATATTAACCTGAGAAAAAGAAGAAAAATTCCTTATACTGGTATTCTACGTCTGCTAAACAACCTCTCCATATTCAAGTGTCTCGTTAGCCACCAATGAGATTAGAGATGATGAAAAGAATCCATTTGACTTGAAGATCCAGAAAAAAAATAGGATAAAATTAATCAAAGTTATAATCTCAGGATGCATCATGACATCTGCATTTGAGTCCCAAGCTTCGGCTGAGAACCCTATGCAACTGCGTGTGCCATCAGCAGAGTGGAAAGCGGTCAAGCAGTGCCTCCTTTTGTGGGCATATCTGGTCTGCTATTTGAGGGTCTGCCCGCAAGAAAATTTTGGTTTATTTTTGCATTCTGTAACCTACTATATTCTCTGGTAAGTTCTTCAAGGGGCAGAAATTGATACAGTTTTATTGGTATTACATGGCTAAAGCAAGTAATGGCAACTGTATCAGCACACTAGGCATGGTACATAATATGTGTTGTAAGATGTGAACGATACCTCAAGATTTCATGCATCACTGCCCGTCCTTTAATACGAAGAATATCTGCAGAAAAGAAATGAACCATAAAGATAACATTTTCTCCACTGTGTTTTAAGATGATTAAAGTTATCCCTTTTCCTATGGTGGTGGAATGGAAAGCTAAAACTTATCTTGTCAGATACCTTTGATGTCATCATTCAATCTTGTAATGAGGTCAGCAAACTCCATCAAAATAAAAAGGTCGGATTTCTCTAGTTTCAGAAGCATTCAGCAAGAAAAAAAAATTCTCACTATGATTTTAGTCTGAACCATCAGTAAAAGGATATAGCACTTTTATTCTTCATTACTCCTCTCCTTAACTAATTGAAAAAGAGCATAAAATCAAAATCAGATATAGAATTTCCCAGGAGAATACTAAAACGTCATTGTTGCAGGTCAAAGCATAAACAGCTGCTAAAATACTTATCACCACTAGATGACAGCAAATATCCGTTTTCTGTGATTCTTGTGAGCCACTCGATTTCTAGTAGGCAAAAATACGCAAAGAAATCCCATGTTAAGGGAGGAGCTGAGATAAATCTCCATTTGCAAACAAATTATATTCCTCCAGGAGACAACAGTAGCATTCTTCATTGAGTGAAATTCATTAACTGGGTTGCAAATTCTTTGTTTCAGCCCCAGCAGTATGCTGCTTTCTAGCCCTAACTTCAAGAGCTGTTCTCTGAGATACTTGGCTTTCTGATGTTCTTGTTGGCAAACCGGAGTGCCAGAAACTCTGTCAGTTTTGATATTTACTCATTTTCCTTCAGTTCATCTAAGTCAAAAGCTGATCCCACAGGGATGTTTTGAGGAGGAAGCAACAGAATTTTTACAAAGAAGCAAATAAAAAAAATATAATTAAGAAATTTAGTCTATCAGTCAGCAACTTGATCTAGTTGAAGATGTCCCCACTCACTAGAGGGCTGATGAGCTAGATTACCTATAAAGGTCCCTTCCAACCCAAGCTGTTCTATGATTCTGTGGTTCCATGATTATGACTAGTTCCTTCTGGTAAACGCAGTTTTAATGTTATATCAACTCAACCTTTGTTCAGATAACCCCTCAAACATTGATAGCAGTCATATCAGTGTAAGGAAGGCATCAGAGTTTCTCAAAAAACAAGCAACATCAAATGGGTAATACCAAAGTTCAGATTCCAGAGGAAAAGAGACTTTGCAACAGCTAAGTAGCCTTTCTTTGTGTTAGGAAAGGAACTGCCACAAACAGGAAGAGTCAGCCACAGAGATGCAACTTCCTCTATTTGCTTTTTGAAGAACAAGCAAACAAAAAGAAGGTGCTCCTAGAACAGGGGTGCCAACCCACAAGACAATTCATAAACTAGAAAAATAAAGTTAATTCTGAGGAAAGCATAACAAATTAACACAAGCAAATTTGTCTCCTACTTGGATCTCTGAAGAATAGGTTTCCAATAAAACTAAGTAAAAAAGGCTATTTTTAAAATTTTGAACTTCAGTTTCTCCCCTTCCCAAAGTCCGCTGTCATGTATGAGGCCTCCCATTCCTTAGCTCTGTAAGCTAATCAGTTTAACAGTAGCTAAAATAAGGAACTCAAAAATATCAACAGTAAGAATTTTTAACGGTACTGTATAACGTATGTGGCTTTCTTGGAAAATGTCATAGAAGATAATAAAGAAATGTGTAAATGAAATGAAGTTTGGAAACTCAAGTACTTCAATCCATAAACCTCATAAATATTTCAGAATTAGCAATGAATGTGGGCAATCTTTACTTATAAAATAGGGTTCAGACACTGCGGGTGTTCTGGGCTTAGAGCATGGGCAGAAGAAAATGCTGGAGGCAGACATGACAACTGCCTCGGTGTGCTAGCACAGCATTGTTACTGATATGCCACTGCTGGCCTTAGCTTACTCCCTAAAAAGCAAGAGAGGCAACTGTGTTGGTGAAACGCCTAAACTCTGCTGGCTCCTCTCCTTAGCTGAGGCTCACTGCCCCAGCAAGGGAAAAGACCTCTGCTGGCAGTAGGAAGACTGCTGTTTTTACTCAGTGCAAAATCCACATCCAGCACAGGGTATTATGAAAGTTACTATCCAAACATCTGATGAAACTGGGTGTTAGTAACTTTGGACTTGATTATAATATGTTTTGTCCCTCTGGACTGCTGGAGAAAGAATTTTTGGAGGCATTTAATGATGTAAGTCAAAGAGAATAAATGTGAAACCTGGAGTTTTACAACCTAATTTGGTTCTCTCCTGCTTCTCTTGTACTCAAGGGTCCCAAACTGATTTACAAAACCATTGAAGATGACTGGTGATGCAATGACTGCAAAAAGCAGTTCCTTGCTGATGGGTAGCTCGTATTAGACTGAGGAAGACTCAAAATGCCTCCTTGGGAAACACTCAGCTTCGCAGCACACAGCAGTATGATCCTTTCCTGTACCAAAGGAGCTGGGATGCTAGGAACAGTTCTCACAACAAGAGATTCCTTTTCCGAAGCTCCCTGCACTCAGCCTCGGTAAAAAAAACATACCCCCTCCAGGTACAGCGTGGGGGAAGCCAGCACCACCAGCAGGCACAGCCCTAGGATGAAGGACAAGGCTTCCTCTCCTCAGAAACAAGGGAAGCGAGTAGATGAGAACCGTGCAGTTAGCACTTACTCAGTTGTATGGGCTAAATTACTATTCTGCAGTGGCAGAGGCACAAATTCCCATTGATACTGGGCAAAATTGAGCATTCTAGGAGTGGGTCCTCTGAAAACGCCATCTTGGAGAGATAGCTGGGGTTGATGGGGTATTCAGTAGTCCTTCCGCCACACGGAAGACAAATTGCACTCAATTAAACCTACAAATGTACCACAGATAGCCGACCCCTGCCTAGTGTTTACTGTTATGCCTTAATATTCACTAGTACAAGCTACTCGCTCCTGCTAGAAAACCTGTGACAGAATCAATCAAACCAACAGAGCAAGAGGGTACTGTAAGGGGAAAGAAAAAAAAAAACAAACCAAACATTCTCCATATAAGAGCCTAGGGTGGCCTGTTAAAAAAACATGTTGGTCGTTGGGGTTGATATGAAAAAGCTGGCTTTTCAGTTGTCTCTGTTGCTAGCATCATAGCTATAGTCAATACAATCAATTGACATGCTTTTCCATGGATGAGAGTGCCGGGTATCATGATATAAGAGCAAGATAAACCAAATTTGCTTTCACCTGAGGTGTAATATCATACACATTGAGCTACCTTTCCCAAGGTTTTAAACCGAGCCCCACCATACCATGTTGGCTAAACAACTGGAATAGACCATCCTCACATCTGAAGTAAGTATTTCTCGATACGCAGTTGGTATCTTAATCAGAAGTCCAGATAAGGAAATAGTTTGCCAAACTGTTCAGGTACTTGATGGACAGGAGGGAGGAAAACTGCCAGGGTGTGTTTCAGAAGACACATTAGAGATTCTGGCACCTTCTGATTAAAGATTTTTTTAAAAAAAAAAAAAAAAAGCAGGGGTTGGGGAGGAGGTGTTGCAGGCTTTGTTGGGGTCATGCAGAGTCTGGACTCCCATGTGCCAGCTATCTGTATTCTGTGCAATTTTCTGAAGAAAAAAGCATTTTGAAGCATCCACTGCTTTAGAAGATGAAATTTTTTCTTACCAATGTACAGGGACTGCCCTCTCAGCCTCCACTTTACACTACAGAATATCAAAAGGGATGATGGCAAAGAGAAATGCAAGGTGGAAAGGATTGCCCTGCTACTTCTGGCTGTAAATCTTGGCCTCTGGGAAAGTGCTGTTTGTGTAGGCAGGACTGCTGCCTCAGTCTGGTCCGTGGAGAAAGGGGAATTGAGCTATTTGCAGCCGCTCTTGATGATTTTAACTACTGTGCAGCTGTGTAGGGGAAACACTGGGGAAAGATTTATGCTGCAGTGCAATGTGGGAACATATCCATAGGATGTGTACATGTCCACAACAACAGCAACAAAAAAAGGTACAAGCCATTAAAACCTTCAGAAAAGTGACATCAGATGGTCAATATTTTGCCTGGAGTAAATGGTGGGGTAGCATGCCTAGAAAGGGCTACATGAATAGCCCAGGAGTCGCTGGTGGTGATTTAGTTTTGTGGCCAGCAAGGAGAGGGTAGCCTGGAGTAAAAACTCTGGCTTAGCAAATTGTGCACTCCTGGCATTTTTGCCAAGCAATGGTACAGTACACACCAAGAAGGCAACATTTTGCCAATGTCAGGGAAAGGAAACTACTGTGGAAACCTGTATTTGTCCTTTAGAATGAACTCCAGAAGGCTAGAAGTGCACACTTACAGGAGCAGGAATAGCAGCACAAGGGATGTGCACCCTACCCAAGCTGTAACTCATTTAGCTGACAGTCTGCTTGCTACTTCTCCCCAAACCCAAGAAACACCCTGTGTCATTGTCATCAGGTCACCATTTAGGAATAAAGAAGTGCAGACTTGGTGTGGCTGGGACAGAGTGCATGGATTTGCAGCCTGCAGTGTGAAGGGGAGAACAGGAGGAGGATCTCTAGTCCCACCTCTCAGTGGGAATCTGCTACGAGGAGCAGTACACTGGCTAAACCAGTTGCAAACTCCGTTGAAAAGTCCTATACAGGAGGATAATAACAGTATAAAATCCTACTAAAGCTGAGGTAAAATGCCACAAAAGCCCTGGAGCTGAAGTAGTGGTTAAACATGCAATTTGGTGTCCACTGGTTGATCCTTATTTCACGATGGTGAAGAAGTACAGGATGCTGCTGACACCGAAGGCGGTTGGTCAGCTCCAAATCTTATGTCCAAGTTTTCTTCTCTTGCAGAAGACTGTGGAGTTTCCTGACGACTGTAGAAACATTGGTGGTAGAGGATAGCTACAAAACTAGTCTCCTGTGGGTTCACCTTGCTCATGGAGCAGTTCAGGTATTGAAGATAACCGCTACCCAGATTTACAGCCACAGTTAAACTCTGCTCTGCTACCAGTGGCTGGCATCATGTCTGTGGTAATGAGACATGAGTACCCATCTTCAATACTGTTAGCTTCAAAGACAATATAATTGTGGACCCAGAAGCACTTCCCATTTTAACATGATGTGTTTCCGACCAAACCACCAAAAAGGTTGTTAGGTAACCTTTTGTATGGCTGAGCAGGGAATAGCTTATTCTGCACCATTGAACTCCTCAGTAGTGATGTTGTCCAAAAAGTTGGATTTATTACCCAGCATTCAAACAGCCAACCTTGCACAACAAGATGAGACATTGATTTTATTACAGAGTTGCACAAGTCTGGGTGCAGGGTAGGTTTCCACAGATCTTAGTACACCTGACAGGACGCTCCTTACTCAATTTATTACAAAATGTTACAGAGTGGATACTTACTACATAGTTCCCTTTACCAATGTGTGGTTAGTCGTGACATGAAGTTACAGGTGATTTTAGCAGATACATTCACTATTGTGTTTAGGGAGCAGGGGGTCTGTCTCTGGAGATAAGTTTCTTATATTCCTTTGCCAGCAGGCTCTGATTAATGTTGTCCTCCCCTGATGCCAGTTGTCCAGGATGTTCTATATCTGATCTTCTTTTATTCTCTAATTAGTACAAGGCCCAGATTTCTAGCATGTACTCTGTCAAGATGTATTTTACCAGATTCTCTGGGTGCTTTGTTCTTTTAATTAGCATTAAGTTTGTTATTTCATTTGATTCAATATTAACAAATATTAGTCTGTTCTGCTGTTTACTTATCATGAAGTTTAGAACACCCTCTATTGCAAGAGTGATTGGAGTAATCTTCAATCTGCAACGCAACTCTGAAAATAAGCAACGATGCTACTCAAAATCTGTCTGAAATTGGAAAACGTATATGGGAAAGAGAAATAAAAATTATATTACATCGTTTCAGTTAGTGAGGTGGAAACTACCCTTATTCAGCATCATTGATAGGATATTTTTAAAGGCTGGTCACCAAAAGCTACCAATGTACTGTGATTGATGTTATACCTACGTTAATGATCATTGCATTGTTATTTTTAGTAACTTTATAATTGGTTTGTTATCTTAGAACATGTGAATGAAATATTAACTGAAATTAAATCACACACTGAACTATTACAGATTGCCATATTTTTTATTATACACATGCTTAGAGGCAAGAGGGATGGTCACTCACACAACCAGTTACACACTGAAGCTCACAATGCGACAATGGTTAACAATGGTTGAATGTTGGTCTGAGCCAAGGAACTGATCAAGGGATCAGTGAGATCCTACAAAAGCAGAAGGGTCAGGCAAGGAGCAGACAGAGGCTTGGCATGAGCTCCATGCTCATGAAGAATGGATAAGGCACTGGTCACAGCTCTTGCAAAGGAAGCTGCTTGGCTGTGTTTGTCCTCTATGTGTCTGCAAGAACGGAAGGACCATATGTAGGGCATTGGGATGGGAGTGCAACAATGTCACCCTGTAGCGTGGCACTGCCAGTGCCAGTAACAGGCAGTGTTGGGGCTGAGGTTTGCCACACCTGCTCTGACTGGTCTTTTCTTGACCTGCCTGCCACTTGGTATTGTTTGGCTTACTGGTGACAGCAGTTTCTCTGACTGACCAGATGCCTATTGCTAATCTGTTGTTACTTTTTATCTTTGTATGTTACAATCATAGTTCTTTATAGCTAGCCATTTCATGCAGATTGATATATTTATGGCTGCAACATAATGATGCAGTGCAGAGAAAATATATGCCTTATACGGTATCAGTGGCCTTGAGACATGGAGACAAAGACGTGATGTAGAGGAGTACAGGCATGGTGTGATAAGAGATGGGATACAAGCCTAGCCCTTGGAGACCCCAGAACAATCCACATGTAGTCAGTTCATGCAGACCTGGACCTGGATAAAACTCGGTTTAAGGTAAAATAAAGAGAGCAAGTGCAGAGCATCTAACATTTGGAAAAGCATACAGTAAATCAGGATGCAGCACGGAGCTGCAGAGCAGTGAAAGATGAGCAAAGCATAGTAGCCAACATATAAAATTGATGCTCGAGTGGGTCTGCAAGGGAGGAAGAAGAAGAAATGGCTCCTGCTTGGGATGGCACTCTCAGTAGTAGTAGAGGCACCCTGGGTGGAGTCACAGATGTCACTGCTGCAGGCTCTGCAGGGCATCAGGGCTGATGGGGGCAGTGAGGGAGCAGAGTGGTTTATGGGTACAGCAGGCTGCTGGGACCCTAGCCCAACCCATCCTGTTCCATCCAGCCATACACTGCCCACAGAGGATGCGACAGGACATGGACAACCACAGCCCTGCAACCACCCTGCCCTGGTGCAGCAGGAGGGCACCAAGAAGTACATATACTTTAGGATTAGAGAGTAAGAATCTAGTGAAAATCTAGTGAATCCAGAACTACTTAAATTTTAAGGGGCATCATAAAAAATAAAAATTAAACATCACCCAATTCCCTGTGTAATTCCTGGAAATTAAATATGAGAGGTGATATAAACAAATGGCATGATCATTAGTGCAAGGAAGATAATTTCTGTTGTTTATTTTCAATTTTAACCAAGCGTATAAAAACGTGGGAAGTAGAATCTGGAAGCAGTGTGGGGAAAGTCCTACAGAGGAAGAATGATTGCTATCAAGATGAGCGATACAGAAGGCTCCCCACTACAGAAATGCCCCATTAATGACAACCAAAAAAAAGCAGTATATTGACAGTATATTGACAGTTGTCATGGGATTTGTGAACTATACAATTGATGAGCAAATATAAAAATGAAAATGTGCTGCTGCCCCCAGTTCTCCAGATCCTGAGCTGACAGGGTCATGGCCTATATGAGGTCAACTACATCTTTCAACATTTTGGGTATGTGATTGAAAGCTGTATTCATATTTATTATGCAGACAGTATGTGTTCCACGTGGTCTTGAGCCTTTGCCACCTATGTAGTTTTAGTTTCATTTATACAACAGGTTGAGCAGTACCCAGGATGGATGGATACATTCAAAAATCACAAAGCAAGTGCAAAGAGATGGAAGACAGTTTAAAAGAAAACACTAAAACTTCCCACTGTGATTACATCACTGGCAATAACCACTTGTTACCTCATCTCCAGTAGTAAAAGCAAGTTAGCTGGGGAAAGCACTAGGCTTCAAGCATGTTTACCCTATTCCTGTTATCATAACTCATGTACAGCACAGATGCATTTGCCTATTGGCACTTCTGCACATGTAAACGATGTTACTGGCATAACTTAAGCCAAATCCTAAATGGTAGAATTCTTTGTGTTTCATTCTAGACCGTAAGACCTAATCTTCAAACAGCAGGTCAGCTGGGATTCTTAGGAGGACTTCAGGGTTTAACTGTTGTCTAAAGTGCAAGAGGAAAAAAGAAACTATTATATTGCGTATCATTCAATCTTTTCCATCATAAAAAAGCTTGTAGGATTAAGCAGACATGTCATGGTTTTTTATTGCTTGATGTCAACTGTTTCCTTGTTTTGCCCTCACAGTGGCTACAAATACATCTTTGATGATCTCCTTATCCAAGTTCCTGCCTGTAAAGAGAAATATATTAGCTAATTGTACTTTTCAGTGTATTACAAGCATACTTGTACATAGCAACCTGCAGCTCTCTCAGGTAAGAAAATTTTTATTGTACCAATAAGTGAAAAGACAGTAGTATTAAAATTAAGCTGCAACTAACAAGATAACTTTATATTTTACAGACAACAACAGACTTCAAGCTGTACAAATAAGGGAAAGGAAGAAAAACAGTGTTTCATTACAATTACTGAATATTTAATGAAACATTCAAACCACTCCACTATGTTTACAATCAGGGATTTTTAGAATAACATTAAATATGCCAGCATAATTTAAGCATACTTAGTATTTTATTTAATTTCATTTCACTAAAAAGGATAGTGTAGATTCCTTTCAGCTAGAATATAAAACTGCTGGAGGTCTTGATGGATAAACCTTTGACCAAAGGTTATGCTGAACATACTCACTGCTACTATTCTGGATAGTTTAAGCTGGTTGCTTTCACTGGAAAATTCACAGGACTGTATGCTGAAAGGACAGCTTCTTAAAGTCAAACAAGCAGATATGTGATTTCCTCTTACCTATTAGGACCAGTCTATTCATTCTCTTTTCGTCCTCTTTCCAGGCTACTGCAGTCTCTTCCAGATCATAGAGCTCATGGACACCTTGGACTATCACCTGATGACATTTGCCTTGAATAGATACCAGTCCCTTAGCAGAAAAATAATCGTTAGGATATATGAACAAACCATTAAAAAAATAAATACATAAGAAGGGGGAAAAAAACTTTGCAACTAAGCCACACAGTGAAAAATATTCCTGGCAACTACGCACCAGCTAGTTGCAGCTATAGGTTACATGTAGTAACCATGTAGTATGACAACTTCCACTTATAATATCCATTTTCACGTGTCATTTTTTTTAAAGACTAATAATTAGACTTTGCCATAATCTCTTTTCCGTTTCTCATTTGGTCATTATCTAGCACATGTGAGCAAAAATAAGACATTGTCTGTTACTAAGCCACTTTGAATACATGTATGCTGTATGGTGTATGTACCCATGACACACAACTGTTCTCAGAAAACAAACCAGAGTATTTTCTTCTATTTTTTACAGCCCACCAAATGAAAGGCATCATTCTCATTTTTTTTGCTATTTACTTGGCTGCTTGGTACAAGGAAAATGAAAATACATCCTAAACTGTAACCTATATGCCTCTCAAAATCATGCAACTGAAAAACATATGAAGCATCCATGAAGATGAATACTTACAGGCTTCATTTTAAAAGCTACAGTCTGACAACACTGTAAAAACTTGGTAAACCACAAACAGTATTGCACTGCTATGCTACACCAAATTCAACTTCTGCATATTATGTCAACAATTATAATTACGGATAGCAACCTATAGTTACATCCCTAGAAAATGCAGATATATTTATGTGAGATGGATGGAACTTTTTGAAGCAAGGGAAATGAAAAAGTGATTTAACTATGTCCTTATAATTAAATCTGCCACTGACTGTAAACCTTCTCTCTCAACTCAAAACAAGCAGAATCAATGTTTGCTTTTCTGTCAGCTATCTCCTTTTGAATTGTTCCACCAGCCAGCAGGTGGAATGGAACAACGTCTGTACACGAACAATGACAAATTGCTGTTCTCCATTATGTCTGCTCTGATACAGTGATCCCATAGTGCCTTTGACAGGTCTGTAACTGACAACACACAGTTTTTCAGGTATAAAAGAGGAAAAGCACAAACCAAAGAATTTGGTTATTTTCAACTAACCTTCAGTCTTATGATATTCATGGTGCGTCCAGTCTTGTCTTTCACATTCCTCTCCCACAAAAGATTCTATGAAAAGGAAAAATGTTTTCATGAATACATTGGCATGATGTGGTGTTCTATAAAAAGCCATAATGATTTTTCAGTTGACACTGATGTACTACTTACCTGAATAAACAGATTTAAGTTTTCCTCTTCTATGTTTCCCGGAACTTCAAATGTTACTGTAATTATGCCCTGCAAAAGAAAGACCCACTTATTAGAAAACTGAATGAACACTTCATTACATTAATTTCAAAAATGTATTCTTTATAACTTGGCCTCAAAAAAAAAACAGCTACATACCTATATAAAATTTAAAACAATCTCCATTTCTATTCTGTTCTAATTTGCTATGTTATGCTAAACTTTTTGGTCCTGTTTGGCTGTACACTTAAGGGGCACACATACTACTTGAAATAGTTTAACACCATCAGCTGTGCGATTCTTTGCTGTTGCTGATGTTTCTTCTCAAAGAAAGCCTAATAATTTTAATTCTTATATGCTAGTAAGCTCAATTCGCCAATTATGTTGAAGAATTCTGTTTTCTCGGCATACTGATCTTTGTCACAATTTTTGATCATCACAATTCCATCAGACAAAAATTAATCAATGTATTTTTCACCTATTCATACTTTTCTATTATGAAAAGCTTTTTCAAAATAGATTATGTAGGAACAGATTCCCAAAAGAAAGATGGCTGAAGTGATGTTTTATCCCAGAAGAATAATAATAAATTAATGTGTAGTTTAAAATTAACAATTAATTAGAAAATAAAGGAAATAACATGTCTTAAACTTATTCTTGACACTTAACATCTAAATGGCATAAAAGAACATACAGAGAATTACTTTTTCTACAGTCTGAAATTCTTTCAAACAATGACTGCTTTCAGATGACTAGTCTAACTTAAGGATAAAAAAAACAGAATAGTATAGCATAGAAGAGACTATTTCAGTTGGAAAGGCCCTACAACAATCATCTAGTCCAACTGCTTGATCACTTCAGGGTTTATCAGAAGTTAAAGCATGTTGTCCAACTGCCTCTTAAACATGGACAGGCTCGGGGTATCGACCACCTCTCTAGGAAGCCTGTTCCAGGGTTTGGCCATGCTCTTGGTAAATAAATGCTTCCCAATGTCCAGTTTAAACCTTCCCTGCCCCAGCTTTGAAACACTTCCACACATCCTGTTGCTGGGTTCCAGAGAAAGGAATTTCAGTGTCCACAGATGGAAAGTAACTCTTCTTGCACTCACGGACCTCTAACTCAGGAGACCAGGCAGCACAACATCTGTCAGTATTATTTAAGACCGAGGCAAAAAAACGCATCAAATGCCTCCACTTTTTCTTCATCCCTGCTACTCAGATGACCATCTTCACCAAGTATTGGTCCAATTTTTCCTTTAGACCTCCCTTTGCTATGAATATGCTTTAAAACCCCTTCTTGTTATATGAAACAACACTGGCCAGTTTCACTCTAATGGAGCTTTGGTCTTTCACTTCTTCTCCCTTCATAAATGAACCACAGCTCTGTACTCTTCCTGTAAATCCTAACCTCACCTCTAAGTTAGTTTTAAATGTAGACCACAACTAGTATCGCTATGTTACGCCAAATTCAATTTCTGCATATTATTTCAACAACTATAATTACAGATAGCAACCTATAGTTACATCCCTAGATAAGGAGATATTTATGTGAGATGGATGGAACCTTTTGAAGCAAGGGAGGTGAAAAATGAAGAAGTGATTTAACTATGTCCATCATACAATTTCTTTTCCTCTTGAGCTCCACAAGGAGTTCTCTGTTCAGCAAGGCTGGTCTTCTGCACCACTTGCAACAAAAAACAGAAAAACTTGTGTTTTCATATAGTAGTCTAGAAAAGTGTATTTTCCTTCTAAAAAGTTGCTATGTTTGAATTTAATTTTCAGGTTAAAATAGAATGCATACGTCTTTATTTTTATTTTTGAACTTCAGATCCTGAATGTAAAGTTGCTAGCCTTGAAAACAGCAAAAAGCAGTTATAATTGCCTCCTGATAAGCAACAAGCAGCAGAATAAATATAAACAACAAGCAGCAGATTAAATATAAGCAGCAAGCCTAATTGTTTATCTAATGGCTTAGTAAGCTCATCAAAACAGCCAAAAGCTGACACTTCGAGCAGCATCAAAACAAGATAGACAAAAAAGTTCACTGTGCTTCACAAACAGTGCAATATTGATTCTGTTGACTTTCCAGATGAGGATAGTAAGCATGCTTTATCACCAAAAAAGGACTTGGCGTTCACTGTGAGGTAAGTGTTCTGCTCTTATTTATGCCTCATTGGTCTCAATAACCATCTTAGAACATCTTAGAACAGTGGATGTGGAACTAAACAGGGAAAGAATTCTCACTGTTTCAAATGGCAGCACACTGAAAAAAACAACAATGAATGTCTTACTAATACAAGCATGCTATAACTCATAGCATTCAGAACTGCCTCTACTTAAATTCTCTTTTACTTCAGGGATCTGTTCAGACTATTATTACTATAGCTGAACATACTTAAGATAAGTACAGATTTTAATTGAATCAAAAGCCATGAACTTAGGTTTCTGGCTGCAATCATAGCTAAGTATGAAACTGACTTTACATTCAATCTTCAGTTACAAAAGGAGATTATAATTGCCTTTTGCTATTTTCAATAGTAGCAACTTCAAAGACAAATTTGCAGTTCTAAGAAAAATACAGCCATTGTATACATTATATTTTAACCTGAAAATTAATTATAGCAACTTTCTAGAAGGAAAGCACACTTTTTTTAGATAATTCATGAAAAATACAAACTTTTTTTTTGCCACCCCTGAGGGGACTGTTGCCTGTGGCTGAACCACATCCAACTACGGATACCCCAGAGAAAACTTGTGACCCATGACTCAGCCACAGAGCAGGATACCTGCCTATGGACTGGCACTTCTGGGGGACACATGAAACAGGGACACTAAAGAACAAAGCAGTGACAAAACCATTTACAAGCCAAAAGGAGCAGAAAGCTACTACACAAAACTATAGGCTCTGGTAAAAAGTCTCTCTGTCTTTCTTATAAGCCCTCTTTCAGTCCTGAAGGGCCTCGGTAAAGTTTCCCTGGAGCATTCTCTACTCCAGGCTGAAAAATCCCAACTCTCTCACACTCTCCTTACTCAAGTGGTGTTCCAGGCCCCTGGAACATTTTTATAGCCTTCCTCTGGACCCTTCCAACAGGTCCATGCCTTTCTTGTACTGAGGGCTCCAGAGTTGTATGCAGCACTCCAGACGGGTTCTCATGAGAACGGAGTGCACTACTGCAATGACTTGGGCAATCCAAAAGGAGCCTTAATTCTGGTGCTGGGAATCTCTGACTGTATATTGCAGTGTGAATGGTGCACCTGTTATGTGTCTATGCACATGCACAGACAACGTATAAACTATTGGAAAAGATACAGACCTGTGAAAGCCCCAGCGGGGCAGCAAGGTGACTGGGAAGACACAGGGTGGTGCCAGATTTAACCCCATGCACCCATGGCATGCGGCCTCAACTGTCCCGTAGGATAGTACCCAGAAAAAAATAGCACAGGAGTTGCAAAGGGGATACAATTACCACCTGTAGTACACTGGGAGACATGCTGGTTTGCTGTGGGTGTATGCCAGAGTTTATCATTTACTTCAAATAGAGCCTTAGAAAGACCAGACCACTCAAAATTCATCACCACAAGGCTCAGCCACTGACACACCAATGGTCTGCTGAAAGATACACAAACAAGTGCTCACCAAGAAATTCTGAATCAAAATTCAGCAGTTGGCAACAGTGAACTGGCCAAAGGGAAAGCTATGTGACAAGCCATCAAATCTACAATGGAAAGACTAAGCAAATTTAAAATTAAGAGTCCTATCAGGCAGTCCATGTTATAATGCTCCACAAATGGGAGCCTCGCTCCCTGAAGTGCAACAACTCTGCAACCTTTACTTTGAGTAATTAAAATAGTGCAGGATACCTATGGCTGCTGCCCCCAGAAGCTGCTTCTGGAGCGGCGGTGGTGGTGCTGGCAAGCTTGAGGAGGACACTTAAAAAAGTAGGAAACTGGGATATACTGATAGAGGGGCATGCTGAGCTCAGTCCTGATGCTGCAAACTGGACTGTTACAATTGAAATAAGGGAGAAATTAGGGGGTCATAACACAGGACCCCCTGTGGAAGGACTGGGAAGAAGGAGCAATCAACTGGGATCACTTTCACTACTGCTGTGTTTACAGGCAAGGGGTAAAGACCCTCAGACAGGCTAAGGTCACAGATCAAAAGCTCTCACAGCTAGGCGCAGTCACTATCACCCCTCTAGTATCATTTGATAACCTGGTGGGACACACTATTGACCAAGCAGCACCCTAGAGTATCATACCGCAGGGAACATGGAAGAGAGAAGTGTGAGATCAGCCTCACAGCAAATCATGACAAAATAGCAGTTGTGAAAGGAAAGTGTCAGGAGTGGATGAAAAATCTCCATCCTTCCACCCTTCAACCTGGGACTTGTAAAGGGGAAAAAAAGCCCTACACAGATCTACGCCTGGAAGCAAAGAAATAGCAAGCTCAGGAGAATGGTCAGAGCTCGGTTAAAATGGTTATAGGATGTGAGGTAACCTTTGGGAAATCTAAGTCATCTCATGCATCATCTTACTCCTCAAGTAGGGCAGTGCACATGTTCTATGAAATGAACACTGGCCACCACGCATTCCCATTCTGGATGAAACAGCTGTTGGACTCAGAAACCAACTGGATAGCTAGCAGTAGAGATACTCTGTGGTTGTGCTGTTTAATTGTTTACTTGAATATTTGCTTGTACACTAAGACATGGTAAGTAAATAAAACAGTCAGGTGTCTCGGTGTGGTGTTCTGCAGGAACAAGGCCTGAATTTTACAGTACGCAATGCTAACCTTACTAATCTACCCTTGTGATACCCTCCATCACCTGTTTGGCAGGATATTGAGGTTAAATAAAACAATTTAACATGCATATTCAGACTGCTTCAACATTAACCCTGGCAGTCTCACTCTCAGTGACATGGAGTGGAATGTGACCTAAGCGTACATACACTTTCTGATAATATTAAGGGTAAATTTTGTAACAGATATATGTCTACACAGCTCTTTAGGTACTTGTAAGCTTGCAAGGCTTACATAGCAGGGGGCTGCTATGCTGAGGGGTGTGGGAGGAGGCCAGGAGCTGCCTTGTGTCCCTCACAGCCTGTTCCAGCCGGCTCTGAAACCATACAACAGTAAAAAAAAAAAAAAAACCAACAAAAAACCACCAACATCCTGCGCAACTTCTGGCAGAGAAACACATGGCACTCCATTAGAGAGACCTCCAGCCACTTGTGACTGAAGAATATTTGGAGGAGGCATGCTATGCCTTGCCATGTCAAAGGGATATATACAGCCCTGAGAGACTGCAGCTTCCTGTCTAGCCACAGAGCAGGGGCACACCCCAGGTAATGAGAGCCCTGCATGAACCAGAAGGAAAGAACCCTAAGAAACCCTAACACCCTCCATTTCCTATGCCACATGTGGCCTTGCTGGGAGAGCTTGGATGGACTAAGTGTAACCCACTGAAAAAAACAAGGAAAGCTGGTGTAGAGCGGAAGAGAGAAGGAGAGGTGTGTACATCTGTTTGTGTAATTGTTTTTCAGTGCTCAAACCAGTAATTTTAAGTTTTTGTTGCCTAGCAATAAATTCAGTAATTCCCTGACTTAAGATTGTTCTGCTTTCAAGAAAGTTCTAAGTTAAAAAGGATACTGTGGGCATAACATTTGGAAAACAAACATACACACAAAAAAAACCAAACCAAAAGAAATACTAAACCGAAGCCTTGCTAGTAAAACCTGTACATCACGGACAAAACCAGATGCTTAAAAGTAACCATTAGCATAGAATGGTTTATATTCTGTAGCAATGATGGATCAGACGCTTTTTCCTTAAACTCGCCTCCAAAATTACATATGTTGGTCACAAAAAATACATTTGCTCAAATAAAAGCCACAAAGGCAGAAATGCTATCTGTAATTGCATTATGCTAGCATTATCGGATTGCTCACCTGAAAAAAATAAGATTCTGCCCTGATATAAACACACATCGATTTGAGTATGGGGGTTGGGGACAGGGATACATTTTAAAGTTTAATTTGACATACTAAAAATAACATCAACAGAACTGTTTCTCTTTTTTTTAGCCGGCATGCGCTTAAAGGATTGATATCTTGTTTATAAGGCAGAATCTACCCTACTGTTACAAAGTAAAAGGTTACTATGTCTTGTGAAAACAAGGGGAAGTACTCACACAAAGGAAATCTACACATCCTTAACTACTTACCTAAGTTTTATTACACTTTAAAAACTGCAAAGTCATGAATAACATCTTCCTGACACACAGACAATATTCAGACAGAACACCTACAGAATAAAGACTGGCTACAAATTTAGGACTTGATTCTGCAAATATTAAAAAGAGTAGTGCTGTATGTCTATTTCAGTAACACTCTCCATGTGAATCAGTACTGTGACTGTCTGGAGCAGTGGAAGCCTATAAGCTATTTTTTAAAGGAAGACTTACTATATGCATTTAGAACATACCTACAACAAAGCACATTCCTATATATATTCAATGTAATCTTCCAAAGACCTTAAAACACATTACTCCTTAACTGAAACCTGGAAAAGCAACACGATTAGCATGCAATACTTGCAATCACCTTGAACAACCTTGTTACTACAAAAAGATCAAAGCAGTACTTTTGGTAATTACCTTATCTAGATGCGCATGTGTTGTCTTTACACGCTCAAGCTTTTTCTGCAAACTAAAAATAAATGCTGCATTTGAGCAGGATGGACAAAATGTTATTGTTTCAAAACTTAAACAAAATCCTCAGTATTTCAGAGTAAAACTAAAATATCAAAGACAGATTCTATACTCAGAATAAGCTTCAACCATTAATTCAGTTTTAATCTCAAAACAGATGTTCAATTATATTGGTTTGATCTAGTTAATGGTTTATGTTAAGATGTTAGATTTTTAAAATACAAACACAATTAGAGTAACAATTTGCAGTATCTTGGGTATTTAAAACATTTACATTTCAAGAAGTACAACACCCTTGATACTCCTCTGTTCAGGAACAAAATGCGAACTACATAATTAAAGCAAGACTGGAAAACCACTACAATCTGTTTATTTATTAGATGTTGTTTTTTCAAAAATACTTTAGAGGGATGATTTGAAAAGCAAAAAGAAAATTTACAAAGTTTTTGCTTGTGCAAATGAAATCTGTAACACTAAATGAAATACTGTATCACAGAATCACAGAGTATCAGGTTGGAAAGGACCTGAAGAATTATCTGGTCCAAACTTTCTTTGCAAAAGCATGGTCTAGACAAGTTGGCCCGGCATCTTGTCCAGCAGAATCTTAAAAGTGCCCAGTGTTGGGCATCCACCGCTTCCCTGGGAGTATCATTCCAACAACTGATTGTTCTCATTGTGAAAAATTTTCCTCTTGTGTCTGATCGGAATCTCCCCAGGAGTAACTGGTACCCATTACCTCTTCTCTTTCCATATAACTCCTTGTAAAAAGGAAGTCTCCATCTTCTTGGTAGCCATCCTTTAAATACTAGAACATGGTGCTAAGGCCTCCTCTAAACCTTCTTTTCTCAAGTGTGAACAAACCCAGTTCTCTCAGCCTTTCCTAACACAGCAAGCTTCCTAGTTCTTTAATCATCTTTGTGGCCCTTCTCTGGATTTCCTGCAGCCTGTCCATCAGTTTTGTATAGCAGAGACCAAACCTGAACACAATATTCCAGATTTGACTTGATAAGCACTGAGTAGTGGAATAATGACATCTTTATCTCTTCTGCTGATGCCCTTGTTGATGCACCCCAGCATCCTGTTAGCTTTCTCCACTGCAGCAGCACACAATTCGTTCACATGGAGCTTGTTGTCCATCAGGACCCCCAGGTCCCTTGCCACAGAGCTGCTCCCTAACCTGGTAGATCCCAGCCTCTGCTGTACTCCTAAATTACGTTTTCCCAGGTGCAAGACCTTACACTTGTCTTTGTTGAACTTCATTATTTTCTTTTAAGTCCACTCATCCAGTCTATCCAGGTCTTCCTGAAGATGTCTCTCACTTCTGAAGTGTCCACTTTCCCATTCACTTTGGTATCATCAGCAAACTTCATTAGGGTACACTTGATTCCATCATTCAGGTCACTTACGAAGATACTGAAAAGGCACTGGGCCCAGCATCAGTCCCTGGGGAAGACCACTTGTGACAGGCTGCCAGTCTGAAAACAACCTGTTTACCACCAACCTCTGGGTGCAGCCCATCAGCTGGTTCCCCACCCACTGTACAGACCAGTTGTCTAGACTGTAATGCATCCCTTTCTCTAGGAGGCAGTTGTGGGAAACCATATCAAAAGCCATGGAGAAATCCAGTCTGAAAACATCTACCATTCACTCCACATCAACTAAGTAGGTTAATTTGTTTTAGTTACTTTGTTGTCGAAGGGGATTGAGTTTGTCAAGCATGATTTCCCCTTGGTGAATCCATGCATGCTTTTCCCAGTCATACACTTCACTTGACTTGTGACAGTCTCCAGGAAGATTTGTTCCATAAGTTTTCCAGGGAATGAAGAAAGACTGATGTGCCTATAATTCACTGGATCCTCCTCTAAGCCCTTCTTGTAGATGGGGCTAACATCAGCCTTCTTTCAGTCTTCTGGGACGTCCCCTTGTCTCCACAACTACTGAAAAAAAGCATGGCATCACAAGAAGGTCAGTTAGTTCTCAACACCCATGGGTGGATGATGTCAGGGCCCATAGATTTGTAGGGGTCAGGCACTGTAATAGGTCAAATACCAGCTCTTCCTTCACTGAGACCGAGCCTATGTTTGCATGAATTCCTAAGGCCTGGGGTCCAAAGTGCTGGTGAAGGCAGAGGTGAAGAAAGTGTTAAGAACCTCTGCCTCCTCGGCATTGTTGATGACTTGTTCACTTCTCCTGTCAACAGTGGGCCAATAGTTCCTGCTGTTTCTGCTGTGGTTTATGTACACAAACAGCCCTTTCTTGTAGTTTTTGACATCTCTGGACAACTGCAATTCGATCTGAGCCTTTGCTCTTCTAATTGTATCTTTGCATGCCCTTGCAACGCCCTTGAAGTTCTCAAGGGTATTCATCTGCTTTTCCACTTCTGGTATGCTTCTCTTTTGGTTTTGAGCAGACTCAGAAGCTCACATTTAAGCCAAGGGGTCTCTTGCTCTTCCTGCTTCCTTTACCTTCCAAGGGGATGAACTGTTTTTATGCTTCCAGACCATTCTTGAAAAACTCCCAGCATTCACTAGCTCCTTTATCCTCCATGGAAGCTTCCCACAGAATCTCTCCCAACTGAGCTCAATTTCACTGTATAGAGCTCAAATAAAAACAAAATAAATGGAACTTCATTTAAGCAGTCTACAACCTTCTCGAGGCTTTTAGAATTTGTCTTTAAATGCTTCAGTTTTAAAGATTTTCCTCTGTTTTAACAGCAAACATTGAGAACTTCTAAAGGAACTATGAGCAAGAGAAGACTAGAATAAAGAAACAAAGATTTCTTTCTTCTGTCAGCTCCTTAAGGACTTTCTCAGATTTGCAGAGCACAGCACTTCTCAGTAAACCTTGCAGAATGTCACCTAATATTACAGGCAGTGAGAACAACTGGGAATTGCCAATGTCAAGAACAATCCTCCCCTAGTTCACACCTATCATTTTATCTCTGTTGTGTGGCTCCAGGACAAGTCAGTTTAAGTAGCTGATCCATCATAATAACCAAGGGCATGGATTTACGACCTGGTTTATCACCTAATAGTTACCTATTAAGCATAAAGGATATATTGGCCTTTCTCCCTCCTTGATTTTGTTTTGGATGCCTATTCCGATACCTCCCTGATACTGCCATTGGAAAAGATCTGACTGGTAAATTCAAGGAGCTCAAAAGAAACAAGTACTACTTTTCACAGATCAGACAAAGGCCAGACCAGCATAACAAAAAGGCCCATCCAAGACTCAGGAAAGGTGGGTTATCCTTTGGATAGTACTGCACCAGTTCATTAGGAAAACTCATGAGTGCATAATAGGTTTCATCTTCTTCAATTTCTTCTTGTAAATAAGAAGTTGCTACATTCCCTTACCTGAAATGAACAGCATGCATCCAGGAAGAAAAATGAAGCTAATATGACCCTAGCTGCGTAATCCTTTCCTTTACAATTGCTCCAGTACTCCTTGCTCTCTTTTTTGAACAATTTCAGCACACAAAGTTAAGAGAAACATTTCTCCCTTCACCTCCAATTTCACTTTTCCATTCATCTACCATGCTGAACTCAGATTTGGCAATTAAAAAAAACCAAACCAAACCCTGGAACACAGTAACCAGAATTTTCAGCGGCTTCATTTGCTGTGGAACCTCAGTCCCTCACTGTGTTCTACGAAAACGAAAGAGGCCTCCAGTTCATCGTGATGTGAAGTGAGAAAACCTTTCAAATTTTTCCAGTTTAAAAGAATCAGAAAAGCAAAATTTGTACTTTAGGAAATAACCCAACCAATCTTGCAAACTTAGGCTCATTTCACTTTACAAAGTCAAAAAGCTTTTGTTGCAAGGATTTCAAGTGAACAAAATTCTCAGTCTTGGATTACCACTTAGAAAATGAGTATTTAAACAAGTGACTAAATTAGACCTAACAAACTGAAACACAAATTTGACCAATGATTCGAGTGCATCTACTCCATGCACGTATTTATACAATGAACACTGTAATAAAAGACAGTGAAATTATTACCATACCTTATTCCAGACAAACTGTCGAAAGCATGCAGGTCCAAGACGTTGGGGAGATCAACTCTAAATAGGAGGAAGAAACAAAACTTTGTATTTTTGCTATACTTAAATATTGTGTATATTTAAATTATTTATAAATGGTTCTCCAAAGCTTAGATTTGTTTTCCTGCGTATCATTCTAATGCCATCAATCCCTTTCTCGAATTTCCAACTACATTTGGCAGTAACTTCAAAAAAAACAAGTATACTTTACTAAGATTATGTCTACTATTTTCCCTTCAAAAATTCACAGTATCACAGTATCACAAGGTTGGAAAGGACCTGTGAGATCATCAAGTCCAACCTATAACCTAACACTAACACCAACCATCATCTAAACCATGGCACTCAGTGCCTCATCCAGTCTCCCCTTAAACACCTCCAGGGTCGGTGACTCCACCACCTCCCTGGGCAGCCCATTCCAATGACCAATCACCCTTTCAGTGAAGAACTTCTTCCTAACATCAAGTCTAAATTTTCCCTGACAAAGCTTAAGTCCATGCCCTCTAGTTCTGCCACTGGTCACCTGAGAGAAGAGACCAATCCCTGCCCGACTACAACCTCCTTTTAGGTAGTTGTAGAGAGCAATGAGGTCTCCCCTGAGCCTCCTCTTCTCCAGACTAAACAGCCCCAACTCCCTCAGTCACTCCTCGTAGGGCTTGTGCTCCAGCCCCTTCACCATCTTCGTTGCCCTCCTCTGAACACATTCCAGTATCCTAACATCGTTCCCAAACTGGGGGGCCCAATTGCTTAAACCAGTATTATAGGAACATTTATCAAAATATACTGAAAAGAAAAAAAGATGTAATAGCACACAAATAAGCAGTCTGAAAGATGCACTGTTCTCCTAATGTCCCTGAAAATAAAATTTCCATTTAATTCCTTATTAAAGGAGAAATACGAGTCAGAGTTTCAATGAAAAACAGCAAAACAAACACAATTACTTTTTTTTCTTATAAACTTGCTTGCACGGCTTTCAAAGTAATTTTGTAGTAACAGCTTATCTGCAGCAACCATCGTAACTAAGAAAAATCATTAAGCTGACGCAACAGGAAGAAATCGTTACAGAGCACGACAAATGATTAGCTCAGATACAACTTGCAGTTACAAGTTGCTCTTTAGTTAGAAGATCTTGTTAACAAGCTACAATAAACTTTGCATTTCTAAACACTGCCCTAAAAATCTGCTGTTTTCCAATGTACTGAAGCCAATTAAACTACATCTATATTAGCATTTTTCAGTAAATTTTCATATTCTGTGAATCCTGAAATGACCCAAATTATAATTAAAAGCCATTTTCATACTAAACCAGGAACAAAATGAAGGTTTTTAAAAAATTAATGCTCGAGCTTCTGCAAAATCCACTTCTCGTGTAAGTAATAAATATTTATGGTTATACTGAAAAGTTCAATAAAACCTATGAGCGACAAGCTCTGCAAACTAAGCTGCCTGCAGTATTTTTTTTTTTAAAAATCTATCTATGAATTAGAATGTAGGTGTGAACAGTAACAAAGAAAATACATTTTTACTTCTTAAAAAAAAATTCCTTAATTGAAATGCTTATTAGTAAAATAAATATTGAGTTAAATATTTCTAATTCGATAATCTTCCTTTAACTAAACTTATCTAATAGCATACTGAAATCTGTCACGAAAGAGGCAGTATCTGCTACCTACTAAATATCATCATTTAATACCTTGATCTCTGTGTCTCTAGAATTTTAACGAGTCCATTTATTGACCTAAAATAAACAAATCAGAAATTAGAAGAAAATGCAACTGTGATACATTGTTTGAACAATTTAATTATGGAAAGCAGCACGAGAAATAGCACCACAACAACCCCAACTGTTATCACCTTGTTGAACAAATGAGCAGATACACCAACAAGACTTTGATTTTATGACTTTTTCATACCCTAAGTAAGGGTTGGGGAACTTTACAAGTTCTGACAACAAAATACTACCAGTAAGAACAGCATTTTCCTGTGCAAGACTCCTCATGATACACTCTGCTTAGTCTAAGCATTTTTACATTTAGAATTTAAATGACTATTAGAGTTGTAAAGAATTTCAACACTTCAATGCTTCATTGGGTTATCATGGTACTGAGAACACAGACGGGATAAGCCTTTGATCATTATTTTGATTCAAACCATTGGTTCTTCTACACCTAAGATTATTATTTTGGATTCCCTTCATACATCTTCGTATTTGCTAGTGATCTCATATCTATTAGCAGAATTTCTTTTCCCTGATGCTGTCAGAAAAACAGGATCAGCTTCCCACCAAAAATATAAGAACGTGAACATTTAAGACAAAAGCCTGTCCTCAGTAGGTAACATCAAATTTATGTGGGCAGGCAAACTGCTAAGCTTTTGTTAAGCACATAAATGTATTGAAAAAACATTAACAAGAAGCAGAATCTTTTTCCGCACGCTAATCTTGAAATCTGAATTATGTATTAATAACAAGAAGTAACCATGTTTAAATAAAAAATAACTTGTGAGCCAGAAGTTTCATACCTGACAGATGTTCTGACTTTATTCAATTCTTCCCCTGAAACCAAATCTGTTTTATTGATGATTATAAGATCAGCTAATGCAACCTGCCTATGCATTAAGGAAAAAAAACAAACAAAAAGAGACAACATGAACAAATACTTTTTCTGTAGTGCAGAAACACCATCTCCCACAGCAACAAAAAAAATGGTATGAGCATTGTTAATATAGAAAGGTAAGCACTAAACAAACTTGAATATCATGGAGCATGACTACAGTACAATTGTCTTCCTGAGGTGCTCTTCTGTGCAATGAAAGGAGTTTAACCAGCTACAAAGGCTTGCTGGCTTTGGGGTGTGTGTGGGGGGGTTCTTTTGTTTTGTTTTTCTTTAACAAAAAAAATCATCCAATCCACAGTGCTTTGTAATTTATGAACTTCACAAACCCTTATTTGTCTTGCATGCACTCTTTGCAAAGTCATACTTCAAGTCTTTTAGCTTTATCTTTTTGCTTTATTTAATCATTGTGGCTCTATATCTAGCAAAAATATATTCCTCTGTCTCCGGTTCTACTTTAAGCACTGGCTAGATTATAGCATGCAATTCTTTCTTGCCCCAACACAGATGGTTTTCCTTCACTTACATAAAACCCTATGTCTCTTAAAACATATTAGAAGAGTCAAATCTTGGCAAAAACAGAAAATGGAGCATCATGTGACTTTTCTATTTTCTACCTCATCACACCAATCTACCTTGGTTTAAAAGCAATAGAGGAGAGAAAAGCTTTAAAGAAGAAGATATTTCTCATGCACTTCTCTACAGCACAATTCCTTACTGTGATATATAAAATTAATTTGCATATCCATACCGAGATGCTTCATTAACAAGACCTTCTGGCTTTTCCTCTGCCAAGTGCTAGACAAAAATTCAAACACTGTATTAAGCATGCTCAAACGACACTCAAACTCATTCGCAGTTAAAGGAAATCAAAACCAATTCAGATGATGTATATTTTTCAACAAGATATTGAGGAAGATGGGATATAGAATTTTTCTGTTAAATGACAGAGACAAAGTACATTTATACATACACGATTTCTGAAGCTTATCGTTTATGAAAACAGCTCTTTTAATAAATTTTATGACTACAGTACTAAAGTTGTAAAACTGTATTAGAGTATTGATTTTTAATTACTTTTTGTACTAATGATGAAGTAAAAAAGTCACCATGACATACAGTAACCGTGGAAAAATGTATCTGAAAAATGAAAGTACGGTAATTTTTCTGAGTTTGATGTTGACTAACTATTAAGAATGAGTTAGGCTTGCACTACAAGATTTCCACATGCTCCTTTCCTCTGAAAGATTTGACAAACTCTGCTTTTGTAGTAAAAATTTGTAACTCTTCTATGTCTGTGAATAAGTCACTGCTCCTTTACAAGACTGCCCAACATTACTGTTTGCAGCCTATTCAAGCTGTAACTGTGGAGAAACAGCCACTCAGCACCGACCACTGCAGCAGCTTCTGGTCATGCTGTGGGAGTTTTGGGTCTTAATCACCCACCACTTTGTGCTCCGTTTGCCCTAGCTAGCACTATCACAGAATTAGTGAAAGAATAAAAAAATGTCTGCATCTTACACAGTAGCATGAAGTTTGGCAACATAAAGCCATACTTTCATCAACAATTTAGGCAGAGCAACAGACTTCACACTGAAGCACGAAAGGTTCAGCTAAAAATTATCTTCTGCCCACTGTGCCATGTAGGCAGCAGTCTGCAAGAAAGAGGCATCACAGACACCTGGAGGCATCAAAACTTTGAATTGGTGCTCTAAGAACTCATCTCTTATACCTGAAACGTCTAGGAAGATTAGAGAGTCCTGCTCATTCCTTCATCAGCACTACACATACCAGGAATACTATTTTAAAAATTGGTTTCAAAACCAGAAAACACTAAATGAATGGAATTAATTGACATGGGATATATATGCTAAAAAAACAGGCATCTAATATTATTTGACCTAAAACCAAAACTAGACTACAGCATACTATCAGTCTGTCACCTTAAAAAAAAAAAAAAAAGAAAAAACTATTTGCTGATTGTGCACAGCCTAAGCAGAGTATAACAACAGGACGACTGGTAGGTACCCTCTCCTTTGAACTTTTCTTTATAATCCTCTGTGTATTGATTCTATTGAATTACATGTTATCAGATTTGTTGCTCTGACAAGAACAATGACAGCAGCACAGATGTCAAGTCCTGAAAATAGAGAACTGTCACTTTGAGTTGTCCAACTGTTGGCCTATAATTAAAAAAATTAGTATTTCTGACTGCTGGATGACAAATCCATTACAGTGATAACCCATGATATCAATTACCACTGCGGTTTCAATCTGGCTGACTGGTCATGGAGCACTATTGTCAGCTCTTCTTGTGATGGGTTGGTTCTTGGAAGCATGACAACCCTTAAATTGCTGCCTATTATCTGAATGTCACTATCTGTATGGTTTCCAGAACTCTTTGAATCACAAACAGCTGTTGAGGTCAAGCTTTGCAACCAGAGGAACTGTACAAATTAGCAAGTCCTTTATACAAGTTATTTATTTGACATATAACTGAGGAAGTCTGAAGTTTCTGTTATTCTGATTGGATGCAAGTGTTGTACGGGCTTACTGATTAAATAATGTAAGAGTTTTCAGCAAGCTTTCAAAGATAATTATGGATAGAAAAGCTGAAAGTTTCAAAACATTTTTATGCTGCTTCTCACATATTACTTGAAAGTTTAAATATTAAAAATTTTATTTTTCAAGCAGTGGACAAATTTCTCCACTGTTTCACAGCAATCCAAATGACTATTTGGTATATAACCAAAGATTCTCAAGCGAAGTCACAGAACTAGAAGGATTCAAGTATCTAGCAACCTGACAACTCTTAGTAGAAATGCTGATGTAAAATTTTGAATTCCTTTGAATAACAGTACTTCCTTGTTCCCATTCAAATACACTATTAATGTACTACAGGAACTGAAATGCATCCTTATCCATTTTAAGAATTAAAGCAATTGTAAAAATACAATTCATCCAAATGAACATTTACTGAAATAGCTATTCCAATGTTGCAATTTTGAACCACGTAACAATCCAGTAGCTTACCTGCAATCCATGTTTTGCATCAACAACACAAACAATACCTAAAAGAGAACATTAAAATCTAATTGAAATGTTCTGAAAGCAGCTAACAATTTAACTTGTAGACTTACTTAACAGTATCATCACATTCACAACTGCTTATAATACTTCCAATGCTTATAGCATATCTGAACATTAGACTTGTCTCCTAATTAGTGTCTTATCTGTCACTCACATCTATGGCAAAAAAATGTCTACCAAACCCTGTGAGAGAAATTCTCACAAGGTGGATGTCTCTCATCCTACGTCTGCAACAGTAAATTGGCAGAGGTACGCTTTTACAAGTTATTGAAACAAATTAAGGGGACTGACTGAAGCACAGTTACTCTGACTGTAAGCGACCAGCAGCCTGCAATTCTCTGGCAGAAATTTAGGAAGCCATTTCCTATGCATGTGAATGCTTCCTTGGCTAGTTGGGTATTTTACAGACTGACAAAGTGTAGAATTTTTTTGTAAGCCAAAAGGTAAGGTTTTTTCTTACATTTAAAAAAAATAAAATCAACATTAGATATGCTCTTGAACAACATCTAGTGATGATTTACATTACAGTAAACTCAGATTTTTAATGGAACACAGCAAATATTAGAGCTAACAAGAATGCAACAGGCAAAGAAGGCCAAAAACAAAAGACAAGAAAGTCCAGATGTTGACAAGTTAAGGAAAAAAGGAAACAATTTATGAAACACTGCACTGGGGAAAAAAAAACAGCTGTAACATTACTCTTCCATAATGTTTTATAACACATAACTAATGGGGCGAAACAGGGGGGTTCCCCCTTATACCACAATCAAAATCTCTCTATATCTGATCCCTTATCAAAACATTACACAACTTTTGTTGGATTTAGTAGATAAAAAGAATAATAAAGAAGATCTCTGTGGTCAAACTTGGGGATGTGAGAACCAAGATCACGTATTTCAAACATTTTCTGACACCTTGCCTGAAATGATATGTTACGCTAATTCCAGATATGGAATGCAAATATAACGGAAAACAAGTTTCCACTTCTTACCATCAAGATAGATGTCACTTCCCAGCTCAGAATCAATCCAAAACATGGAGGCAACAGCTCCTAAGCAGCACAGTAGTACACTTAGTTGTAAAACTGACATTTTTCAGTAAACTACCAATATTCAAACATTTCCCAGAGAAATTCTATTTGTAGTGCTATACTTGAAACTCTGCTCTTCTCAATACAGAAAGCATCACAGATGTCAAATACCCAACCACACACTGGGTCTAACACCAGCTACGAAAGCATTATACTTGCGTGCACTACAAAAAGGTTTAAAAATCACACAATCAGATGCATGTAAGTTGTCTGTTACCTTTACTCAGTAATACCAATTATCTGTCACTACTATACTCCAACGCTCCCTCATTTCTAAAAAGATGGTACTCCTCTATTCACCTTTCAGCCACCATTTCTACTACTTTTGGACTAATGAAACATGCAGCGCTCTCTCTTCCTTGCACAGTCAGTTGTAGTCCTTCAGAATGTAAAATGGAACATACTAAATTGACAAGGAACAAAAAGAATCAGCAAATGTTTCGACTACTGGGACCACATTCCATCAAGGGCTTGGAAACTATGACTTGATACCTGTCTACTACAAATGGCTAGGAGTATCCTAAAATGGCCCTGTAAAATAGATTCTAGCAACTGTAGGATGTCCTGTATGTTTATTTTTTTAAAAAATCATAATTGTTATGCAATAAACAAATGTAACATGTATCAGTGCCAAAATATGAGGGACAGGAAGAACTGACAGCAATGGTAGTCCTTTTTTTTTCCAGTTATCAGATCCTTTGTTACTGAAAGGCTGTGTAAGAGTATTAAGCACAACAGAAAACAAAATCAATAACCAATCTCATTCTAACACCTAAAATAGTCACCTGAAGTGCCAAGATGCAGTCCTCCAAACATCACTGTATCAACACCAAATACCTCTCAGCTGTTCACAGTGCCTAATCATGTAAGATACAGCAGGAGCCACAACATCTAATGGTTTTCTGGTATCTATTGATTTTTTTTTTCCCAAGCTTAATAGTTTTCCAATTTGACTCAAATAGAGTTCGGGTGTAACAGAGGCCAAATCAATGTCCTTTCTTTTAAAGAAAATTAGTTGACCATAAAAACTCTTTAGCTCTGAGTTGAAAAGCATCAATCTCCAAAATGGGAAACAACTGAAATTTTAATAGGCATTTCCTTCAGTCCAGATCAACAAGTCATTTTTAACTGAGATGGTTCAGAGAAGATTTTAGATAGCCATTACTAACTGGAGCTCAAGTTTAAACACCTTTTTAAAATAAATACCACTAAAGAGCACACAAAAAAATTCTATTCTACTATTGTTCTGTACTTAACAGAAGAATGGATTAGTCTATTTCACAGTATATTTTGTAACTTCACAAAATATAAGGCCTATCACAACTAATGTAATAATACGTCAGATTCTAATAATTTATACTTTAGAAGGAGTAATGTGCAAGAGCAAAAGCCTACTGAAAAGTGCTGGTTTCAAAACGTGCTTCTCTTCTCCGAGCCCAGTGTCTTCTCTTCACAGAAATATATTATATATTTTAACTGGATTTCTGTTAAGCTTTAGAGTCACTTTAGAGCAAGTTCCAAAAAACAAGACAACAACCAAACAACCCCATTTGCAACCGTCCATCTGCATTTTATCCAATCTTAGTCTATATAGCAATCAAAGTATGTGCCTGACAACTCACCACTTTATATTACATTTTGGACAGTGAACTGACTGGCGAGCAAATAAGCACTTCATAAAACCAGAATAATTATCATAGTTATGAAAACCATAATGTGAACTACCTGGATCTGCCAAACCAGTTGTTTCCAACAATATATAGTCAAATTTTCCTTTCCTTTGCATAAGGTTCTCAATAGCTTTCACACCATTGTCCCTGTAAGAAAAAAAATTAAACTTGAGAACAGAGAAAACAAGCTAAAACATGTATAAACATGTGTCTTTTGATGCAAAACACAGCATCAGTTCCACCAAACCAAAGACCTGAGTCAGGATTTACAGTTCACAATGAAAATTCAGTCATCAAACTGCTGCTGTAATGTTAGCTAAATTGTAGCTTTTCATTTCAGTGTGAAAATAGTTTTTGTCTACTCCCAACAAGTATAATAAAGGTGATTTAAATGAAGGTTTTTCTAATACTGAAAACCCTGCAAAGGACAGCAAGACTGTGTAAATATGTATCTATTTGGTTAGACAGTCCAGATTACAAAATGAAGGCGAGTGTGTAGAGGGGTTAGGAGAACTGAACCATGTTCTCCTGCCTTTCTACCTCACCTACAGCAAAATTAATACATGTTATTTATTAAATCTCAGATGATGACATCAGCCTGAAGCAGAAATTTATGGCATTTTATATGAGAAAGTAAAGTATCTAAAACATTGCAGCAATGGTAGCATTCCTTACATCCCAGTAAAACACAATGTTTTCCACCTAGTATTCCAATTTAAGGCCTAGGACCAGTTCTTCCAAGTCTTCAGCACAAAGAGGCCATCACCCGTATTACAAACTTAGCACAAACAATCCAGCATTCGAACAAACATAGTAAAAACATGCTAAAGAAACAAATGCATTCCTGCTTTTCAACACTACCATCAGCTTACAATTTGGAATACTGTATTTCATTACATCACCAAAAGGTTCTCCCTGCAACCTTTCTGAGGTGTGCAACATTGAAGCACTAACCAACATACAGAGAAAGAAACACAGAGTAAGAGATAAATGTGGACATTAGGAAACTTTAGTCCTCGTTCCAGCCTCCCCAAATCTTCAGTCCTATATACAAAAGCACATAAAACTAAGAGAAGAGGGAGAGCTCTCTACCCTACAACACCCCAACGGCATACAAGTAGGTATTTAGATTATTATTCTGAAAGACACCAAGTCCAAATCCAGTAAGGTAGCAAAAGGAAATACATTTCTATCTCCCAAATTCCACCCCTTGTTTTATCTGACAAAAAAGGGCTCAATCAACCCTACCATCGGTTTTAGGAATAAAATCCTTCTCCTTCCCTCAGTTACTGCAAAATCCACTGCAAGAACTCGTACAACACCCCTTCCTTACTTTACTGAGCAGCACAGGCAGCCATTTCTGAGCTCCAGCCACTCTTCATAGAGTTCTCCCCCTTGACTGATCGCCAGGGATTTCTCCAAGGCACTTCCTGGAAATAGAAGTAGTACTGCAATTTTAATCTACAAATTTGCATTACAATGCCCGCAAAAAAGATATGAAAGATTCAAGTTGGTACAGATGTTTACTCTTGAATGATACTTTTTCTTCTGAGACCAGCTTCTGACATGTTCTTTAGAAATTAGTATCTTCCATTTCACAGCAAATTTATAAGCCAAAGTCAACTAAGTTCCACAAACACCAAAGTCCAGAGGAAGTAGAGAATAAATGCCACAAGCTTTACTAAAAGAAAGGGAAGTCAGCCTCCACCTCCATAACAAACAAAGGTTCTGTCCATATATTTTATTTTAGGTTCCGTGACCAGAATAGTAACATACATCTTTGCTGATAAGAAACAAACAAACAAAACCAATCACAACCACTACCATAGTGCAAACTGTAAGCAACGCTTACTATGGTACAGATTTGAAATTACAGTTTTAATAGTTAAAAAACCTGACAAAGAAAGCAAAGAGTTCAAAGAACCACAACCACAAAGCACACATCTCCCCGTTTTCTTGGCCTAGGATAATTTGTGACGCATAAGTGGCTGAGAGGAGAGGAAAGGAAAGAAAAGAAAATGTTATCTACCAACACATCATTTTAATTTCCATTTTCCTGAATTGAGCAGGACAAATGGAAGTATAGCACTTCCAACAGGGTGATACATTAATTTATTTTACTCTGAGAGACTGAATTTACATACAAAACAGATTAATGCATAGTATTATTTTATGAATGCTAGCCAAATACTTTCTGCCCTTCTGAAAACTACGAGGTATGACAACAACTTCAGTAACAGAATGAAAACTACAATGTTCCCAATTTCCAGAAATTTTATATATTTGTCATTTTACAGCTAAAAAAAGAGTTTCTGCAGATTTACATACCTTCTCCAAACTCATTCAGAATAACTGCTATTCTTTTATCATGCTGTTCTGTCAGTATGTAATTCAGAAGAGTTGTTTTCCCAGCTCCTAGAACACAGACCATATTTCTATTACAATGCTAAAAAAAAGTTTAAATTTTCAAATAAAAAACAAGTACTGTTATACAAATGAACACTTCAGACAAAACTGATCTGTTCTGAAATGTGTTTTCATTCTTGTATTCCGCATTCTACTGTAACAATGTAAAAATTAATTTGTAGAGATATTTGACTCCATGGAACTATCAGCACATAAAATCTTGACTTTAGAAGACCCATAGTTTTCCATTCACTAGGTGTCAATGTCTGGTAAACTTAAAAGTCCCCTGTGAATGGGGCAATCTTCCTAGAAAACTCATTTTTACGTTTCTCTTAAAAAAAGGTGCACTTATTTTTCCCGTCAGAGGTAATCACCAATATGCTACTAACTATCATTAGATGAGGCATTTTTCAGCAAGGTTTTAACAACTTCTGCAGCATCACATTACTAACAGTTTCATCCAAGAGGCTTGACTAAAACTAGGGGAATTCGTTACGGTAAACTTCCTTCCCTGGCCTTTGGGGTTTTTTTGAGAGTATAATGCAGTACGAAGTTGTAAATTTTGGAGCAGTGGATTTAACCTGAACGTTACTGTATGTAACTATATTTGAAGCTCCCAAAAAATGTGTTGGATTGAGAGAGGGAAGCCAGCTGAGGTAAGACTTCATTGCAGTCTACAGCTTCCTCACAAGGGAAGGAAGAGAAGCAGGCGCTGACCTCTTCTCTGTGGTGACCAACGACAGGACCCAACAGAATGGCAGAAAGATGTGCCAGGGGAGGGTTAGATTGGATATTAGGAAAAAATTCTTCACTCAAAGGGTAGTGGAGCACTGGAACAGTTCCTCAGGGAAGTAGTCACAGCACCAAGCTTGACAATATGCAAGAAGCATTCGGACAATGCCCTAGACACATGGCGTGAATGTTGGGGTTGTCCTATGCAAGGACGAGACCTGGACTGGAACAGGTTGCCCACATAAGTTGTGGATGCCCCCACCCTGGAAGTGTTCAAGCCCAGGCTGGATGTGGTCTTGAGCAACCTGGTCTGGTGGGAGGTGTCTTTGCCCATGGCAGGAGGTTTGGAACTGGATGAACTGCGGGTCAATTCCAACTCAAGACATTCTATGATTCTCACAGCTGTAGGATGGCAATTCAGCCTGCACTTAATTTAGGTAAATACATTACACTAGTTTCACATTAAGTGACAAAAAGCAACGTAGCAAAGATGGCCAGAACAAATCACAGCAAAGAAGCTAGTAGAAGGGGTGGAGACTTGTAGTTTTATGAAGAGCGGCTGAGGAAATTGGGGTTGTTTAGCCTACAGAAAAGAAGGCTGAGGGGGAACTTTATCACTGGCTACAACTACCTGAAAGGAGGTTGTAGTGAGGTGAGTGTTGGGTCTCTTCTCCCAAGTAACAAGTGATAGGATGAGAGATAATGGCCTCAAGTCGCACCAGAAGAAGTTCAGATTAAATATCAGGGAAAATTTCTTCACTGAAGGGGTGGTCAGGCACGAGCACAGGCCACCCAGGGATGTGGCTGAGTCACTATCCTTGGAGTAAAATAAAAGCCAGGTAAATGAAGTGCTCAGGGATCTGGTTTAGTAGTGGTCAGGTACGCCTGGACTCGATCTCAAAGGTCTTTTCCAACCAAGCGATTTTATGATTCTATGATTCTCTATCAGGAAGAGGTTCTTCACCCAGAGAGTGTGCAGCACTGGAGCAGGCTCCCCAGGGAAACAGTCACAGCGCCAGGGCCAGCAATATTCAAGAAGCATTTGGACAATGCCCTCAGACACACGGTGTGAATGTCTGGATTGTCCTGTGCAGGGACAGGAGTTGGACCCGATGATCCTGCGGGTTCCTCTCATCTCAGGACATTCCATAATTCTCACAGCTGTAAGATGGCAATGCAGCCTGTATTTAGCTACGGCAAATTCTCACCTTAAGTGGCAAAACGCAGCGTAGTGAACGTGGCCAGAGCAAATCGCGCCCTGAAGCCCGGCTGGCAACAGCCGCCACAGGAGCCCGCGCTGCTCCGCCGGAGCCGCAGGGGCCGGGCGGGGCGCGGGCGCCCTCTTTTGCCCCGGGGTCCCCTCGCCCGCCCGACCCGGGGCGGCCGCCGGCCCCGCCCGCGCCCCCCGGCCCCGCGCTGCCCACGCCGCCGGGCAGCGCTCCCCAGCGCCGGGACGCCGGCCGGCAGCGGACCCGGCCGCTCCTCACCCAGGTACCCCGTGATGATGGTCACTGGGATCTTCCGGCCGGGGCCGGATCCGGCGTCCTCCGCGCCGCCTCCGCCGTCGATCGGGACCAGGTCGGGGCATTCCTCGTCCTCCATGAGCGCGGAGGCGCCCTGCAGCCGGGCGCCAGGCGCCGCTCAGCGCCGCGCACTCAGCGTCACACACCGCGCGCCACGGGCGCGGCCCTCCCCCTGGCGCGTGCGCTCGGTGCCCGAAGGCGGCCGCCGAGCAGCACCCGCCGCGCAGACGCTGCGGGAGAATGGAGGGGTCGTGGGCGAGCGTAGGGGCTCGCCCCGCCGCGGTGCCGGTGCAAGGGGTGCGGGGCGTGGGGCCGTAGCCGGGCATGGGGAGGGGGTGCGGCTCAGCATGGGGGCGTGGCCGGGGTGGGGGCACAGAGGCCTTGTGGCTCTCGGCAGTCACGGGTGCGGGGGCTTGGTTTTCTCGCCCGCTGACGGCTTCTCCTCAGGATGGAGGAGGGCTTGATCGAGAGCAGTCCTGCGGAGAAGGACTAATGTAAAACGGAGAGAGCTTAGCATTCAATATGCGGCTCAGCTTTATTTCGCTGTACATAAAAGGCAGAACATCCACACAATACAAGCTTTGCTGACCAGACTGGGACGTCATAGAATCATAGGATGGGGGTGCTGTTTGATGAGAAGCTCGGCATGAGCCAGCGATGTGTGCTCGCAGCCCAGAAGGCCAGCCGTGTCCTGGGCTGCATCAAAAGAAGTGTGGCCAGCCGGTCGAGGGAGGCGATTCTCCCTCTCTACTCTGCTGTGGTGAGGCCCCACTGGGAGTATTGTGTCCAGTTCTGGAATCCACAACATAAGAAGGATATGGAACTCTTGGAACAGGTCCAGAGGAGGGCTATGAAGATGATCAGAGGGCTGGAGCACCTCTGCTATGAGGACAGGCTGAGAGAGTTGGTGTTCTTCAGCCTGGAGTGGAGAAGGCTCCAGAGGGACCTCACAGCAGTCTTCCAGTATCTGAAGGGGCTACAGAAAAGCTGGGGAGGGACTTTGTACAAGGGCAAGTAGTTGATAGGACAAGAGGGAATGGCTTTAAATTGGAAGGAGGAAGATTTAGGTTAGACATTAGGAAGAAAGTCTTAATGTTGAGGGTGGTGAGCTACTGGCACAGGTTGCCCAGGGAAGCTGTGGATGCCGCCTCCCTGGAAGTGTTCAAGGCCAGATAGGATGGGGCCTTGAGCAGCTTGGTCTTGTGAAAGGCGTCCTTGCCCATGGCAGGGTTTTGGAACTGGATGGGCTTTAAGATTCTGTGATTCTATGACATCCTGGTCTGGTCAGCAAAGCTTGTGCTGCGTGGATGTGCTGTCTTTTGTGTACAGCCAAATAAAGCTGAGCTGCATATTGAATGCTAAGCTCTCTCTGTTTTCCATTAGATAGCTTGAGGAGATACAGACATGTATAAGACAAACCTATGGTTAATTTTTACAATGTTGTGAACCCCCTAGCTTTCTGTGTACCACAAGTTTAGCAAACTGGTCATTCATCTTCCATTTATTTATATCAAAAAGTGTAAGTGTGACAGCACTGGGGGAGGAATAGAGAAGAGATTTGCCTTATGCAGACTTATATACCAGGTGTGGTTCTCTGCTCTCAGCATAAAGTCCAGCAACATTGGTTCAAATACAGATGTTGCAAAAGAGGGTACTGTTCCAAACATCATGATCAGCAAACAACAAAACAGATTATTCTTCCATAGATTTGTAGAATCATAGAATGGTTTGGGTTGGAAGAGTCCTTAAAGATCATCTATTTCCAACCCCGCTGCCATGGGCAGGAACATCTCCCACTAGGTCAGGCACACACCACTTCAATTAGACTTTTATTTGTCAAAGCAGCACGTAAGGGGAAGTACTGCCAGAGTGGTCAAGGTTGGGGCTGGAGCAGAATACATCACTGCTCCCTTCTGGGCTGCAGAGCTGAATTTCCTACCCACAAAATCAGGGTGCAGGTGAGTATGGAGAGTATGCTGTGGTGCTGGCCTGGCACAGAGAAGGGTCTCATCCTGACCATCTATGATGAAAGACAAGACAGGGCACCTTCCTTGCTAAAGCAGTCAGGCAACACTGTCTGTCCCCTAGCTCACTGGCATTGGTACATTGGGAAGGTAATGCATTAATTTACCTCCTGGCATTGATTTACCTACAGCACTTCAGAAATTTTGCATGCTGAGTAATGCTGAGTAATCTCCCAACTTTTCAGCTTGAAGCTTTTCATACAAGAAAAATGGTTCAAACTTCCTTCTTAACTCCATGGCATATCAATTTCACCATAGGCAGGCTGCACAGCCTGGACTAGAGTACTTATCTGCATTGGCAAGCAACAAACAGCTCATGCCAACTTCTTCAGTACTGTCCCAAAGCTTCATCAGGGGAAACATGTATTATCTAAGAAAAATAAAACAACTGTCTTTCATAGGGTAGAGTTGTCTGGTGGAGCCAGCCAGGAGGCTGCATGGGAAATTTCCTCTTTATTGTACTGAATCTTTGGCTTCTTAAGATCTCTCTGCTGTGTTTGGTAGCATTTTGCCGTTAGCTTTTCTGCAGAGAAGTTTTCTTACAGAGAAGTCTCCACACACCCACTGTGCTCTTCCTGCAGACTTACTTTGCTCTTTCTAACATCTTCTACTTTTTGAAGTATTTCAAATGAACAGGGCTTTTTTGCTTGTATATCATTTTATTTTGCTGATTTTATACACTTGGCAGTGGAGTCCCAAAAGCTGATGTTTTGATAAAATCTCACCTCTGCCATTTCACTTTCCAACCTGCCACAAGGTTTGTATTTGTTTAATATTTGTAAATATTAAATCAAATAGCATAGCAAACTTTGTGCTAATTAAAAGAACAAAGCACCCAGAGAATCTGATAAAGTACATCTTGATAAAGTACATTCTGCACATCTTGTACTATTTAGAGAATAAAAGACCCAGAAGATCTGATATAGAACATCCTGGACATCTGCATTAGTGGAAGCAATCTCTTTTATCAGATCTGCCAGCTTGGCAAATGAACATAAGAACTGCCTCCCCTCTAAAGGCAGACCCCTACTCCCTGAGCATGCATGATAAAATCACCTGTAGCTATATGTAATCACTAACCAAACATTTGTAGAGGGAAGTATTTGGCATGTATTCATCCTGTAACTTTTTGTAATAAATTGAGTCCAGAGGCTCCTGTCAGGTGTACTAAGATCTGTGGAAAACTACCCTGCACGCAGACTTGTGCAATTCTGTAATAAAATCAATGTCTCAACTTGGCGTGTGAGATTGGCTATTTGAATGCCAGGTAACAAATTTGGCAACACATATGTTGGGCTTCATCTTGCTTGTATGTATGCTGGCTTTTATGGCAGTAAATATACTTAATATTTATCCTTGATTTTTCTTGTGTACATGAAAACATTCCTTTAATACTGATGATGCTTGATGATAGTCCACTCTAACGAGTTTGCTTTTACTTCAGTAATTCTGATTATAACAACTGTATTTATTTAAATCCAAAAATATCTATAGCTACATGATTGTCCAGATAATAAGTTCCAAAGCAAGTTATTAAAATATTGATTTGTGAGAAAAATGCAGTTTTTTTCCTTTGGTCGTAGATAAAATAATAGTTTCATGTTGTGGAATGTCAGCAGAGGAGAAGCATGAAACTTTTGAGTTTAGCTAGGTGACAGGCTTAAATATCTTCAGTAAAGAAGGGTAGTTGTCAAGAATCAGTTGTGGAGTTTGTGTTTCTTTAACTGTGGAAATCAGTAAATCTTATCCATTCCTTATAGGGTATAAATATATAATCTGCCAATTTACAGAGATTTAGGACCAATATGTAGTAGAATGCATCTTTCTGCATTCTTGTTTCAGCCACCCAAGTCATAGAATCACAGTGTCATTTAGTCGGAAAAGAGCTTTAAAATCATGAAGTCCAACCCTAAATGTAAAGCTGCCATGCCCTCGTATGATGCATCCTAATTTACAGGAAAAACCAGATCACTTTTTCAAAGCTCTATCTGTTAAGACTCTGACCTATGGTGTATGTTTTTGCTGTCCCAAGACTGCTCATTTCTACATAGATTTGTTACTAAGGGACTGATGAAGAAAAATTCTAAGATTTTCACTGCAAGGAAGCTTGGGGTAAAGGAAAAATTCTGAAAGATGTTGGGAGCTAGGAGCTTGGCATCACAGAGCATATAAAAGGCTGTAAGATGTCTTTAAAAAATGAGACTATTTGTAATACTGAAATTTCATTTACATGTCAGTGAGACATCTAATTTGGGGGGAAGAAAAAGGTGATGAAACCAGTGTCCTGGTTCTTTAAGCTGTTCTGCTTTTCATCAGTTCACAAGACACCGTCCATTATTTTTCTTTTGAACAAAATTACCTAAAATAAATACTGTGGTTTCTTGGTTTCCTTTTGGTTGCTTTAAAGTTTATATTCAAACATTAGAATTTTGCTGTAAGTATTAATTGTCTTTGCATTTCTACTGAACCATGTAAATAAAGCCTACTTTGTAAAGATAAATGCAAAACCTGCATATTTTATTGTGGTAGCAACTAAAACAAGCCTAGAATACTTAAATCTGGGTGGCACAGTTGGAGCATTTTATTCTAAGATATTTGAAGACCAGACATACAACGTCTGAAACTTAACAACAGTTAAGTGTTGATGGGTACAAGGAAGTTGAATTATTGCCTTAGGTGGCTACAACTGAAATAAGCTAGTCCCTTCCCAAACACTGAAAGTTTCAGTGCCAGCAAAGCTGTTTGCTTCACACTGATTTGGATGATTGACAAAAGCATTTAAGGCTCTTTCAGGAGAATTGGGGAAGAAGCCTGTAGGATGCACTGATGAACATCGCAGCTTTACTGATTCCTGACAGAGGAACAAGGGAAGCATGATCTGATTGAAATAAAAGGAAAAGAATTTTTTTGACATTTTGATATTATGCAGAATATAACAATCTTAAAACAGCACAACTGCTGGACAAGGAGATGCCTTTACATACTGCTAGTCTGTATAGTACAGTGTACTTCACTGTTACGGAGAACAGAGTTGCTGCAAATTCATACAATGATGGCAGATTTTTTGAACTACAATTAACCTGCAAAACAATTCAGAAACAGAAATTAAGTTCAGTTTTGTTATCAGTTTAGTAGCTGCTGAGTCGGCCCATGTATCTATGTCAAAATATAAGCTGGTAAGCAGAGGCATAACTACTGTGATTTGCATAATTCCCTGGGTACATTTATTTCTTTCTTGCCTGTTATCTGTGTTAAAATTATTTCTATATTAAACTATCTCTATTTTCTTATCTGCACTTGGATTGATAACTTTATCTCACAACTGGACTTTATTTTTCTTTGAAGAATGCAGATTATTCACAATGTGTAAGAAGAATGAAGATCTTCAGACAGCAATCTTTTTAACACTGAAGCTTGCTACTACTTATGTGCTCAGTAAGATTTTATGATGTGAATCAGTGACACTTAGAACATTAAAATAAAGGTATGGCTCATAGTCAGGATTTAAATGTCAGCATATATCACATAGCAAGTTGCCTAATTGTACATAAGAAGATGGTGGCAGTCAGGGAAAATTTTATCAGTGTTGTCTCCACTTAAGTTTACTGCAAAAGCAAGCAAAATAATGTTTCTCTTTGAGAAACTCTGCTGAGGATCTGGTCTGTAAAATTTTTATTTCTTCAGAAGAATTAGCACAGACATATAGACAAAGAAGATAAGCTTTCATACAGGTTTTGGGTGTTTTTTTTTGAGTCAAGTGTTTTATTTAAAAACAGAAGGCCGCAAAGTGACCTAAGTTCCTTTTCTCCAGTTTCACCAGCACAGAAATGAAACTTTGACCTGCAAGTGATTTTTTAATTTTTTTTTTTTTAAAGAAGGTCAGTATTCATTGCCAATCTATTTAACACATCAGTAGGCGTAATGGAAAATTACACTCATTTTTCTGAGATTTAGCCTACTAAGTTTCTGTTTAAAACAGTCTTCAATACATCACTTAGATTTTATTGGATACAGTTGAGACATATGCCCGCAAGAACACTGAACTTGAGGAGATGTCAGCTGCCTGTAACGGGACAGTGTCTAGTTGCACTGGCTACATCATAATCTCTTAGCCGGTGATGTTATAGGAAGGTGGAATATGAATAAACATTAACAGGCATTGTGTGTTGCTGGCAGGTATTGAGATCATCACAGTTTTCCTGTTGGTGTGAACCTCCAGATTCTTACGAGGTAATCATTTAACAGTTTTTCACTACTGAAGTTACATACCATTACTGTATTTTGCCAAGGATGCAAATTTACCATCATAAAAGATATTGAGAAAACTCCCAGGGACTTAACTCAGTTGCTCATTAAGCATCAAAGGTACATCCTCTGCAAATAAGTAGGTGACAAAATTTCAGCAGGGCTTTGTCATCCATGAGTATCCCAGGATAGAAGTTGTGTTTAATGATGGGCATGATGCCATAATACTCTACCATGCAATAGCATTCTAGGCAGGTATACCACTGCTGATGAAGAAGTGACTGTTAACTTACTCTTTTAAGAAAATAATCTTTGGAAATGTGTGTCTTAATAGAAAAAAGTGCCCTGGAAAGTGGTTGTACAAATACGCCCATTGTTGTTTCTTCTGGCATTTCCCCAACCTCAGCCTGCAAACTCCTTCAAAACAATAAGCAGCAGTAGCCATTCTGCCCTAGACACTCATACCCAACCTGTGCTGCCATTGCTACCACTCAGCTGCAGCTCCTTAGCCTGCCTAGGTACAGCAATAGACCAACCATGGACCCACCACCTTCAGGCCAGGTTGCAGAAGAAAGACCAAAGCATAGCGAGAGCATTTGAAGCCACAGAGGAATTAGAAGGAATCATGCCTTTATGAGTGATTTTAAGGCTGAAGTGATGCAGCAATGATTAGGACCACTGATGGGGATGCAGGTATGTCCAAAAGGAGGATGGGGATGAGGAAATTGCGAAAGCAAGCATGCTTTCTACTGTATCGTATATACAACACCCATGCTGCCACTGAAGCAGACTGGGTTTGGCAAACCATGGTCTGTTGAGTTGCTTTGTTTTCTTCACTTTTGATTTTGTGCTGCCTTCACTGGCAGCTGGTTTAATATAATTTTTTTAATCTCATGACTGTGACTGGAAAGATCTTATTCTACTTATTGTTCTGAAGGTGTGATTGGACTTCGTGACCTTATATATAATAGGCTTGTTTGTTGCAGGAATCCAGACAATAAAAAATGAAAAGGAAAATATACTGAGTTTTGCTGCTCATATGCTAAAGGAGGTTGCTGATAATTCAGTTAATCCAAAAAGATGGAAAATTAAAATGATCTAAGTGTTTGGTCCGTATGTGTTGAATATACTAGCAGTTTCATAAACCTGGCTTTTGTCTGTCTCCTTAGGCATTTTTACCTGCATGTGACAAAATATGTTTGAGTAATTCTTTGTCCATGCTTACCAAGAATGCATGAAACTTCAAAATAAATAGTTGTATCATTCATAAATGGCTATATTTATGCAGGATGGGATGTTACCTGCATTGCTGCTAGCTTGATTTGTGTGGCCAGATTTGGCAATCAAGGAAGGTCCTACTTCATCCTTCATGAGCTCTTGAGATGAAGCTTGAGCTATTTTTTACAGCTTCAATAAAAAAATGAAGTAGTGGTTTGTTCTTGAGTAGTTAGCAGTTCTAGAGATACAGCTAGAAGAAGAAATACCTCTTAAACAAAAGCAACACTCCAAACCAAATTAACCATGGACTTCAGCAAGGAAGAATGTCCAGCTCCTTTTGTGGGACCAGCCATGGACAGAAAGACAGATGTGAAACCTGTTGTCTTACTGTCTCTACAACTTATGTACAGAATGGTTAGTGCAGCTATCTTCTTTTTTTTTTCATTGCTTACAATTCTCCTCCTTAACTTGTAAGTTGCTAGAAGCAAAAACATAGAACTTCATGGAAGTTTTTGAAAAAAATAATAAAAGTATGCTTATGGTTTTCAAATGCAGTATTTTCAGAAACACCTGGACGTGTCCACAGAGTACATAGGAAGTGTTTCTTTCCCATCCTGCAGTGGTTAGGTAGCGCAGAAAATTGACAAACTGCTGTTTATTTCAAGACAATTTCATGGCATCTTAAAGGACAGCATGGTTTATAATAATCTCTAAGCTAAAATTCTGAAAAGCAAATATGAGAGAAGAAGCTTCTCTGTCCACCAATTTCCTGTAAAAGCAAAGAGAATAAGTATACTAAAAAGACCAAGTTGTTAAAATAAATATTTCAGCTGGATTTTGGATGTGTAGATGAAGCTATGGCCTGCTGACACCCTTGGCTCCAAGTACAGTGGGTAAAAAACCGCATACTATTGATCCAGGAAAAAATCAAACATTGTATGTCCCAAATTAGGGTCTCAGAAAAAATGATATGCCCTTTCATATTGCATGGGACTATTAAAAGTTTAAAAAGGTTACACTTTTCTTGTTTCTTTCCACTGTCAACACAGCATGATCACAGTCACTTCTTTGAAGGCAAGGCACACACTCTGAGTTTCTTGTAAGGGAATAGAACATCTATTAAAACCACTGCCAGTTCGTGCACTGAAGAGAGTTGTGAAGGCACTGACCATCTTTCAACAGACACATGCAAGTGCAGACAAGAAGAAAGGTGGTGTGAAGCAGTATCTTGCCACAGCCAGTATTTCTGGCACTTAACAGTTTTCTTGTTGCTAACCCACATGCCAGATAATAGCTGCATATCAGTGATTTGTAACTAAGTGATATTTAAGTTCAAATTACACATAGGTAAGTGGCCTTAGCTTTATCTTGGTAACGTAAAAAAAAAAAAATAAAAAGGATGGGTGTGGTGGGTAAGTTCCATGCTATAAAGTGTCTCATTTATTCTTCTCAAAGCAAATGTTTGTTACTTACTACCATTCTATTACTAGCAGACTTTAATATTTTCTTTCTGAAGTTTTCAGACTTGTATCTGAGATCTTATTATACTGTAAATTCTTGTGGGTTTTTTCCCTAAATATCCATATTTGTTTTCATTTTCAACTCTTTATTTACTTCTGGGTTTTGATAAATCTTTCACCTCTTAAGGTTTTCTGTACTCACCTAAGGGTACATAGCCAGTGTAGGACTTAACACGCATATTCAAGACCATTCCATGCTTAACAGTGCTCTAAAGAGTGGTGAATCCTGCAGAGTGAAAGGTAATTGCACAATTTTAGGTCTTCCTTGTTTGACAATCTTCCCTTCCTTGCCTAAAATCATGCTGTTTTCCTCTAGGTAACCTTCATCTCACTGGGAATGGAGAGATAAGCTAAGACTGTCTTTCAGTGTGTCCTAATGTTGTTGCCACTAAAGCATATATTTAGTAAATATAACACAACCTAAAACTGAATTGCCTCTGCTACCCCAGAATTCATCTGTAGAAACCATGTTTGGCTTCTGTTTCCCCTTTCAAATGAAGTCTGAATTCTGATTATCTGCAAAGCAGTGAAATCTATACTGAGGCTGAAAGAAAAGCACCAGTCAGGAAACATTACTTTATAACACAACCACAAGACGCTTTACAAAAATGGCCTTTTTAAAAAGGTGAAAAGAACAGCAGTGGAGCCTGCTTTGTGCTAAGCTGACCTGGAATCTGGTGTTGGTATATCTGAGTTTTTCTTGCACGCTGAAATAGTTTAGCAGCAACAAAGACCTGTGTCCTGAGTGCATATGTGTCCTGTCAAAACATCATCCCAGGTGAAGAGCACCTGTTTACAGCTTCCACCTACCCGAGCAGCTCTCTCCCTACCCTAGCAGGGTCGAAGGAAGCACCCTGGCTTTTTCCTCTGCCTGAAAGGCAACGGGTGCCGACCTGCCCAGCCCTGAGCAGCCTTGCCCTGCCCGGTGGTCGCGCCTGCTCTGCCGGGAGAGGACGGGCTGGAGCTGGGGATGCGCCAGGATTCCCGCAGCTGTGCACGCGGACAGGTACGAGGCGCCATCCCTCCTCCTCCCCTCCCTTCTCCTGCTTAAACGCTTGACTTCCCCGCTGCCTCCCTCCGAAATATCCAGGGGCGGCTTGGGGGTCGCCTGTGCTAAACGGGGAGGTTCCCGCTGTCTCCCGGCGGGAGCCCTCGGGGGTGCTGGGCTGGGCTGGGCGCTGCCGGCCGGCGGGGCAGGGGCCGAGAAGCCAGCGGTGGCAGAGGGGCAGAGCCCTCCCACTGCGGCTGGTTTCGGTGAGGAAGGTGAAATGCGGAAGTTGCCACCCAGAGCTGTCAGAAGACCGTCGGGTTTTTCAGCCCGGAGCATGCAATTAAGAAAAAAATAATAAATAAAGTTAAAGCCGGCAGCCGCGCCCGCGCTCCCGCATGGCGACTCTGCCCGCCGCGGACAGGAGGGCGTTCGCCCTCAAAATCAACAGGTAAGGGGCTTCCCTCGCACCTCGGGGCTCTTCCTCGCCGGTGTCAGCCTGAGACCGGGTTGCGGGAGCCGGGCCGGTGCGGCTGCTCCCCGCGAGACCCCGAGGGCAAGGAGCCACCTGCCCGCCCCGGGGTGCCGGCCGGCCCTGCCGGTGGCCGCGTTTCAGGTGGGCGCCCCCGCCTCTGCCCGGCCGCGCCCACCCTCGGCACTCCTGCCCCGGGACGGCCAGCTCCAGGGTGCGCTCCTCCGAAAGAGTGTGCTCTGACGAAGTGCCCGAAGCCGGTTCGGTTTCGTCTGCTCCGGCAAGGGAGGCGTCGTCCCGGTTTGCCCTGGGAGTTTGTTCCCCATCAGCGCTGTCCGAGCAAGTCCCGGGCCTGCTGGAGGGCAGGGGCATGGCGTTCGTCCACCACGCAAAGTGGCAAAATGACCTTGTGCCAGAATTAGCACCCCTGGGAAATGAGATTTTATATAGGGCATCACTACTGCAATGGCATAAATCCCTGGGATTTTTTTCTTTTCACCCTTTCATCTATGGAAAGGAAAAATCATCCTGATGGTTGAAAATAGATGTACCCTCTCCTTTCTCTCCCTAAAACAAACAAATTGCACTTCAGCTGTTGGAACACAGTACTCTTGCAACTGAGCTTCCTGTCTGCTAGACTTTGGTGTCTTTTCCCAGGGAGGTGATGACTCTTGGCTGATTTGTGCTCTGTGGTGGCATTAAGAAACCAAGACAATTATTTTCCTGTTGTTAGACTAAAGGAAAATACAGGCCTTCTTCTTCAGAGTCTTGTCATCTGAGGCAAAATCTGTGTTTCCAGGGTGTTGGTAGTAGTACAAGGTAACTGAGTTTGCTGACACATAAAAGAACAAATAGCGTAATGTTAATATAAACTGAGAGTGTCAGTGCCAGAGAGAAAAGTATGCAGAGAAACTCCACCTCCTCAGTAGCTTATTGGAAGACATGGGGTTTGCAGTCACAGAGGATAAAATTAGCTGCACTGTGATGTTCCTTTCGCATGGCAGAAAGTGCATCAGTGTACCTTTCTGTATCCTTTGGGAATTAATTTATGTTCACAAGAGACATCATATCAAGAAGGCATCAGATGGGCAGTTTGCTACAGGATTCCGCCACAATTCATGATCATTTGGAGACTTGCTTGAATTAAGAACATAACTGGCTGATATTTAGACAGTTTGGTTTATTTTCTTTCTTCCTATTTTTAGGGTCAGCCTTCTGGCAGCCTTTCCCAGCTATGGTGATCGTCACTGTTCATCTGTATGACTGAAGCCATATAAAGTCGTGTAATCGTAACAATTAATCTGGCTTAATTTCACAAAGGCTCATAAAAGTTTTGCTAGTAAGAAATGTTGTGAAATTAAACCAATTGTTATAATTTTTTTAATTCCTTTTTCTTTTGATTCAGTAGTGAAATACTCAGCATTTTTTTGTAGCAAATTAAATATCCAAATAACTTATGTTCTGAATATGATTCAAATTTAACAATCTGAGTGTTTATTTTGCAAATAAGAATATTCTTATTTATACATTATGGTAGAAATTACATATTTTTACTAACAGAACATCATCTTTCCCTTTCTTAAAAAGGAGCAGGTCATTTTTGCATAAATCAAGTGCAGTTTGTTCTACGGGCAGTAGAGTGATGTATGTTCACAAGAAGTGTTTTTAATGTGGTGGTTTGGGTTTTTTAAAAGACATTTTCAAAATAAGAGAAGTAATAGGTCAGTTTGTTAGCTTTCGTTCATGTACACAAAAGGCTGATTTACAGCTACAAAATTTTGTTCCTCTTTCTTCAGAGTTCCTGAGTTTACATCTTCAAAATGCAACTCTAGGTGAAAGCTGAACATTACTAGCAAGGAATCACTTACAAGTGAATGTACACTTACATTGCTTATATAATTAGTCTCCATTCACTACAAATTTGCATGCAACTCCTCTCTTTCTCACCCTTTCTCTTGCCAGTGACTTGACTAAACTATATGCTGTTATGAGGACCAGCAGAATTTTAGGCTCTGTACAAGTTCCTCAGTCCAGTGACATCTGCTAATTAGCTAAGGTGAACTCTGGTGTGTTCAACATGTAAAGCATGATAGATATGTGACCACCCTATGATCTATGCTAAACACTGTTCTGTAAAAAATTAGCAAGAATATGATCCAAAATCTTGTGTTAGTGGTCTCGTTATAATCCAAACTTATTGTGAGTTAGCGATCATGAGCACTGGAGCTGTGGATGCTTCAGGAGTAGCTGTTACATGACAAGCATCACATTTGTTTAGAACAAGGTCAGATTTTAAAATCAGGCCATCAGATGCCTTCAGACTTGTAAGTTGCATATGCAACCTGCCCGCATAGCTTTGTCTTCCTATCACTTTATTCTTCCTTCCACCCATCTGGTGTCTGTTGCCCCAGCCTGTTGCTTCCTGCCTTTCTTAATCCTGCAAAGACTTGCACATATTTTTTCAATGCATGTTTGAGAGTAGGATTTTTTTTGGTTTAATGGGATAACTTTTACATATACTGATGTTCATCTTATACATAGAAGCAAAGGAGCAAGTCTTTAGTGCACCTCATGTTAGGCAGCATTTCTGCTGCTTAGCACTGTATTGACCAGAGCTAAGTTTCAGAAAACTGAGCAGTTCCTCAGGAAGCATCCTCTTCAAATAACATTTTTTTAATTATGTGAGAAATTAAATTTCCAACTAATTAAATTCCTATCCTTCAAAGTGAAGCCTAAAGTGTAACTTAAAAGTAAGTTGTAACTGTCTTTCCAAATGGCCTCCTGCGTTGGACAAAGGAAGAGGAAGAAAACCCCTGTTAATGTGCAAGAGAGCTTAATGGCACTTTTCGAGAGCATTGTCTGTGGTGGTTGGAAGCCGCCATGGGACACGAAAAAGCAGAGTATCATTCTTGGAGTCTAGGGCAATTCTCTGCGTCCAGCTGTCTGTTGTTATCTCTCCACGGGATGACTGACCCTCTACCAAGACAACTGTATGTGAGGAGCCTCTAAACCTAATCTTCCCCATGTAGTGTTTTCCATGTGGAGAGTCAGCTGTGTAAACCTGGCTGCTGCAGAGAGTTGGCTGCCACAGAGATTTAGCCGCTGTGGAGATTTAGCTACAGAGAGCTGTCCCTTTCCATTGTTGTTGAGTCCTAATAATTGGAAGGTATTTGGATTGTAGTTGTAATTACATCTAGTTTACAATCACAGTATTTATGCTGAGAAACCAAGAAGGCTGAAAAAAATTTTGTAAACTGCTGAGAAGAAAACAATTCATCATTGCTAAAAGCGTACCAGCTGAGCAGTGTGCATCTGAGAGATGATAAAAAGTGAATTTTAATCAGTTTGCCTCACCAGTGTGTAAGGATAAACACAGCATTCATGACAAGGTATTCTGTTTTTATTACTTTTATTTAGCTAGTGTAGTTTACTATTATATCTTCCACATAGATCTTACCATAGTATTTATTTAGTTCAACTTCAAATGAAGAAAATTGTTCTTTAGGTACCTCCCTGGGGCCCTGGCCGCCAGTGCTATACATTCAAAACATTTCAACACGTAAATTGCAAACAGAAAGCTATCAAGAGCAGCTCCTTAATATATCGCTTGACTTTCAGTCACATGACTTAGGCAATTAAAAGCCCCTGCAATAAACATAATCCTCAACTGTCTCTGGATACAATGAATGTTTGCATCTTACAAGTTTTATAAAAAAAATTTTTATTATATACTTCTATAATTTCATTTCCTCATCCCTGAAATTGTCCAGTTTCCAAACAAAACATTCTTTTCCTGTTAGAGTTTTAAGAAGTATGCTTAAGAATTAGTTCACATGCTTAGGTTTATATTAAAAAAACAAACAACCCGCACTACCGATATCAAAGCAAACATTCAGCTGACTGAATAGGTCAAATTTTAAAAAATTTGTGATAATATTCAAGCCTGTAGCTAATTCTCAAATTGTGCCATGATTTCTACTATACTTTTAAATTATTTCTACCTAAAATGAAAAGTTCAGTTAAATCTTGTATTGTAAGCAGTCTTGGTTCTGAGTGTTCACAAGAAATTACCATAAATGGCAAAGGCTGTTGCAGAGAGGTCAAGTACAGTGCAAAATGGTTTCAGTTGCAGAACTGGCCATTTCCTATATACTCTCCAGATTTAGGTTCAATGTAACCCCTTTATGGGGCTGAGGCCAGCATCTTTCGTTTGAATTTCAATAGAACTCTTGTTATATGGATATAATTAAGTGCTAATTACTTAAAAGCATTGACCAGACTCCAAGCTATTTATTTTTAAACTTGAAATATATTAAGCAAGCTGCAGGGATAGCCTCAGTCTTTGGTATGTATGGTAGATTTATGTAGTAAGCATAAAGATCTAGTGTATTTTTTAAAAGATGTGGTAAATTCTCATAGTCACTTTCTCACATAAAATAATACATTATAAAAACATTAATAAAATTATGTATCTGTTAGTAGCAAAGGCATTTTCCATCTGTTTGCTGCATACCTAAAACATATGTTCATACTTTATCAACTTTTAAAAGTTGCTTGTAGATATGTCCTTCTTATCAAGTATGACTTATCAAGTAAGTAATGTTAGGACAAGAGTAGCATTGAATATCCTGTGTTGATATTCTTACTGAGTCAACCTAATTGAAGAAGGAGTCACGAAGGAGAGTGCACTTGATGAATGGGTTTAATGAGTTGCCCCCTGAGAATCTAAGTGAGCATAACTCAATCTAATAAGCCTTTTCACGTTTATATTCAAGACTTTTTTTTTTCAAATGATCACCTATTTGCATTCATCTAAAATCCATACCATAAATATGTACTGTGCTATGGCTTTTAAGAAAAGTTAAGAAAATTCCAAATGGTGATAGATTGGCTGCCTTTCATCATCTCCCTGTATTCCATATGCTTCAACATAACTTCCAGGAGGATCTGTTCCATGATCTTACCTGGGCTGAGGTAGGGCCTAGACTTGTTCCTGCATACTGGTTTTGTTGGAAAGTCTTTTAATTTGGCTAGAAGAAATACTGGAGTGGTTGTCTTTCAGAAACATCATTATACTTTTTTTTTTTCACCTTTCATTAACTTTTATATTAATTTAATTATATTAATTTTTTTTCCGTTTTTTTCAGCTGAAAAAATTACCATTTCTCATTTCTGCTTCACAGGGATACGTTATAAACAGACCAACATATTTCTTTCACAGAATCACAGAATGGTTGAGGTTGGACAGGACCTCTGGAATTCATCTCGTCCAACCCCACTTCTCAAGCAGGGCAACCTAGAGCTGGCTTCCCAAGACCATGTCCATATGGCATTTGGAGGCAAACTCATAGCAAAAAAAAAGAGTTTGAGGTGGAACCTCCTATGTTTAAGGTTGTACCTATTGCCTCCAGTCCTATCACTGGGCACCACCATCTTCTTTATGCTCTCCCTTTGGACAGTTGCATGCACTGATAGGATCTTCCCTAAGCCTTCCCATTTCTGGGTTAAATAGTCCTAGCTCCCTTCACCTTTCTTCATTGGAGAGATGCTTCAGTCCATTTATCATCTTCATGGCCCTTGACTGATCTCTCTCCAATATGTCCATGTCTGTCTTGTACCGGGGAGCCTAGGCTTGTACACATAACCCAGGCATGTCTCACCAGCGCTGAGCAGAGCATAAGGATCATCTCCTTCAATCTGCTGGCAGTAGTCTTCCTAGTGCACTCCAGGATAATGTTAGCCTTGTTTGCCACCAGGGCACATTCAACTTGGATGAAGTCATGGTCTCCTAGGACCAGTGTGGTTGTGGTCTTCCAGGACTTCTGGGTCCTTTTCTGCAAAGCTCCTTTCAAGCTGGGTGGCCCCAGCATATATTGGTGCATAGGGATGTTCCAGGTGTAGGGCTTGGCACTTCTTGTTGAAATTCATGAGGCTCCTGTCAGTCCATTTCTCCAGCTTGCCGACGTCTCCTCTACGGGCAGCGTGATACTCTAGTGCATCAGCAACTCCTCCTAGTTCTGTGTCCTTAGCAAACTTGCTGAGTGTATACTCAGCCATATCATTCAGTTCATTACTGAAGAAGTTAAACAGGATTGGACCCAGTATTGACCTCTGGGGTGTTCTGCTACTTGACAGCCTCCAACTAGATTTCATGCCACTGATCACCGCCCTCTGGGCCATTCAAGCAATTTCAACTCATTGTCTGCTCATCCAGCTCATACCTCACTAGATTTAGATGTAAGTTACTTTTAGATGTAACCTGCAGGAATAATCTACCACAAAGTCAAGAAGATTAAACAGGCTAGGGTTGGATCATATCTGTTGTAAGTAGCTCTAAAGAAAATAGAGGGAACTTCCTAATGCCTGTGAGGTTATCTTTTCATCAGCCCTAAAGATAGTTCATTTTCCTTTGCTAGGGTGTTTCCAGGAGCAGTGAAATAAATTTATGTTACTGCAGCACTTTTAAACATGTTTTCCAACCACGCTTAAGCATATGACAAATTTAAACGGTATACAGTTTGTCTGGTCACTATATATAATTCAAACCAATATGAGCTGATTTGCATCTTACATTCTGACACTGATAATTGTTACATTTAAGCTCAACTATATCAAAGGCTGTCTGCATCCACACAGCATGTTGAATTATACCTGGAAGTAAGCTGTTCTGTAGACCAGATGAGCTAGAATGCAGCTGTAGCCTGTAAGAGAGACAGCTGCATGAAGGGAGAAGCACTACTCTAGTATTTGTTATGGACGAGGCTTAGATTGCAAGCTGTCATGTTTTATACAAGTACAAAATTAATAAAAAGAAAAGTAAACAGTGTGCAAAGCCATGTTTGTCTGTTCAAAACTGCATAGGTGTTCTAATTGTGATGAGGAACTGTGTGAACATTGCTTCCTCCTCTTCTAGAGGTGGTCTGTGAATCAGTTACAGGAGCAAATTGAGAAAGAAATTGAAATTATATATCAAAATTATGTCATAGGGTATTCATTCATAGAATATAATGTAGACCCCTCTTAGCATCTACTCATTTTAAAAGATAAGATTATTCAGAACACTCTTGCTAGATTCGACATCCTATTGTCCATCACAAGGATTAAATGCACAGGCCTTTCCTCTTGTAAACTGTGAAAAAGATTGCAACATTTCCTGGCTAAAATACATCTAACTTTCAGGAAGCAGAAAAAAAGGAGTAAGAAAATGCCCCCAACTACTTTACAGAGGATACTAATGCCTTTGGTTAGTCACAGCGATTTACTTTTGATTTGTGTTGTTTATCCCAATCTGGGATTTTCTGGGGTGGTCTGCCTGCTATACAATCAAGGTGTTATTAGCCAGTGAAGTAGGGGGTTGATGATATACACAGGCCCATCCAGCCAAACATCTATGAAGAATTACAAGTGCAGGAAAGATAGGCTTTATAATATAAGCATACCCTTTATCAGAAAGTAGGCAGCTGTGGAAACAAAGCCTTCAGAGAACAGCTGGTCATGCAAGCAGAATACTGTTGTTACTGAGATGTTATTCACAGCTGTTGTTAGCAGGAAGCTAATCTTTTCATCTGACTGCATACTTAAATTGGGTTTAAAATATAACCATCTATTTTCTATTACAGTTGTTGAAGACTGGTATTATACTTTACTTGCGTATCTGTGGAATCGCTGGAGTCAGACAAAATAATCCCTGCTACAAAATTAGAGTACTGATGTTTTTGCTTTATCTCTGGAAGTTGGCTGGTGATCAGAAAATGGACTCTAGTCTCCAAGCTGCATTTTAAAATCTATTTTTAATGTCTCATGTCCCTCTTAGACTTCAGATATCTATGTGTATCGTGAAGCTTAGGCTGCAATTTATGGTGAGGTTCTTTATTTATAGTACAGGAAATCCTAAGCTTACCCAATAAAAATGTAGTTGCAAATGAGAAACATCTTCATTTCCACCAGGTCCCATGTATTAACATTCCTTGTTTATCTTTCCAAACAGTTTTCACTTCCAGACATGAAGTGAAAACCAGCAAGGAAGAAACATCTAATGTTGTATTATATGCCCTTTCCACTTTTAGGTTTTATGGTCATTAAAAGTTGCAGTTCATGAGGTTAGTTCAATGTCGTTGTCCTCTTTTCTATTCTGTTTTTGGTTTAATTTGATTTGAAAAGCACAGGCCAGACTATACTATTGTTTGTAGCAGTAGGGAAAGGATAGCCTGTGAAAAGTGCTTACCTGATAATGTATACTAAGGGCTTGCCATTGTGAATGCAGTTATAGCAAAGTGATTCCAGGTGTAGATCACCTTTTGGGCCAAGTTCATATAAAATTTCTACAATATTTTTCCTTGCAACCTTTGTAGAGTAATACTATCACATGATGAATTACACAGTTCATCATGTGCTACAGTAATTACCTGGAGACTTTTATGAAGGAGTCAGCGCACCTGGACTCGATATGAGTATTTTTCCCTAGGGTCAAGCAAACTGGATTAAGTAAGAGTATATTTTATTTCAGTTGTCACATGATCTGAGCTTTGCAATCATTATAAGAACAAAACCTCATGTTTAGAGCAGTGTTAAAGTAAAATTTAACTTTTCTCAAGCTTGACATTTTCCAGATGAATTGGGAAGTGAAATTTAGTTTGTAACTTATGATAAAAAATGTCTTACATCATCCACACATATTTTTGAGGGTGTGTATTATAATTTATTTGGAATTTGTACCTGTAGTGATAGCCAGCAAATACAAAAATATGTTCTTTTTAACAACGTAGTTGTTAACTTATGCCAAATCACATGGACATTATTATTTTTAAAAGCGTAAGAGGAAGATCCAGCTTTTGAGTGTATCTTAGTTACTGCGCTGGCTCCTGTTGAAGTTCTGTCAAAAGTCTCTGTTCTAAAAATGGCACTACCTCTTCATGTACTTGAAATCAGGCCATTTTTTTTCAGCTATACTGCCCTAATAAAAAGTCCTACTTTTTCTAGTTAAACTTACAGCTCTAAGGAAAAAAATGTTGATCTCAGAAGTAACTGGAAAAAAAAAAGCAGCTCATGGTTTTCATGTCATAGAAGGGTCACACTGAAGTTCCAAAAATCTGTTTTCTCAGGAAACCAGGGCCCAAAATATTAACACAAATTATTTTTCTAGTTCTTTGCCATTTACATTATCTCCTCCTCTGGCTTTTGAAGTACTTGCAGTGTTAAAGACCCACCTCTGCATGTATTGTGAAATTCTTTGAAGTTAACAGTCATGAAAAAGACAAAATACTTTTTTTTCCTTGTTGATAAAAATACCAACTGTGACTTTAATAAGAATAAAAACAAAACCAACTCTGTAGGAGCAAAAAGAAAAAAAATCCCTAGAATGTATTTATATGATTTTTATTACTATTCTTAATGTCTGACTTTTTTCACTTATCATTAATAATTGTTTATTTGGAATAAAATGAAAATAAAGCAGATAAACTATTAAACTTGGTACAGGTTTTACAAAATTATCAGCATTATGGTAGCATTTTCTTAGTGTGGTCCTTGTGAAGCTCAGATAGTACATGTGAGCTGGAAGGTAAATCATTGTGTTTATTTCATGTTCACCCTGTTGGGAATGGGTAGGATAGTGCAGACAAAACAAAACAAAACCTAAAAGCACAAAATGTTTTCGTTCTGTTATGTTTCAAGTCACAGTATAAAAGGAAGATGTCATATATGATCACTAATGCTTTTGAAATTACCTTTGTCTTTGTTATTGTTGAGGATCTAAGATTTTGGAAGATGTTACAGTTTACCAAGGAACAAGCTAGAGGGGTGGTGGAGGGAAAGAAGTAGACCCTAACTAGAAAGTTTTGCCCTGGGATAGAGGCCTGTTGAGTCTTCTGGAAACTTCAGGGGTATGATTGTTAGAAAGCTTTTCTTCAGCCATTGTAGTTGAACATTTAACGAGGTACCAGTGTAAGCTTTATTACTTGAAGTAGAGAGTGCTCTGTGTCAGCCACAGAAAACTATCATTAGGTAAATTGAAGTTAATCCCTTCAGCATGAAAGATTTGTGTATATATTGCTGTATGGTGATAATTTTTAAGATCATGGGGGTAACAAAAGAATGCTATTGTTTTCACACAAATTTATCTTATCTTAGCATCATTAAATAGCATTGCGTGGAGTATTCATTAGAAACTTAGTATTGCATATATAAACTATTATACATATCATAAACTACCATAAGATGACAGTCTATAATAAGGCGACAGATAAGATTGAGTTATACTCTGCTTTCCAAGAGGTGCCGCTGAGCTGTCATATGAAACATTATACGTAAAACCACTTCCATTACAGGTGCCAACCACTGAACAGTGCATGCACGTCTTCTCAAGTCTTACATCATAGGTTTTTCGTATTATCCATAGAGTATAGTGATTTAAAAGTGCATAAAGCATGATTCATCAGACCAAGTCCTAAATCTTCATTTTCTTTTTGTAGCATGAAAGTATGCTTGTCCTCTTCCTCCACTGCCAGGATTAGAAAATTAAATTTTATGTGTGCTTATGTCTCTTCTCAGGGGAGAAACAGCAAAACTGAATGACAGTGAAAAATCTTCACTGAATGAATGGCATATATGATGTCCATTTTACTTTGTCACGAGCTGCCAGCATAATGAAGTCGACAATTTCCTCTCTTAGACTTTTCTTGTTTCTTTATCATCTCTGTTGAGAAGACTGTGGTTAACTTTCAACTGTCTTGAGTAGGAACTTTATTGCTGTAGCTGATAAACAGTCTTAATGTGGCAGACCCCAACACAGCGACGTGCCAGAGTGTGTATAGCCCATATGAGCCATCAAAGAAATAGCAGCTAGTTCAGCTCGGCCACTGCTGTAAACAGTGACTATCAAAGCAGAGCTCTGCTGCCTTAAGGACAAATTAGAAGAAAAACAAGCAGTTCCACTGCTACTAGGAAAAGCACTTCTAAGCAAGAATCTTGTGTTTGCTAGTTAAAGATCTGGATTGTTGCCCAGACCTTTATGTCTGTTTGTGTGTGGGAGTGGAGGAGAGGGGTAGGTAGTACCAGAGTTTTTTCTTGCTTGTCTTTAGTTGTAACTAGAGAAGTCTCATATTAGACTCAGAAAAAGAAAAAAAGCTAGTTGAGACTTTTCTGTGTCAGATGAAAGGGTTACTCCTAAGGGCAGCCAAGATTGAGTATTTTAGCTGTTAAGCAAGAGTTGTCATTATTTTATTTTATTTTATTTTATTTTATTTTATTTTATTTTATTTTATTTTATTTTATTTTATTTTATTTTATTTTATTTTATTTTATTTTATTTTATTTTATTTTATTTTATTTTATGATTCCACCATCTGCATACATTTAAATGTGAATCTTTCTCCATTCTTGAAGATAGTTCTTGTAGTCTCATTTTTTTCATTTTTTCATCTTTCCTTGCTGTCTAATTGCACGCAGGGCTCATAAAAGAAAACTGACTGTTCCTGAGAGTCTGCTGAAAGGAGTTGTAAGGGTGTTCAGGATTACTTTTCCTGCTTCCCTCTAGTGGGAAGCTTGTAATAGTAGGTAACTTTGGATAACTTGATCCAGTAGGCATGTGAAGCATACTTTTAAAACAGTTTTCTTCTTGTGAAGTTTCTGATTTCCAATTAATACATAATCTTTAAAGCAATTTTATTTTAGTTCTAAATCACTGTTCTAAGTTTTGATATTATCTACATAGTAGCAAAATACCCATTGTGCTTGCTTTTAAACTACATATTTTAAAATCTATATTGTTGAGTAGTGTAACTACAGAAACAGCTTTATATATTATGAGCGTTCATATAACTTTAATTATAGAACCCAATCCTGCAATGAGCTCTGCCCTGATAAACATCTCAGAGTTTTACCTACAAGTTAAATTTACTTTTAAGCACCTCCAGGTGTAGTCCGTTACTACAGTTACACAGTTTTAATATATTATGCAAACTGTACAGTTTGCATTGGAAAGTATTTGTGAAATACAGACTATATCTCAACTTTTTGTTAGCAATTCAGGAGAACTGCTGGAGGATTGCGTCTACCAGTGGGACAGGCACTGATGAAATCCTGATTAAGCAGCATCAGTTTAGGAGGGGTTTTTTTTGGGTTTTTTGGGTTTTTTTGGCTACCCTCCAGACCTACCTGGGTGGATCAGGAAGTCTGTTAAGTTCTGACTTTTTCAAGATTTACACTGAAGGAGTACAGCATCATGTTTCAGGTAGGGCCAAGGCAGCACAGAGTGGAGCAGTAAATTCCAATTGATGTTATTCTGCTTAAACATCATGGAGCAGCCAAGATCTAAAAAGTCCAGAAGAGCCTTACACTGCTATCTTCTCCCATCTTTCCACAGATTTACACTGTCTTGCAGCATGCCACGTAAACATTGACTTACTGTGAATTCAGCAGTGACTTTTGAGGAAAAAACCCAAATCTACATGTTTTTCTTTTCAGCTAGTGTTTCCCCAAGGGACAGATACCAGCATGAGAAGTCTATAGAGCTATTAACACTGCAGAGTCCTACTGCTGATCTCTGAAAGACTTGCAGTTGCCCAGATGCTGTTCTCTGGGTAGCTCAGAGACATTATCTACATGTCTCTTTTTCCTCACTTGTGGTACTTTGTTAGTAAGCATCCCAGAATACTCTCTCAGCGATTTCGGTGGCATGGCTATTTCTTTAGACAATTCATTTCCTTTTTTTGTATTTTTGCATTTGATTTTTTTTCTTCCTAAATTTAGGGAGTTACATTTATTTTTATTGACTTTAACTGTGCTGATTTCAGACTGTGTCTAAAATAAAAGATAATTTTGAATTCTAGTCCTGCCTTTCAGAGTACTCAGAAGTCCTTCCAGTCAGATGTGATCCACAAATGTTATGTCAGCACTAACAGTCTTGTAAAATAAAATATGGACAGGAACCAGACTGAGGAAAAATTAACTTGTTTCTCACTTGTTTCTCACTGATTCTTACAATGTACAGTAGTACGTTGTTCAAAATCTCTTCACAATTTTCTTGCAAACTGTTGATGACTGCATGGTGAATATGTTTTCTTAACCAATTTTGCAACCAGCTATGATGATTCCATCTAGCCACCATCTCTTTACTTAAAGGAATGTCAGAAGGATACTACCAAGAGCCTTACTAAAGCTAGTTAAACTGTGACAGAAGAGTATTAGATTGCTTTTACATGACTGCCCTTTTATAAGTCCATATTGGCTGTTCATCGTTACCTAGCAATTGCCAATAATATACCAATAACTGCCTAACTTTTTGGACCATAACCTACTACAGTCCTCAGATTCTAGTTGCCCACCATACACTTCATCATCAGACTCTTAATAAACAGGTATTGCTAAGTTGATGTACATTTTAATGTTAAGTATGATTTCATCATCACCTTGCTTCAACTGAAGACTATATTTTAGTACTTGATGATCCAGCTACTTATAAATTAATTATCCAGGGAGTTTCTCTACTACTTTTTTGAGTATCAGAGACCAGCTGATGGGCCTATGAGTATTTGAGTCCTCCTTTGTAGAGATATAGTTGCCGTTTTTGTTCAGATTCTTCAGTGTCTGTTTTCTGTTTATCCTTAATCACTTGCCTTCTTTCCTCATTAGTTTTTTAGCACATAGCTAGACCATCCTTAATGCTAAGCGTGACTGTGAATCTATCCTCAGAATCAGACAGGACAGCTGTACAGGCAGGGAGGGTAAAATATGACCATGGCGTAGATGGGGTATAAAAGCTGGGACGCCGCATGTCCTAGGTTAACATGAAACAGTTTTCCTGCGGGTGTATCTGAGGTAGCTATTTGATCAGAAAAAAAGCTATTTCTCAGACCACAGCCATTCTGACATTACTGAAATGCTGTCTAGAAGGACTTCAGTTTCCACCTTTGTTCTCAGGTATTCAGAACTTTCTGTGATGATGTCTGACTGTAATACCCACCTTTTATCCATGTTGCTTTTGAACTTTTGCTTTTGGTTTAGCTTTTGTGTCTTTCTTTTACCTCTTTTTAGTAGGTTCTTCCAATCTTTTCTGAGTTGGTTGAAACCAGCTTTGCTGCTATCTGTTATTCTTAGTGTATTTCTTCTCCCTTCCTTTCTTCAGTGGTATGACAAAAAATGAAATCGATTAATCAAACTGCTCTTAGCTATTTGAAATGCACCTCTAAAGATTACAGCATTCTTCCTCCATTGGACTGGTTTATTCTGTGGGTTCTTTCTTTGAATATTGAGGAGAGTCTGGTACTAGTGTTTGTGCTCTGGTGAAATGTATTTCCTCTCAGTTAGCTGGGCTTCCACAGATTTTACCAGATAGCAAATTTGGCCGTTCATCCACATGCCTTCTTCCTCTTTTGTAGATGAAAATCCATGCCATTTCCTCTTCAAAGAGTCTAATGACCCCATATCTGGTATAATTCAGAGAAATGTTATATCACTGTTTACAGCAGAAATTTCTGCAATACCTTGTAACACAATTTTTGCATATATTAAGCCAACATCTGCTGCTCCATCTATTATTTACATCAGTAACAGATACTTCCACACAAGGTGGAAACTGACTCAGTTTGAAGGAAAATAATAATCTTGAATAATTTGAGTTTTGTGTTACATCTTGCTATGTATGTTCATGATCAGAGATTATTTGTGGTGGGAAGGTGAGTAACAATAACCTTGATTTACAAGAAGCTTCTGTTTTTAAAATAGGACAAAAATAATGTGAGGAATGCACAGACTTCCCCACTCTCCCTAAGTGGCTTCTTGCTTATGTAATTATTGAATGATCTTTTTAAAAAGTCCCTTTTTGTCCTGCCCTATTTTGGAATGCCACTGACGAGTAGGAATTTCTCTTCCAAATGGACCTTTTTTCTTTCTCTGAAACTCTGCCTTCAGCCTCTGCAATTGCTTTTGCCTTCAAATTGGAGAAATGTCCCGTTCGCACCTGCATGGCCTTTTGACCCATGAGCAATTACTCTTATTTATTTTCTTCCTTTTTTGAAATCAAGCCTAATAGCTCTAATACATCTAATACTTTCTGTGAGATTATTTTCTTTTATCGTGAGCTGAACTGCATTGAGTGGAGTTAAGGTGTTGTTCATGCCTGTTAAGAAAAGCAGTAGTAAAAGATTAAGTGCCACAGAATATGTGTAGTAGTTGTAGAAATCAAGGCGCCAAAGAGGAGAGAAGGTGCAGACCAGAAAGGCAAACTGTCCCATGGCATCTAGGAATGCTTGCTGGAGTTAGGAAAGGGTCTCTGATTCAGAGGGGAGAATACTACCTCTGCATTTTCCTGCCTCCTTCCTAGCTGCCCTGGTCTGCTGCAGTTTTTTTTTTTCACTTGGAAGCTGCTTAAGTGCATCTTATTCTTTTAAAAATATTGTTCTGAATGTTCATGGTGACATATTTCAGATGTTTTGCTACCATATCATGGTTGGTTATTCTTAAATCATATTAAACATTAGTTAATTTGTTTGCATGAAAATGACCAAGCTACTGTGATTACTGAATTTTCAGATTGGACACATGCAACTGTGCTGTCACTCTGGAGTTTCTGAAGAATTCAGTAGCAGCCTCTTTCTGCTCACATTGAAGTCAATTAATTAACACTTTAGAAGTCTTTCCCTCAAATGTTAACCTGCTTATAAGCTGATTTTAAATTCATGCTTTGGTTTGTCTAGTGCTTTCTACAACAGACTGCTTTTTTGTTATAAGTCAGGGCTTACGCAGTTCATTAAGTGGTCCTGTCTTGGTTGTGTTCCTTGGTCATTTACTAGTTCATTAAAATATTTGCCTCTGTGCTGTCTGCTCTATTATCCTTTATCTTTGCTTTGCATAAACGAGTCTGCAAGTATTTCTGTACAAATTGCAGTTCCACTTAAGTGCAAGGTTATTCTTTCTTGCATAGCCTTTTCCAATTGCAAGGACCACAATATAGAACACAGAAATCTGTTAGAAGAGTATTAGAATCTGAATTATACAGGTTGGCAAATAATGTTATTTGAGGTTTGCATCATCTACAAAACAAGAGGAGTCTAGAATATCGTCAAAATATGTTTCTAAACACTGGAACAGGCGAGTGACTTGATTGGCCAAAATCTGACACTTGGAATTTGTATGGAGATAATTTTAATTATAACGTTTTTTTCTCTGTATGATTAAAGGCACTCCTCTGCGGAAATAAGAAAGCAATTTACTCTCCAACCAGGCTTTGCACAGTTCTGTCAACGAAGTTTAAGTACCCCTGGCTTTTCTACTCTTCATCTGGTAAGTTCTGGGTTTATCTTCTTTGTACAGGTTTGGCATCTACATTGCTTAATGTTTTGGAGTAAATTAAGTCATCTTCTTAAGTAGCCTTGCTTTGAATCATAAAATGGTTTGGGTTGGAAGGGACTTTAAAGACCATACAGTTCTAACCCCCCTACCATGGGAAGGGGCACCTCCCACCAGACCAGGCTGCATCATCCAACCTGGCCTTGAACACCTCCAGGGAGGGGGCATCCACAGCTTCCCTGGGCAACCTGTGCCAGTGCCTCACTGTTCTCATTGTAAAGACTTTCTTCCTAATGTCTAATCTAAATCTTCCCCCTTCTAGTTTATAGCCATTCCCCCTCATCCTATCACTATAAGCCCTTGTAAAAAGTCCTTCCCCAGCTTTCTAGTCCCCTTTCAGACCACTATGATGTCCTGCAGAAGCCTTCTCTACTCTAGGCTGAAGAACACCAACTCTCTCAGCCTGTCCTCATAGCAGAGGTGCTCCAGCCCTCTGATTGTCTTCATATCCCTCCTCTGGACCCATTCCAACAATTCCATATCCTTTTTATGTTGGGGATTCCAGAACTGGACACTATTCTCCAGGTGCACTGTCTTCTGCCTGATGGTGTTAAAAAATATTCCCTGGTGAGCTGAGGAAATAATGCATTTTAGAAGTACTGAGAATGGTCCTTGGAGCCTGAAATAGAGAGTCTTTCTGCATGCTACTACAAATCAAAATTAACTGGTAAATGTTAGAGTATATTAGATCCTTTCTTTGCTGGAGATATTCAATTCCATCAAGTAAATGCATTGTGGAAAAGGAGATGAGTGAATGAAGAGAAAAAAGGTAATGTAGAGGCTCAGTTAGCATGACTTAATTCACGGTTTCCAGAGCTAGCAGCAGACAGCGCGCTGACCTGTTTTTCACTGCTGTAGTGTAGGCATGTTAAGTGAACACAGAAGTGTGCTCTGATTGGCATAGATATAATTGAGTCAACCATTATGTGTCTCCAAATAATCTTCAGCCTTCCATGTGTAATCCTCTCTAAAGGAATCAGACCATATGACACTACCCTTATGACAAATGGGAAAAATGCTACATCTTTTTAATTGCTTCTCAGGAGGGTGGGTATTCTGCAAACATACTTTGGCATAAGTAAAACTGTATAAGATTTTGATACTCTCTTCCTTTTCACCCTTTTATTTTATTCCTATTTTTGTGACACCTGATGAGTAGAAGCATGAAAAGACTTCATGCACCAGTGATTGTGAAAAATGTAAAATACTAAATGTAAGCAGTTACTTCCTGTGTGTTGGGGCCTCCTGCCACTACTCACTTCCTTAATCTGAAGTGCTGTGGTCTTTCAGCTTGTTGCTTGTGGTTATTCAGCCTGGGGAGGCTAGGTCCCTTCTCCTACATGCAGACAACTGCTTTTGCTCTTGAGAAACCTGATAACATTTCGTTTACTGAGTATTACGCCGTAGCTGCCATTTTGTGTGCTGTCACAATCTACATGCCGCTAATCCATCATCCCTAAAAAGGTATGTTTGCAGTAATGATTTGTGGCATTTTCTGTAGAATAATTGTTTTGCACACTTGTATGATACACGAAAAGGAGCTTTGACTGCTCAGTTGAAACAGTATCTCTGTTTCTTTTGATAATTTTTACCAGTCATTAAGGAGACTATTACCCTCCATCTGCATTTAGCATTTTCACCATCGTTTTTACATTTGTGTCTAATTTACGGTAGTCAGAAGCACACATTTCTAGTGGTTAGAGATTATTATTAACACTTCGACTTGAGAAGGTAGAAAAAATGAAGTGCAATGGATTTGACTTGTCAGAATGGCAAAGTGTGATTTCTGAACGAAAGCGCAATGCTTGATTAAAAATTAGGTTGTACTAAGCAAAATTATTTTCTATGAAAAACATTACATCTTCAGCAACTGAAAAGATGGAATGTATATTTGTATGCTTTAAGCTATGATTTACATTAGTCTTTTGTGAGTTATTTTTTTAAATTGATCTTCGTGTATACATGCACTAACATGTATATATGTACTGGCAGAAGAGTCAGTAACCTTCAACGGTATTGTGTTGATCATTAATAAAAAAACAATAGCTAATACAGATCACTAATTACTCATATCTGTTGATCCAGTACGCTCAGCCCTATGCTAGGTACAAAGCTGAGATAGTGCTTAATCTAAAACTGTATTAACAGCATAATATGTTTCTTCAGCTGGCTGACTCATGATTTGGTGGACTTAACTGACAGGTTTAGGTTTTCCCTTTGGGTAGAAAAAGCAAAGAAAAAGAGAAATTTTCCTAAGTTTTTTTCAGAAAATTTATCAGTCCTTTAAATGTACAGGCAGAGGGGTGAGCTTGGAGACTATTTATACAGAAATCAGTACAGTTTCTCTATAAAAGAGGAATAGGGCAGGGGGTGGTGGTCAGTTGTGTTTCAAGGTCTCTCCTACATAGTTTGTAAGAGAATTTACCACATTTATTTTTTCCAAAAGTTTAAATTGGTTTGCCTCTTTTAGGTGTTTGTAACACATTTCATCTAAACAATTCTTCTAAATTCTTCACTATCTGCAAGATGTTTCTGGGGTTCTTTTAGCTGAATAATTTTCTCACTTTGTATTTCCAGAACACTAAAAAGTCTTCAAAACTCATATTTACTGCTAATCAGCTTTAACTAATCTTCCTATCTACAGTGACTGACGTGGCATATTATGGGTGAGCCATTTTAGTTCAGAGTTACCCAGACCTTTCCCACTGTTGAACACCTGCACATATTTCTTAAATCATGGAATTCCTTGTTGTCATATTGAGCTGAAATTCCTGATGTTGTGGGTGTATTATGTGTAGAGGTCACTTCGTGCTTGGGCAAAAATCCTACCAGCTTCCATGAGAACATTGCACGTGTAGTACTCAGTAGTAACAAGTGAAGGCTTCGTGATTTTGGCCCACAGATTTTATTTGTGAAGAAAAATTGGAGTATAAAGAGGACAATTCTAGAATGTGTGTTGCATGAGAGAGTAACCACAGGGACATTCAGTAAGGTAGTGTTGGTATCTGCCCTGAGGTGTCCTTGGCCTTTCTGGAACTCATAAACTTGCTGTGGTTTGCATTAATTTGCGTCTGTTTCCTGACTGTGGCTCTGCCTTAATCTAAAGTAGCTTAATTTTCTGAAAGCTAACTGCATGTTTTTCAGACAGTTTCTAAAAGTAGTAACATCCTCGAGCTGGCAAAAAAGGAGGGAGTGGACAAGACAGGTGACCCCAAACTGACCAACAGAGTATTCCATCCAATATATGTCATAGTTGGTATAACACTGAGAGATCACAAAGATCTCACTCTCTTTGGCTATGGTCAACATTCAGTGGCGACCTCCTTTGTCTGATTGCTCCTCATTTCGGATCCGTGTGTCCCTGGATCCAGTTCCTGAGTTCAGCTCCCTTGCAGCTGTGGACCAATTCCCCCGTATCTGCTCTGCAGCAGTTGTGGTGCCGTGTGGTCATCGAGGGGTGGAAGTGCGATCTCGGATATTTGTACATATTTCATTACTTTCTATTTATTTTAATCATTATTACTATTATTATCATCATTTAATTAAAGCTCTAGTTTTAGTTTGCAATCTGTGAGCCTTTTTCCTCTCATTTTTCTCCCCTTCTGCTGCAGTAGATAGTGGAATTTGGGAGCCTAACTGCAAATTTTGGCTGTTGAAAATTAGCAGGGTCAGAGCTAAACTGTAACAAAACTATAGCACTTCTAAAGCTGTAGTTGTTTGATGTATTTGTTACTTGACAATAAAATTAATAGGAGATGCTGGTCTCTATACTCCATTAGTCAGATGTTTTATTTTGTAAACAGGCTATTTTTGTTGGCTGTATAGCAAGAAAAATAATTTTCAGTTTTATCTATACATAGAATGACATAGAGTTTTAACATATGTAGTATCATTTACATGTATGTGGAATATTTCTCGGTAGGGTACCATATCAAACAAGATTTTATGCCTCTGTTTTTGAGACTAAACATATAAAGAGTCGGGTCTCTTCATAGCGTTTATGAGTAGCAGAGCTTGTACTTTAACTTTGTTCTGATCCAGCTTCTGTGTAAGAATGACTGATGAAATATAATCAGATACAGCTGTTCACTGTCAAGATGCAATACCGTATCCTGTAGAAATGGTGGATATCTAAGGTTTGCAATAATAATATAAGTAGTTCCTGTGTATTTCCTGTACTAACCCTTGAAAAATCCAGTACAATTAGAACCCCAGTAATATACAAGCCAGTAATAGTAAGAGATGGAAAGTAATAATTTCTTCTGATTTTTGGTAAATCTTACCGTCATCTTTGTTTAGAGTTGGAAGTACACAGCATTTCTAATAGTCAGTAACACACAGGCACATCACCTCAAATGAGTGACATCTTCATGGTGCCATCTTCCATAGATGCTTGTTGTTGGTCCTTAGCTCAGTATAAGTTCTGAGACTACTGCCTTGGGCTTATTATTTTAGTGCATCAGATGTACTGTTGAGTCTGTTGGCAGCTCTTTGTGAGCTGGCAATACCTGTCACCATAATTTTGGTCACTGCCCTTGACCTCTGTTGTTCCTGCTGCCTTTTTCGTAACTCTGATTAATACCATGGATTGGACAAGGGGAGCTAAGTGCAATTCATAGGAATCCAGCAGAACACCTCTGAGGGCATCCAGGATGTATCTTAGTCAGCTCTCCTACTAGCATTAAGGAGAGCTCAACAGAGAAAATAGGTGCAAATTCAGATTTAGGTGCAGTATCTTCCATTTTTTCTTTTTTTATTTTTAAAGCTTTTCTCCCTTTGTTCCCTTTCTTTTATCAACGGAGTATTTTATTAGCAACTTTTCTCTGCATTAAATGCAGTGGCACTGTATATAAGGTTAGAAGTCCATTTCTGATATATAATAAATAATATTCCAATGGCAAGAATTACTTAAATAAGCCTAGATTACATTATTAAGAAAAACCTTTTGTTGCTAAAATAAATGCCTTCTTATTTCCTCCATTAGCCTTCCTTTTATGATGCAGTAGACCCAGTAGATTTTGAAGGCTTTGTAATGACACGGCTGAACAACTTGGACTCAGAACTAGCACAAGAACTTGGTGACTTTCCCGAAGATGACTTGGATGTTGCCTTTACACCCAAAGAATACAGAACTTTGCACCCCTCTATGCCAGAACATGGGTAAGGAGACTTTCTCTCCCTCTGAAATGCTGCAGGTTTAAGAATAAATTTGAGGATGTTGATCGTGCATCCCACCAGCCGTTATGCACTTGCTGAACTTCATCTGTTTAAAGTTTGCCATTGATTCGGTTAGGCCTGTTTACATGCTTAAAACTATGCAGGCGCTTACAAAACTTCCTGAGCTGTCTGGTAGCAGCAGAAGTGAGGTATGCATAGAACAGAAAGAAGAAGAAAGAAGGGCAGGAGGGTGGTAAGAAAAATAATTTTGTAGCTGTGATCTTAGAGATGGAAGTTGATTATGATTAGGTAATAAGGCTGAGGGGGAGATTCTTTTTTTTTTACTTTTTTTTTTCACAGCTACGTGTTATATATCATTGGTTAGATCACTAAGCATCTCTTTCTCAGTACCTTTCCTCTTAAACGGAAGGACATGCTTCACAAAGTTTATTGGAAAAATAAAGTTTTAATTTCTATTGTAGGAGTTACTTTTGGTTTCAAGCTTAGATGAATGAAATAATTAAGAAGATTTCTACTGTTTTCAAGAGCTTTTAAATTAAAATAGGTAGCATGCTTTGATGCTGGTTCTCAGCTATCCTGGAAGTATTTGAGCTGATTTCATGAACAGGCAAACTATAGGCAACAGAATTTTGCAGAATGAGTAAAAGAGGTGCATTTGGGAGTTTTCTAATGTGGTTTTGGAGAGTCCTGTGTGCTGTATACAAAATGCTCTTCAAGGATTATTTGCTGTAAGTGGTACCTTCAAGTAGATCCACGAAGGCATCCTGGGTTTTGCAAGCAGTAACAGACAGATAAATGAAGCCAGCAGCAGTTTAGCCCCAAACTGCTATGTCTGCAAAGACAGTTAATGATGCAACATGTTTAGGGTGTGGGGTTGGCTCTTTCCAGTATATTTGGGAAATGAGGAGCACAGTCTATATTCTCTACTGTGCTAAACTTGAAGGCTGAAAGGAAGGGCAGGCTTAGCTTATAGTGTTCTGGCTCACAGGGTAGACCTACATCCCTCTCAGTTCCTGAAAAAGTTGTTACAGCCTGCTCTAATTTATACCAACCCAGTCTAGAAAATAGAGCTCATACAACAGTGGTATTTGCTCAGTGTTTTCTGCCCAGCGTATCAAATGGCTGTGAGACTAAACAGGAGCCATGGTTTGTATGATTTTTTGCCGTCGGTGGACTAGCTGAGAACCCCTCTCTAAGCAAGATCTCAGCCTTCAAGTTCTTCCTTAGGCTAGTGCATCTCTTGGGAAGTTCAGGCAAGCAGATGTAGTAGAGATGGGGTGCAATCCTACAGCACCTGAGAACTCTTTGAATCATACAGCTGATGGGGATTTTGTAACATTTGCACAGAAGCTGATTTTCACTTGAAATTACTCATAGAAAATGTTTTCCTATGGGCTGGGGAGAGAACATGGATGTGGGAAGCCGAATATTTTGTTTCTTGAAGTTCCCATTTATTTAAATGGTTGACAAAAATGGTAACACATTATCCAACTTTGAATGAGATTTAAAGGATAAGATGACAATTTCTCTCCTGTTTCCAGAGTTACTTCCCAGCATGCCTGGTGTTTAAAACAGCAATGATGTGTTTGTTTTTCCAGTAGGAGAATGTGTGGACTCACACTATACAATCACTTTTAAGACCTGATTTGCACCGCAGTGACAGTAAAGGTTTTGTAAAGAGTCTGTGGCAAAGCTCAAATACTGAGTACCAATAAATATACTTCATGGTTTTTTTTTTTCTACACAGCAGCTTCACATTTAGCCAGTCACACTGCCATTATCGATATAAGTGCTTTCAGAGAAAATCCTTGTCAAGGATGGCAGGGTGTGTTTGAGAAAATGAGAGCGTGATAACAGAGGAGGGGCATGCTCCAAAGATTCTTTCGCAGGCAATGCAGACTGTGGTGCACAAGAGCAGGAAACAGATAACTCTGAGCAAACTGGGTTAATATATTGCCTGCTTGCACTGCAGGATGTTAGGTCCCACCTGAAACAGATGCAGGAGGTAACCATATGCTCTGTCAGTCACCTGGTGTTGGGGGCACACAGCAGTCTGATAATGGCGAAGCTCCATCCTGTAGGGCATGCATGAGCCCAAATCTGTTGTTACCTGGTCTTGGAAAAGATGGTAAATCTGTTTAAGAGTTCTGGGAGAAAGTGCTAGGAAGTATCATACCTTTCAGCCATTCCTGTGTTGCGTGTGTATTCTACTCTTCCACTCACTTGGATTGGAGGGTGCAACAAGTGATTTTGGCACAGGTCACTAAAAATGTTTAGAATAGGAGTGGGGGAATTATGCTACAACAACATGACAGCAAATTCACAGATACTGACTTTAGCTTATAATATTTTGGTTGCAATCAGTATCTATCAGGCAGCACTGACGACCTCCTACATTAAATAAAACTTATTTAAAAATTGTAAAATTAAGTTAGAATGTATTCTTAGATCTTAAAATTTTATTAAGATATCTGATTAAAAGCATAGGGTCCCTTTCTGAATTTTTTTTCTTTCTGATGAGAAAGAGAAAATTATACCAAAACCATGCAAGAAACTATATAGGAGCAAAAGTCCAGGAGTTGAAGCCTCTGAAAAATACCTCTGTATGTTGAGACTTGTTATCAAGTTTTGAAAATCACAAAGATGGATGTTTGGTATCATTTCTTTTATTTTGCTGTATTTTGTAGCAACATTGGACTTGTATACATGAAATGCATGGTGTGACAAATAGCTCTTTTAATGTATGTTTTTTAATTTTTAAATACAGTAACAAAAACTTGCATCAGGGAATTCATGCAGTACACAGAACAGTTTAAATCTCAAACAATAGTTTAGTACTAAAATAAATATAAAGGAAGGAACTAATATAGAGGCCTTTATCCGAACAGCATGTTTAGATAAGTTTTGTTGTCCTTAAGGTATGACCTAGGTACTGAAATATTTATAATATGTTGCTCTTTTCCCAGGATTGAACTTGACTCGCATGTCAGAGACTGTGTTCAGACGTATATCCGGGAGTGGCTGATTGTGAATCGAAAGTAAGCTACGTACAAGTAAATAAAATAGAAGATACTTTACATCTTATTGGTCAGATAGGAGGTGCATGCTGTTATAATTCATCCTAAAGAATAATGGTTTGAACCAGTGGCTGAAGACAAGAACTGACTTTTCAGTAGTATATGTAACAATGTTGTTTTGTTTGAGGCAGTGAGCTGTAGCTAAAAATTGTTGCATCTGCTTCTTAATTATCAGGCACTCTGGGAATTAATTGGGAAGAAATTCACATTAACTGTCTGTAATGGTAATTTATCTAAATCAGGAATAATACTACTACTTGATCACTCTAAAAGGAAATATAACAGGGATAAAGGTTATATTTCTGTCTCTTCATTTTCCCCTTCACGTCCTGAAAATTCAACATGATCTGACTTCTAATCACGTCGGAAAATAAAACAGCGTGCTAGTACCAGAAAAAACAAGGATTATGGAGTTTCACAGCAGTCATTGCTTGTGTTCATGTGATTATTAGTGTAACATTCAACTTTAATATTTTACATCAGTGAGCGCTTTCTGCATTTGGGGTCTGTGTAACTCAACACACAGAATTGGACTTGTAGTCATTGCCAGTGATTTAATTTCCTGTATTTTAATTTACTTTAATTTTATTATTTCATTTCATTCATTTCATTTCACATATTAAATATGAAAGGAACTCTCAGTGCTTTCTGTGGAGGGTGTCTGCCCCCAGACTCTTAGGGGTTTGCAGTGTCAGTGAAACTTGCCACCTTCCCCATCACCCCCTACTGTTCTTCAGGAAGAGGTTTTTGGAGCTCTGTTTTTCTGTTCCACATCCTGTTCATCCCCTCCTGTGCTCATGCCCTATTCTTCAGAAGCCAGTAGTAGAGTGCTGGCACATTTTCTGTCATTTTGGTTTGCCCCGTTGCATGCCTTTGCTATTCTGCTTTTCTGACCTGATATACATCAGCAGTCAGTGTGTTATGGATTTACTCCTGGTAATTGTAAAGGAATTGCATTCTTTAATTACGCAGCTTGTACAGGGACAGAGCAGCTGCTGGGGGTTATTAACAGACTTCCTTCAGGGGTGATGATGAAATTCATTCTCAGAACTGTTCCATAGTGAGTCACTAAAAATATGCTAGCAGGTTTTGCAAGCTCCCCACATGCACTGCTCAGAGCACAGGTCTTTCATGCAATATTGTTCTTAGTGCACTGTAAAGAGTCAGCATGCTGTTTTATCTGTGTGCACCAATAGGGAGTGAACAGTAAAGTAGGTAAGGTGAAAAATAGAACACAGCCATTTTTGCACTTACATGTGCCTGTAGAAATGTGAATGGAGCTATAGAATACACAGGTATGGAAAGATTTGTTGTATGTTTTACTATTTTATTCATTCATTCAGGTAAGGCAAATTTGTATTCAAAAACTTCATTGAGCAGTTGGGTCTGTGGTAAACATGATGAAGAGTAATGCCAGAGAGCTAAACTTTGTCAGTGGCTAACAAAGCAAACAAGTTTTTAAAATTTGCCAAGAACAAGATAGTGGAAAAGATGCTGCAGTGTCTTATAAACCACTGAAAAAATGTTTTGGGGACTCTCATATTATACTTAGACACTATGCTCAAAACAGATAAAGAGAGGAAGAAAGGACATTAAGAGAGAAGTGAGAAAAATAGTTGTAAAGAGCTTCACATTTATTTGAGAAAGGCTGGTAAAACACCAGTTGCCTACTTGGGAGACAGAGATTCATAGAACAGGTTGCTGAACATATGATCTGATGAGCTATGGATGAGAGGTGTGTGTACATGACTTTCATCCATTCATGGATTTGAAGTTTCAGAACAGGAGGTGGAAGAGTCTTCAGTGGGTGGCATTAGCAGAGGTGGTCCTCATGCCCCAGCACAGAGAAGTATGTGGTAGAGAGGCTGGATACAGCTGAGGGGTCCATGTGTTTTTGCCAGAAGCTGAATGGGAGGCTTGTTCTCTGCCTTTCAGTTTGTCCTTTCAGTTGGCCATTGTTTCTTTCTAACCCCCCATTTTCTTAATTCAGTATGTGACAATTAATTGACATATGCACTAAAACCAGGATTTGCCTCTTTTAAGTTTTAACTGTTACTGAGCTTTTCAAAATAAATAAGCAATGTAAGAAATATACCGGGAATATTTTAGAGAAAAGGCATCTCTAGTGTAGCTTGTGCACCACAGGGAGAGTGTGATCTCATATACCTACATCTCTCCATTAATCATTTGTTTGCCACTAGAAGTAGTGAAAAAATAATCCAACAACCTCTTTTGGATACTGAAATGTCTTAAAGTAAACTCATGCATAATTTCTGTCTTTTGTTCTGGATGATTAGGGTGGTTCCAAAGCAAGGTCACATTCAAGAAGGGTGGGATTGTCTCTTTTATGACTTCAGTTTTCATTTGCAGTGAACTGGTAAACGATTAAAATGCAAACAATTAAAATTAAAACACAACAGAGCATATAATTCAGTTACTCCCAAAATGTAATTAAAAAGTGTCTCCCTTATCAATAGTTGCTTATCATGGCACCTTTATGAAAGTACTCAGACATTTAGACATTGCTTTGGGAGTGTTACAGAAAGGAAAATGGATAAGCAGGATACTGTAACTAAGGAGGCTGATTGCAGAAAAGACCATCACAGGATTTAGCAAATTGCATATTAAAGTGGAAGAAATAGAGCTCTGGATGCATCTGGTATGTTTTTTCAGGGTTACTGCTGTTTGTTCCATCTACTACAAAAATGTAATTTGAAATTGGTACCTTGCTGCAAAATTTTGGGAAGTTAACGACAGAGAGGGTTACATTTTGCCGTAGCAATAGCCCTCGTCAAAACCAGGCACTGTTTGAAAGGTGTGGGAGCAATTAATTTGACATACCAGCTGGGTCCAGGACAAGAGCAGTAAGCTCTTTGATATAAAGTTAAAGGAGAAAAGAGCTACCCAAGAGATAAGAGCTCCTGATCCATATTCTTAAGGTCGCGGAAATAATCACCATGTGTGATGAGAAGATTAGACCTGAATTTGTACCTAGGTCAGGCTGCTGTCTTGGGCTCATAGTATATGAAAAAATGATCTCAGTTAATTTTCTTCCTTTCAAAATCATCCTTAATGTACATGGTAGAGTTGCAGTGGTGTGATTAAACAATTAAACAATGTCTAATGTGACATTTGTTATGAAAAAGCTGTGCTACACTGGTCTTTTGCATAATAATATTTCCAGTTGCTTAATATTTTTTAAAATTTGTCTTTTCTCTTTTATGTTCCCTTCAATCCTCCTTGTACTGCCCTGACTTACTTGGTCTTCTGTGCAAAAGGAACCAAGGGAATTCAGATATTTGTAGCCTGAAAAACAAGGGATCCCGAAAAGATTTTCACAAGACACTTCAAAAACAAACATTTGAATCAGAAACATTAGATTCCAGCGATGCAAACTTTCAGGTAAATTTTCTTCAGTTTGGGAAAAATGATCAAATATCCAACCTTTTCTCAAAGGAACCATCCTAGGATCTCTGTAATGGCATCAAGCAGAAAGGTGTGCTTGCCATGAAGTCTAATGGCAGATGTAGTGTTAAGGCCCTTTCTGCCAAACAAGCAAGAGACATTTCATGACACCCCAGTGCCCAAGCCACTTCTGACAGTTTTGTTATTTTCCAGCAGGCAGGTCCCCGACATGTCCATGTGCTCCCTGAGGAGGCCTCAAGGACAACCCTTACCTCTTCTGACTTCAACCTGCGCAGCCTACAGCCAGACCCTCGCCTGGAAAACCTGCTGCGTCATGTCAGTGCCGAGGAGTTTGAGAGGCAGAATGAGGAGGCACGGCGCACCAACCGGCACGCTGAGCTCCTCGCCCTCTACCCCTCTGTGGACGAGGTGAGCTCAGAGGCTGACTGGCCCACAAAACCTCCCCCAGGTGCCTGTACCAGCATGTTTCAGGTTAAAGCTGCACCGCAGTTGAAAAACAGGGGTTGTGGGCTGGATACATGGCGCCCTTGGATTATAATGTGGTGAAGACACCACTCTGTGGGCTCCGGTCAGCTATCTTGAATATGCACTCAAGGGATTGTACTCAAACTTGTTGTGTTGCCAGAGGCTTCATTGTGCCCAACTCTGTGCAGGTCAAGCCCTGTACTGATGATATGGTTACGTCAGGGTGTTACCCTTCACGTTAAGCTTGCTTAGGGTCCAGAAGTGTAAATATTCGGTGTAAGTGCCTGATTGGGGTCAGAAGTGTAAATATTCTGCAATATAAATCAATTCTCTTTTGTCTTTGAAGAGTTGAAATGCCCACTGAGTGGAGGAACGTGCTGGTCTGTAGCAGTGGCCCAGTTATTATAGCATAAGTGTTTTATGTAAGCATATAAATTTACAGTTGTTTTAATTGAGTATGACTGGAATAACTGTTCAATAATAGGAAGATGCAGTGGAGATAAGGCCAGTGCCAGACTGTCCAAAGGAGCATCTGGGCAACAGGATTTTGGTGAAACTGCAGGCTCTGAAGTAAGTATCCTTCGCAATCCCTGCTCACCATTTCTCAGTTCATACCAGTATACTGCTGTCAACCCTGCTGCACCACTGCAGGTGTCCTGTTCAGCACGTGTTTATGTGTTTGCTTGTTCTTTCTTAGTGTAACAGAGAACTACATTGTTATAGAAGTCTTTAACTTGCCAGGGTGAAAAGGAGTTGGGAATTAGTCCAAATTATGTATTTCCAATGGACTAGATTGGTCTCATACACACTACTGGACTTGATAAACAGGAAAAAAATCAAGAAAAGTGTGATTATTTTTAACTGGTATCTGAGACCACCTTTCTGACTGATTTAGAAAATACATTGCATGCAGTTTGCTTTCTTTCTTTTCCTCTTAAAATCATCTAATAAAATGGAATAATAAAAAAATTCTAAAGGCTTTGAGAGACCTGAAGTCTGGAACTTAATATTTCTTTTATAGCAGAAGCACCACTCAAAATATAGCCCTTTCATTTTTTTGTTGTACAGAGTCATAAAAGTTGTAGTGTTAATCAGTGTCCTGTGTGTCTTTCCTTAACAGATTTGATATAGAGATCGAACCTTTGTTTGCATGCATAGCTCTCTATGATATAAAAGAAAGAAAAAAGGTAAGTGTGCATACAGTATTTTTGTTCAGTTGGCTTGGGATTTTATCTCTGGAGTAATAATCTAGGAAAACTTACAAAAAAACAAGCAACTTTTTCACATGTGCAGTCTGATCCAGCATTCTTTGTATTCAGTCAAAGTCTCATGCTTGCAATTGTTTAGTTCTAGTTATGACTTTCAACTTATTTTAAGACTTGATGAATTTTTGCTTTACAATATATTTTAATTCTTTTTTTCTTTTCAAGATCTCAGAGAATTTTCATTGTGACCTCAACCCTGATTCATTAAGAGGACTCTTGCGCTCTCATACTCCCTCCATTGACTTGTCTACTCAAGCAAGATCAGCAGTATTTTCTGTCACTTATCCTTCGTCAGATGTATACTTAGTCATAAAGGTATGTTATAGTGCTGCTTTAACACCATTCTTCATGTTGCCGGCTGTGCCTGTTGCCTGAGTTTGTGGAGCTTTATGGAGGCAAGATGTTCACTGGTGTATCTTCACTCCCAAACTAAGAATTATATTGATACCATGTGTTCTGGTTCTATTAAGTATTTAGAGTTGCATATCTTTGCCTAAAAGAAATTAAAAGTAAAGTGAAATAAGCCAGCTTTAAAAGTTTGATTACATTTTGTGGAGGTTTCTTGGTTTTAATTTAGTGCGCTTTACATTCGTTTTGCTTATTTAATTCTGAAACTGAGTTAGCATGATCCACTTCATCAAAATGTGTTCGTTTTCCTGATTTCAGTGAAGATGCAGTAGTACCTGATTGACAGTGTTGTCACATACATATTTTCTGCTTTCTAATAAAACAGATGGAAAACTAGGGGAAGATTTAGTATCAGTTACTCCATAAAGACATTTTTAAGAATTCTATACTGCGCATTTCAGCAGGCTCTTTTATATTTCTAGAGAAGCATATGTAATGGATAGTATTTTTTCTTTGCAAGTGTATTATTTCACTGCATTTTGTAGATTGAAAAAGTGCTTCAGCAAGGAGAAATTGGAGACTGTGCGGAGCCCTACATGGTTCTTAAAGAAAGTGAGGCTGGCAAGGTAAGTAAATAGCAATACGGAGTGTTTAGAACAAAAAAATAAAAACAGAGGAAGAAAAAAACAGAGAAAGAGCAGACCCTTTGGAATAGAGCAGAATCCCAAGAAAATATTGGGAAGAAAACCAAAGGTTGGTGCATCCATAGTGCAAGCAGTCTGGTGTCTGTCATGGACAGGAAGCAGTCATAAGGCAAGGTGCACTTCCGTTACTCACCCTTTTGGAGATCAATACTGGCAAAGTCTTGAGTCACAAAGTGGATAGGGGTGAGCAAAGGAGATGAGTGTAATGTGGAGTTACTTATACGTCAGAGAGATATTGTTGATTTGGATGGACAAACAACCTGTTGTATAATGTACATGGCCAGTTCAGTGTTGTCATCCGTAGATAACATGAGCTCTGTTCCAGGAATTAATGGTCATTTACCTCCCTGGAGCAGATTGACAATGTTTGCTTGACTTCCACACATTTCTCACCTTTAGAATATTGCTTCTGTATTGAATGAAGGAAGTAGAACCTGCTAAAATTTCATGCTGGGCTTGAGGGTCACAACAGAAATATGTGTTGTATAATGTAACGAAAATGAACTCATTGAAAAGAAAGGATAAGTGACTGTAAAAATCAAAACAGCTATTATCTTGACAGTGTTGGAGCAGGAAGACACGAGAGATAAGAATGCAGATTGTTTACTAAATTGTAAATATGTAATTTCCAGTTTTTATCTGTAGTAGCACTAAAATAACTACTTGTTTTTTGAACAGTCATTATCTTCTTTGTCTTAGACAAAAGAAAAGATTGAAAAACTGAAAGCCCAAGCTGAATCCTTTTGTCAGCGGCTGGGGAAATACAGGATGCCATTTGCCTGGATACCCATAAGCCTATCTAATTTCTTCAACATTTCAACACTTGAACGAGAAGTACCTGAAACTGAAGGTTTAAACGGTAGTTGTCTTAACTTTTCTAACTAATGCAAAGGAACTCTTCAGTAGGACTGTACATGAGAAACAATGTCATTCACTCTGGCATCAAGAGTGAAAAACAGATTCAAAGTCACATCTTCTTAGCCTTCCTTTTCAGTGCTACAAACACAACTTATTATGTTCACCTGAATATTTCATCTCCGCATGTTTACGTTTGTATATGCTAAATATTCTTCCAAGGTTTAGGCCTGATTTTCCTTGAACGGTGGCATTGTAGAAATAAAACTCCCTTTTCTATATTTTGTTTGTAATACAGGGATATCAAAATACATATAATCTTAGTTTCTGGAGTGTACTGGGCCATCAGTCAACAATGTGCTTTATGACCCATGAACTGAAAGTGTGAATAAGGTTGTGCTCTGCAGGAGAAGTAATGTCACTTTGCTAGGTGTGTCCTGGCATTCCACTATTTCACATAGTCTGAAATAAAAGTAGTGGCACTTTCTCTGTCCTCTGATGTTGTTGTGGAGTTGTGGATTGCTGGTAGTTTTTGTACTGAAACAACACAAAGCGACTTGGAGTTTCATTTAATTTCTCTTTGAAGGGAAAGGATCCACTAGTGACAAGCGGACAACACTGCTACAGGCAAGAAGACTTTCTGAGAGAAGTCTCAGCTCAGAGGACAGCTACCCAGTATCAAACTTCAAAACCTCTCTGACCCTCAGCACCTTCTTTAAACAGGTACTGAATACTTTCTGTTTCTGATTGCCTAAGACATTTTTCACCTATGTAATGCAAAGTGTGTTGGGAAAATTTATCAGTTATGTTTGTGTGCGGACCGAGGATAACTGCTATCAAGTGAGCAGTGAACCATTTGCTTTGTATGCCTCAAGGACATGGTTCACTCAGAAGTTTTTCTCAGTGTTATGGTGTATTGTTATAAAGGTACTGATTTTTGTCTTTCTCCTGGTAGGAAGGAGACAGGCTCAGTGATGAAGATCTGTTCAAATTTTTAGCTGATTTCAAAAGATCATCTTCCTTGCAGAGAAGAATTAAGACTTTACCAGGTATGTAATTCATTCTGCATTCAAAAAGATATATGTACTTTTCTCTGCAAAATTGTTCTGTAAATGCCAACTCAAAAATTTAATTAACTGGGGGTTTAAGTCTACACTATGTGCTATTGTGAAACTTCCTGGGTTCCCAGTGTCTACCTGAGCACGGATGCTTTTGAGGGGTTTTTTGTCTGTATGAGTGAGTATGGAGATTTATGTTTAGCTTGGCATTCTAAAATTATTTACTTTACTTCGTAATTTACAGTGTATCTACTGGATGTCTTTTGTTATTATTCAAACTATTTGAAGACAGTACATTAAAGCAGATTTCTAAGATCATTGGTATTTCCCAGCAACATTTTTAAATGGGTCATATTGTACAGAGGGAGATTAAAATGTGTGCACATTTCATTTTATTTGGGTATTTGGGTCAGTGTTAGCTAACAAAGTAGAGAAGCAGAGAAAGTGTTTGGCTACTGTCAAAAACCCGACATGCTTATTTTTTCTTTTGACATAAATTACAACTCAAGGTCTTCTGGATTGTAGAGGAACCTTAAAAAACATGAAGGTTTTTTTGCCATTTTAGCTCATTGGCAGAAATGACAAGTCTGATTTCCCCAAGTGGTTTTCATGTATCACAACAGAGAATTTAAATTGAAAGTTGACTTATACTTGTGTAAATGCTACAAATATTAGCTGTTTAACTGCTCACCACAGCAAGCATGGCTTTCCTTGTGGGAGGTGTCTGCTTTGGCAGAGATTAATCAGAGCAGAATCTGAGTAGGGGGAGTGAGAGAGAACTGTATTAGAAAGTAGCCCTTTTATTCATTGTCTCCCAGACAAATTTTATATTATTTGTGTGTGAAACATATTAGAACATCAACCTAGCATGTAATATTCCTTCTTTCTTTCCTACTTCTTTGAAATTGTACAGGGTACAGATAAAGCACTGTATATTGGCCTGATGTGTAGATTACTTCCTGTGTATCTTTCTGCCCCTATGCTTTCATTCTTATGCAGCCTTTAAGCCAAAGAACCAGTTCTTATTTCTGCACTGTTGCTCTGTATCGTCATATATTGTTTTAATTTTTGTTTTATTATACATTGGTTATTTTTTATATTTTGGCTCAAATTTTGCAATTTTTTTTTAAAGGAACACTGAAACTGGATATTTCCCCAGCTCCAGAAAACCTTGGTTATTGTCTAACACCAGAATTACTACCCATGAAGCCGTTTCCAGAAAACCGTTATCGTCCTCACAAAGAGATTTTGGAATTCCCAGTTAGAGAAGTATATGTTCCCCATACCATTTATAGGTAAGAAATAATATATATTTTTACAATTCTTAAATCCACTCTCAGAAATAGTTGTGATTTAGATATTTTTTTTCCGGAAACAGAAAATAAAAATATTTTTAGGATTTATAAAAACAGTATGTTAGGTTGATTATTTAATCTTACTAGCTGTGACAAGGTGAAACACCTTCAGGATGTTCTATACTGTCTTTACTGATCTAATTATGTGGCCCTTTGAAAATCTTTTGTAAAATATCCAGAAAAATCCCTAACAGCTATCATTGACTTGGCATATATATCTTTCCTCTTCTGTGTTTTTTGATCTTACAATTTTTAACAGTTTTGGTAAATGTTTTTGGTGGGTGGTTTCTACTGTTAATTTGAGTCATTTGAGCAAGTAATATGTTGCTCTGTGTACTTTTTCACCATGAACAAGGGCTATAGGCCATGTCATTTCTTTCCTGAAATCTATTCTATTACATTTGTTTCAAGGAATACCACTGAGCAATTCTCATAATTTCTTAGTGGTCTGGCACATTTGAGTCTCCAAGAAGACATGAATATCAAAATAATATGCTTCCACGTTTGTGCAGCATAGTAATGCTATTGAGCAGCAATATTGGTAATAGCTAACCAGCAAGAATTCAAATAGATGTATAACAGCATTATAGATACAGAAATACCAGCTTTCATATGACTATTATATTAAGGAAGACATGGAAGTAACGCAGAATGCTTCTTAAAATGGTAGTTGATGCTATTTTAAGCGGCTTTTCTGATCCCTAGAACAGTAGCTAGGTACTGAATTGCATCAGTGGCAGAGATATGACTGTCAGAAGAAGCTGAATAAAGGGATGTAAAGCTTATTCAGCTCTTTCAGGAGAGATTAGCAAAGAGGCAACTCTCCTACCTACTCCCCTGATCCCACCCAGGAGGGGAGAAGGGAAGAGCAAGACCTGTTGTTCAGTACAACTTAGAACTGCAAGGCTGCAAACTAATTTATCCTGGGGAGATGCTTCACACTTTCATGGGTAAGTGAATAGCCAGTGGGGCAGCTGGTGACACCTGGATTTGGGTCTCAGCTTTTAAGGGAAAACAAAAAGAGGAAGTGGCATCTTATCTTACAATGACAAGTTTGCTGTGTGGTGTTAGAAGGGAAGTGAGTAAGTAAGCCAGTTTGGTTAGAGCCTCGTTGGAAGTTTTGGAGGGGTTATTCCTTGGCTGTGCTATGAATCTGTGATATTCAAACTCCTGACAGCAGATTATTTTCACTCTTGGCACCAGAGTACTAAAATGCAGAGTGTTATGGTATTTCTATCTTTTCTGTGTATCGAAGGTAAAAGTGAATGTCTTCCCCTGCTTCTCCCCAATTTTTAGGGGGCTTAGGCATACATTTCTATAGGGGAAGTAGTTTTTTGCAATTGAAAGTGCAAATGGGCTCATTTGGAAAAATAAGTCAGAATTTTATCTTTCCTATTCATCGTCTAGCCCCACTAAGGAATAGCATGTGTCAGCTGCAGTGTGCAGCCTCGTAGTGTCTAAAGATCTGCTTTTGAAAATGAAAAGCATTAGCAGCTGCTGTGTTACTGAGCTAGATAGCTGAGTCTGCACAGAATATTCCCTCTTCAGTTCTCACCAGGTTAAACTTCAGCAGCCAGACATCATGAATATCAAAGGCACCATGGTGAATATAAATTTATGCATCACCTGCAGCAAGATTGGGTGTCTGCACACTATTGTTCAGTTGCTAGGGTGTTTGTTTTGAATACATATGCCCTCATTAAGAGATATGCTTGCTATAGCTTAACAGTAAGTCTCTTTGAGCAGGAGTTCACGCCCAGCATGATGAATCTCTTCAGGCTTTTCGGGCTCTGTTTTGATTTTCACCTTAAAGAAAAGTCATTGTAACAAAACAAAGAAGGATCTATCCGGTCTAACTTGCTATAATGAAGATAATATCTATAAGGAATAGTTGTCTTCATTAATTTTTAACTTAGTCAATCCATAAGTATGCTGTAAACTGTATCAGTTAATACCCAAATAAAACCCTAAAGACAGTTATTTAGGTACACTGGGGGAATGGTGGAAAAAATGCAAAAATGCTCAGTCGTGTTTCAACTGTCTTGTGACAACAAACATGTTTGGAGTGAGAAAAGGGAGTTGCCAACTGATACTGTTAATGGACTCGAGCAACAGTTCCCCAGAAAGTCAGAGGAGGTGGCTTTGCACACATTGTGGAGCAGCGGAGTCTGGAACTTGGCTGGGTTCACTTGTGTTTCTGAAGTGCCATTGAAAGCACCTCATTTTCCCAGAAGCCCAAATCACCTACCCACATCTGACATGCGTCTGCCACACAGTCATGCCAGTGCTCTGTTTGGTGAGCAAAACCATAGCTAGGGAGTGTAGGCTGATGTGTTTAGACTCATACAAGCAGATCATTTACATTGGAAAAAGCCTTTCAATCATTGAGTCCAACTGTAAGCCTAACACTGTGATGTCCACCACTAAATCATGTCCCTAAGTACCATGTCTACAAGTCTCTTAATTACCTCCATGATGGTGACTCAGACGCTTCCCTGGGCAGCCTGTTTCAATGCTTGATCACCCTTCTGGTGAAGAAATTTTCCCTGGTATCCAATCCACACCTTCCCTGGTGCAACTCAAGAGCATTTCCTCTTGGTCCTATCACCTGTCATTTGAGAGAAGCGACCAACACCCACCTCACTACCACCTCTTTTCAGATAGTTTTAGAGACTACGAGGTCTCCCCTCAGCCTCCTTTTCTCCAGACTAAACAATCCCAGTTCCCTCAGCCACTCCTTATATGACTTGTGCTCTTGACCCTTTGCCAGCTTCATTGCTCTTCTCTACACACACCCCAGCACCTCAATGTCTTTCTTGTACTGAGGGGCCCAAAACTGAGCACAAGATTCAAGATGCAGCCTCACTAGGGCCAAGTGGAGGGGGACAGTCATTTCCCTAGTCCTGCTGGCCACACTGTTCCTGAGACAAGCCAGGATACTGTTGGCCTTCTTGGCCACCTGTGCATGCTGCAGGTTCGCATTCAGCTGTCAGCAAACACCCCTAGGTCCTTTTCTGCCAGGCAGCTATCCAGCTGTGCCTGTAGCACTGCATGGGGTTGTTGTGACCCAAGTGCGGGACCTAGCACTCAGTCTTATTGAACCTCATACAGATGGCCTCAACCCATCGATCCAGACCATCCAGGTCTTCTGTAGACCCTTTCTACATTTTGCTTAATTTATCTGTTGTATAATTCCCCTTGCTTAGTTCTCTGCGTAGTGAATACTCTTCTGAGCCTGAGATTAAACTAACCAGTGCAAAGGAACTCTGAACAGGAACAGAAACAGATACTAAGTGTTTTGTGCTGTTTTATTCCCTTTCCTTAAATATGAAAACTAGAACCAGCTTGTCCTAATCAAGCAATGTGCTAGCATTTAGTCATAACTGAGTGTCATGGCCTGCCAGTGTGTTTACAGGTCATTTAATGTTTCCTAGCATTTGATTGTTAAGTCTGCAAACCAATATTTTTGTAACAGTGCTGTAAATTTAGATATTGAAAGAGTAAAAAATGGATAAAATAACTACCTGTTTTATATTAATGTTACCATGAGTGCAGGGGAGGATTACATACAGAAATGTACTTGAATAACAAATGAAAACCTATAAAAATGCAGGCTGGTAAGCTCTTACTGGCATAATAATACCTGTACACATGTCTAGACAAATATGTATGATACCTCTAGCTTCAGTTTTTCTCTTGAATGTTTAAAAGAAATGCAAAGATTTTGTTTACCTTTTTTTTTTCCAGTATAACATCTTTCTGAGGAAGAAAATTTTCTGATTTTTTTGTTTTCTTGTTAAGTATAAATTAAAATTATGCTGCTTACTGCCACTATGAAATGTTGGTGCTGAGGAAGAGGGGTTTGTCTGATTTCTTCAGCAGTAACTCAGCTTAACCAGGCACAGGAAGTCCTGTCTTTAATGAGGAGAGTGCCTAATGCTCATGGATTTTTTGGAGGGTGGGGAGAAAATGTGCCCTTTACTGCTTTGTTTCATTTAGGTGCAAGCCACTTGTTGCTTACAGTAGTCTGCAATGTGAGCTGGAGGCCTTCTGCTTTGATGGTAATCATTCTACCTCACCCTTGACTGGTTTTGAGTGAGGAAAGGCTATTGGTGTATAACGATCTGTTATTCCTGTTACTCCTGTCACAGTGTTTTCTACTCCTTACTGCCTCTGTGGATGGGATCTGGAAAAAGCGTGATTGCCCTGTGCAGTTTTGTGCTGGTCAGAGATGCTAGCACTTCTGAGTTCTTTTGCAGGGTAAACAAAATGGACATTAGTATTGCACTGTTGTGCAGAGATGAAGGAAGCAGCTTAAGCTAGCTACTACAGTTTCATGCAGAGATGTGAGCGAGTCCTGATTTATTCTGCTCCTCAGTAAAAATGATTTCATCCCAATGTAAATAGCTACCTGCTCTTTTTGAAGAACGGTAGTCTTTCCTGAGCATCTATTATACTATCTCAACAGTAAGAGGTTTCATGGAAGGTTTCCAAACTTTTCTTTGTTTTTTTTCTCAGATAAAAATGACATTGTCAAATGCTGCAAAACAAAGCAGAAGTAATGAAAACAAAAACTTCACAAACAGGATTCTAGGAGTGCATGCCCTTCTCCCATATAAAGCTTTTTTGTCATTGTGCCTTTCAGATGAGGAATTATACCTGACATCTCATAACAAACTTCATTAAATATATATATATAGGCAGAGAGGAAAACATGCCACCATGGCACACAATCATGGAATGGTTTAGGTTGGAAGGGACCTTAAAGCTCATCCAGTTCCAATCCCCCTGCCTTGGGCAGGGACACCTTCCACGAGATGAGGTTGCTCAAAGCCTTATCCAGCCTGGCCTTGAACATCTCCAGGGATGGGGCTTCTACAACTTCTCTGGGCAACCTGTTCCAGTGTCTCATGACCCTCACAGTAAAAAATTTCTTCCTGGGAGCTTTTTTCTCCCAGTCCCTGCCTTAGCCTTGGGTGACTTGAATAGTGTGGCTTGAGCCGTTGCTGATGAAGAATGAAGCAAATATAGTCATTGAATACCTCGGCCTTCTCCATATCCTGGGTAACCAGGTTATCAGTTTCCTTCCAGAGATGGCCCGCATTCTCCCTAGTCTTCCTTTAATCACTAAAATACCTATAAAAGCTTTTCTTGTTGTCCTTGAAATCCTTGGCCAGATTTAATTCTGTCTAGGCTAATACCTGATCCCTGGCTGCTCAGACAATTTCTCTATATTCCTCCCTGGCTACCTGCCCTTGCTTCCAACCTTTATAGGCTTCCTTTTTGAGTTTAAGTTTGTCCAGGAGTTCGTTTTTGATTCATGCAGGCCTCCTAAGCATTTTTGCCTGACTACCTCATTATTGGGATGCATTACTTCTGAGCTTAGAGGAGGTGATCCTTGAATATTAGCCAGCTTTCTTGAGCCCCTCTCCCCTCCAGGACTTTATCTCATGGTACTCTACCAAGCAGATCCCTGAAAAGGCCAAAGTCTGCTCTTTTGAATTCCTGGACATTGAATTTGCTGTGCGCTCTCCTTGCTGCCCTAAGGATCTTGAGCTCCACCATTTAATGGTCAATGCAGCCAGGGCTTCCCTTTAGCTTCAAATTCCCCACCAGCCCTTCCTTGTTGGTGGGAACACGGTCCAGCATAGGACCTCTCATCATTGGCTCTTCTGTCACTTGGAGAAGGAAGTTGTCATCAATGCACACCAAGGACCTCCTGGATTGCTTATGGCCTGGTGTGTTGTCCCACCAACAATCTTCAAGTGGTTTAAGTACAGAGGACCAGGGCTTATGAACACAAGGCTGCACCTATCTATCTATAGAGGCCCTCATCTGCTCTCTTTTCCTGGTCGTGGCCAGTAGCAGTTCTCCACTGTAATGTTACCTGACCCTGCTCTCCCTTTGATCCTGACCCATAAGCTCTCAGTCAGCTCCTTATCCACCCACATGTGGAGCTTCATGCAATCCAGTGGTCATTGACATAGAGGGCACCAGCCCTTCCTTGTCTCCCCTGTGGTGATCACCTTGCATGGTGATCTCTGTGAATCACTGATGAATAAAGTATGCATTTATCTAAACTTCCAGATGAAAGCAAAGCCTTTAAAGAAATGTGTAAAGTAAATGTAAATTATTTATACTTTGTATCAAATAAGCGAGAAGATAAATTGAGTCTTTCAGGGACCTGTAGGAATTAAAGATTAAAATCAACATGTAGATATCTCAGTTTGAACAACTTCCCAAAATACAAGGAATCTGGGAGTGAATGATAGTTCTTAAATCCATTTCCATTTCTGCCAATGACTTGCCACAAAGCCTTGGCTTATTGATTGTATCTCATATTTTCCAACTGCACGTTCACATGCACAGCAACGTACCTACCATGCAGGAATGGTGGAAGGTTTCGACTAATGTTTGTGCACCATGTTCAAACAATGTTGAGCGTTTTTGTTGTGGTTTAATTCCCCAAACTTGAGACCAATGTTTTCTCATTTCTTTTTCCCTGTCTTGTAAAGGGTATCACTGTTGCTTTTCCTCTGGGGTGTAGACATAAAAGCCCTTCATTATCTAGCACAATGGCTTTCCAGAAAAGCTAGACTGCTCATTAATCATTATCATTAGCAGTTAGAGCAAAACTGAATGCTTACCTTTCTCTCAAGAGAGAAGCTATAACTGAAAACACAGAAGACATGAGGGGCCTTCTTTTCCAGATGGTTTTGAATGAAAGCATCTTCTTCGTTGATTTGGTTTTACTGCAGCTCCACTTCAGCAGGCAGTGGCTTCTGCTTTGGTCTTGTGTGAGTATCTTAAGAAAAATGAAGCTACTGTGGTCGCTGATACTGAACCTGCTTAGGTAACATGGTCCTTTTATACTGTTTTTTTTTTTTTTTTGTAAAGAGCTTCCAACCAGGACTTTTAGAACCAAAACATTTTTTTTCCAAGCCTGCAAATCCCTCCAGAGAAGCTATCACGCCTCACCCGTTACTCTGCTGTCCTGTGGGACTTCGTTTTCAGTGAAGTTGGGTGCACAGCCATGGCATTTTTAAACTCTGACTGGCTCCTTTCGCTTTTTGTAAGCACATCTGACTACATCTGGAGGTAGAGCACTGCACTTTCTCTAGGGGGAGTGAGTGGAGAAGTTTAGTCACAGTGACTAAATTAATTGGCATGTTGTTTGAATATTTCTGCTCAGCACAGAGCCTCAAGGGAGATATAGTTCCTCCTGCAGCTCATCACATCCTTACGGGCAAGCATGGCTGTCCCTTTACTTAAAAGACAGGAGTATGTACTTCCCAGACACCCCTGCCATGTGGAAATGCTTCTTGTCCTTGCTTCCTCCCAGGCTTTTGGAGGGTACGGATGCTGGCAGGCAGTAGCACTTATGCGGTTGTCAGCAGTAGGTCTACAATTCGCACCTGTGTGAAGAAACCTCTTTTTTGTCATATCCCCATGGTCTTGCTTTAAAAAAATCAGTCATCACTTTCATCTCTGCAGAATATCCAGAGTCAGCATTTGCCTCAGTGCTGATGAGTTTCATACACATGTAAGCAAGATCCCTAAAACTACTTGAGCATAAATGGCACAAGCTTTAACTCTTCAGTACAGTACTCACTGGAATAATGCTTCCTTGGCTATGTAATCAGCAGAGAGCTCTCTGTGATTTTACAGATCTTTCATCTCAAGTCACATCTAAATGTAAAATCCACTGCTCAGGGACATTATACAGATTTGTGACGTCTTCTGCTTGGCTGCAGATTAATAAAGCAGTGGCTGGATTATAGGGCCTCCCATACATGTATTTCTTCACCTCTGGCAGTTGTAATATTGATAATATCCTTCATTTAATATGTCATTCCGCCAAGCATAATTCAGTTGGAGTTACCAATATATTTCTCTCTTTCACTTAGCTTTTCCTTAATACCGTTTTGGATAGAATTTGGCAGAGCAGAAATTGTGTTTAAGGAAAGGCGTTAGTATGGCAGGCAGGAATACTATTCTGAACAAAGGGAAAGGCAAGTTATGTGCTAGTCTGTGCTAAGACTTGTCATGGCCCATCTAACATATGTTGGTTAACAAAAGAAGCTTGGATGTATATTTGAAGAGTATTGTCACATTGTGACGTATGGCAATAAGGAGAATCAACTACCTTTTTCCAGGTCTTGGGATTCAGCAACCAGAAGATGGACTATCTGCCTCAGTGACAACATTCTCCAAAGCTGCTTCGCATTGTCAGCTGACAGAGGTGTTGCAGAGATATCCGTGATAAGGGCAGGGTGAATTTTTGTGTAGCTTCTGACAGTCATAGACAAAATGTGAAAGCCCTTGAGTAGTTCTCATTGTTTCTCATTGGAAGCCAGCGTACTTTCACTAATGCTAGTCTTATTTACTTATATTTAGAGGAGAAACCGTGAGATTACTATATCCGACTGTGAAAATCAGACATTAAATAGACATAATTGTGGTGCCAAAGTATGTGTAACCTAGATCTAGGTGCCATAAACTTCACTGGAAAAAACTTTTCTAGTAGCATTTTGACTCTTGTATGAGAATTGTTGGATTTTGAATTGGAAGCTCATCTATGCTGCAGAATTCCTCACAGAAATTAAGTTTAGTGATCTGTCTGTGTACAGAAGGTAGTAAACAGCAAAGTATGTTGCATTTTAAAGCATTATTCATATTTGTTACTAAAAATGTCAATTTCTAGAATTATAGTTCAAAATTTTTTATTTTTATTTACTCAGGTTCATTGATACTCTTCTTGATTTGCATAATCTAAAAATGTGTGCCGTTTTGTTGCTATAAGATAGGAATCTGTGAACTTCAGTTGTTGGTTTTATTTGCCGGTTTACTTATGTTTATCACCTTTGATTGTTTACAGCTGAGAAGGGAGCTGGTTTCTGGAGAGATTGCTGCTTTTGATTACATCGAGGAAAGATATTCCTATATTTGTAACTGAAAATTGAGTATTTCCAAAAATAAGAGTGATAGAAAGACTGCCTTCTTAAAGACATAACTTATTTATGAGAAACCTTAAATATAGGATGTTCCATGTATCACAACAAGAACTTAAAGATTCCTTATTACTTTTGAAACAGACTTCTGCAAAACTTTCACTATCTAAGTGGAATTGAAGGGCAGGGAGAGGAATCAGCCAAATTCAAGTTTAGGCACTTCATTTGGAAACACAAATATTTGCCATTTATCCATTTTATTCTTTATTTTCTTTCTTCCAGAAATCTCCTCTATGTTTACCCTCAGAGGCTGAATTTTGCCAACCGGCCAGCTTCTGCAAGAAACATTACCATCAAGATCCAGTTTATGTGTGGTGAAGACCCATCATGTGCAATGCCGGTAATAAATGCTAAGATTGCTTAGCAGACTTTTGCTTATATTCATTCTTGAGGAACCTCTGAAGAGATAACTCATTATTTACGTTCCATCACCACCGTTTATAGTACCGATAGATCCCATGAACCAAGAGGAAAAGGTTAGAGAACTACTCAAATAGACATTCACGAATCTATCGGGCTGGATGGGATCCATCCAAGGATATTGAGGGAGCTGGCAGAAGTATTCACCAAACCCCTGGTCACCTGCCAGCAGTCTGAACTGACTGAGGAAGTAATGCTTGACTGGAGGTTGGCAAACATTGCGCTTATTTACAGCAAGGGCCAGAGGGAAGATCCAGGAACTACAGGTCTATCCATCTGACCTCAGTGCCAGGGAAGGTCATGAAGTGGGTCATCTTCAGTGTTATCATACAGCACACACAGGACAATCAAGTGATCAGGCCAAGGCAATGTGAGTTTATGAAAGGCAGGTTTTGCCAAACTGATCTAATGTCCTTCTGTGACAAGGTTACCCACTTAGTAGACAAGGGAAAGACTGTGGGTGTGGTATAGCTGGACTTCAGTAAAGCCATTGACAATATTTCTTACAGTATTCTGCTTGAGAAACTGACTGCCAGTGGCCTGGACAGGCAAACTCTCTGCTGGTAAAAAATTGGCTGGATGGTCAGGGCGAAAAAGTGGTGGTAAATGGACTTAAGTCAGGTTGGAGGCCGGTCATGAGTGCTGTTGCCCAGGGTTCAGTGCTGGATCCAGCTCTGTTCAGTATCTTTATTGATGATATGGATGAGGGCCTTGAGTGTACCCTGAGTAAGTCTGCAGATGACGCTAAGTCTAAGCTGGGCAGAAATGTTGATCTGCTTGAGGTTAGGGAGGCTTTACAGAAAGATCTTGACAGGCTGGACTGATGGACTGAAACCAACAGTATGAAGTTCAACGAGTCCAAGTACCAGATCCTGCACTTGGGACACAACAACCCTGTGCAGCACTGCAGTACTGGGGAAGAATAGCTGGAAACCTGCCTGACAGGGAAGGACCTGGCTGTGCTGGTTGACAGCTGGCTGAATATGAGCCAGCAGTGTGCCCAAGTGGCCAAGAAGACCAATGGCGTCTTGACCTGTATCAGAAACAGCGTGGCCAGAAGGACCAGGGAAGTGATTGTGCCCTTCTGATCAGCACTGGTGAGGCCACACCTTGTGTACTGTGTTCAGTTCTGGGCCCCTCACTGCAAGAAGGACATTGAGGTACTGGAGCACGTCCAGAGAAGGGCATTGAGGCTGGTGAAGGGGCTGGAGAACAAGTCTTGTGAGAGGCAGCTGAGGCAGTTGGCGTTGTTTACCTGAAAAGAGTAGCGAGCTGGGTGTTGGTCTCTTCTTGCAAGTAACAAGTGATAAGGTGAGAGGAAATGGCTTCAAGATGCACCAGGAGTGGTTCAGGATTATCTGGGCACTGGAACAGCTGCCCAGGAAGTGTGGGTGAGTCACCATCCCTGGAGATATTTAAAATACAGGTAGACAAGGTGCTCAGGGATATGGTTTAGTAGCGAACATGTTTGATTGGACTTGATGATCTTAAAGGTTTTTTCCAAGGAAACAGTTCTATGATTCTAGTGGGGCTTTAGGAAACTTGACAAGTTTCACTGCCTCTCTGATGTTATTCTCATTAGAAAGGAGGACTGTCATCCTGAACCACAGCAGGAAAGACTAGGCACTTGAGTGGAATAGAGTCATATTACGCCCTTTTATCTAAGTGGTTTTGCCTTATTTTCAGAAGAGTAGCATCATATTAAATCAATACTGTGTCAGAAACTCCAATTGTAAAATCCACAGAGCCTCACAGACCTCCAGTGTAACACCTCCATATAAATTATGTGTACGCAAATACTGAAATGTAGCACTGGAAGGTAGAAGTTGGAATCTTCTTTGCATGACTCTGAGCACGTGCACAATCATGCAGTGTAGGCAGAGGTAGGTAGACTTTTCAGTTTTTGAAACACTTTGTATATTAGGGCATATGTGTGTATTACTGGCAGAGCCAGCAGCACAGTCTATGTTCAGGTTATTCAACATTTCTCCTTATAAGATCCTCTCTTCACCCTTACAAGTTCAGATCTTCAGTTTGAAGTGTTCTAACCTAGATGTCTGCTTCAAGCTGCATTTTTGGGGAAATTTTCAGAGAGCATAATTGGCTGTTTGAGGATGACACTGGGATAAAATCTTTTGTGATTTTGTTAGGGGGGGGGAATGAATGGAAATATTACTTTGAGGAACTTTAATCCAGCATATGTTGGAGCAAGGACTGACACCTGACCAGCCTTTATCAGTGTGCTGACACTGCACAGGGCATACTTTGCAGCCTTACTCTGTATGAGCTCTAGAATTTAAATCAGCACAATGTTTTCCCACACCACATTTCTTCCAGAGCTGTGCCATGTGGATGTAACACTATCTGTTTCACAGCACTGCATTTTTGCTTTCCTTGAACTTTGCCCTTATTACAATTAGGTTTTGGTAAATACTTAGGACAAGCAGAGTTCATCTGGCAACCCTCTCCGCTGTGAGGGCACTTCATCTCAATACCTATGGACTTGTGCTATACCGGTATCCTTGTCTATGCTCATCTCCCAGTGTTCTTTTTATAGTTATTGGATTCAAGAACCTTACCATGAAGCTTGTATCTGAAATGAGGAAAGCAAATCAAGCATGAAAAATGCTTGTTTTTCTTCTTTGATTGTAAAAGAACTTTGGACATCTAAGATAAGATGAGATGAATCTTATGCTAAATGAGCAGGCTACAACTGAAAAACAAACTTCAAGAAATAATTTAATTTAACTTTTAAGCATTTAGTTAAATGCAATGTGACAACATCTAAGGGACTTACCATAACTTTATTCCTGCAATTCCTAACTTTTTAGACTGGAGAATGTGATGTGAAGTAGTCAGTGGCTCCAGAAATCACTTCTGCTCCATTTTCCTAGTGTTTGACCCTGAATAGTGTATGGGGAAGATGTTTGGTAATAATACATTTGTGCTAAGATAAAATTGAACAGTCATTTTCAGTCTTCAGATACTGTCTTCACACTTATACAAGTTGATGACAATGAAATGCTTTCCACCTGAATGCTGTTACTTTCTTTTTCTTCTTAATGTAGGTAATTTTTGGCAAATCTTCAGGTCCAGAATTTGTGCAAGAAATATACACAGCTGTCACATATCATAATAAGTAAGTATTGTTACTATTTGTATTACTTGAGAAGTATTAATCTTTACCTCTTTGCTTAATTCTTAGCCTACATAGTTCATGGAGGAATGCTGGTACTTACCCATTTTAAACATTTACACTTCATGTGGATTTGTCATGTCTAATTTGGATTGCTACATGCATTGGCATAAGTTTCCATTGCTCATGTGATCATTGATTTTCTTGTTTGGAGATTTTCAGAGGTTAGTTGAGAACATTCCTGAGCTGAAGGTTAAGGAACAACAAGCAGTAGTACAACTTTGTTAATAGCATTCACTTCAATGAATTCACAGCTCCAAAAGAGCTGAAGGGACACTCTCACTTGGGATTTAATATTTACACAATAAATATGCTGGAACCCAAAATTAAGTTTGAAAATTTTTGAAAGTATAGAGATGGGTGAAAGTTGAAACGTTCCAGCCCATACTAACTATGCTCTTCCTGATTCAAAGCCTAAGTAGTTCATAAGTATAGCTGTACATATGTGTACTAAGTTTAACTAAGCTCTTGGGCTGGTTTCAGAATTCATAGAATTTTTATAACCATGGCATTTAAAACCCCACTGGCAAATTTACCTTCTGCTCTGTCTCATACTTACATTGGAAGTGTGGTTGGCATGTTCTTTTAAACAGATCCCCTGACTTTTATGAGGAAGTGAAAATTAAGCTGCCAGCAAAACTCACAGAGAAACACCATCTATTGTTTACATTCTATCACATCAGCTGCCAGCCAAAGCAAGGTGCATCTGTAGAAACCCTCCTTGGGTATTCAGTAAGTTCCATGTGATATATGTGTGTGTGTATGTGTCTACATCCCATGCAAACAGACTATTTGCTTGTGAAGAACTTTGTTGTAACACTTTCTGATTACACTAATAAATCAAAACCAATATAAAACCTTAATGTTAATTCATAGAAACCAGATGCAACCTGTGCTACGTTGTATCCTTATCTTGTAGTTTTACATCGTTGTTTACATTGTTATGGGCAGATACAGTCCCATCAATATCAACGGGGTTAGTAAAAACTAATTTAGTTTGTATTTCAGGAGCAAGACAGAGGTGAGGACTTAATTTTCACACTTCTATCCACCTAAATACAAAATGTTTCTGCCCTGTGATTACAGGCTGCCCCGAAAGGTGGTAGGTGCCTCATCCCTGGAAACATTCAAGGTCGGGTCGGTCTCTGAGCAACCTAATCTAGCTGAAGATGTCCCTGCTCACTGCAGGGGGTGGTTGGGCTATATTACCTTCATGGTCCCTTCCAACCCAAACCATTCTGTGATTCTAAGATTCTGTGATATGCAAATGCACAGCCTCTTTCAGACTTGACTAAGAGAAAAATTGTGTCCAAATATCAAAACAGGGTTATGGTGAGTTATTCTGGCCTTAATCCTTATGGTGACCATGACCAAGATGTTCAGTTTATCCTTAGCAAAGCTTTAACTCTGTTGATATGCTTCAAAGCCAAGGATAAGTCTACTCAAGATACATGATTTTTGAAATAATAACATGGACTCTAACAAATCCTTCTGGTACTATTTATTAGAAAAATATGTGTCACACTTGAGAAGCTCTGTGTTTGTTTTCTTCAAAAAGGATTGTTTATAAAGCAGTCTTGTACGTTTTTCTACAGTAGCTATCAGTGAATTTAGAATGGAAAGAAATTACTGTTGAATGTGTTAGATGAGAGAAGCTTGGGTCAATATCTCATTTGTAGTTTTGTTGACTGTACATAACAAATTAAATAAATAGCCCTAATCATATATAGTTGCAAATATTGCTGTGTTTTCTCTTTGTTTGTTTCAGTGGCTGCCAATTCTCTTAAATGATCGTCTTCAAACTGGACATTATTGTCTTCCTGTTGCATTGGATAAGCTACCTTTTCACTATTCAATTCACTCTCCTGAGGTAATAAAGAGAATTATGAAAAGATAATGTTTTGCTAACGTAAAAGAACAGTCTAAGTGTTTTAGAAACTAACATTGCCATCTGCTTGTAAGTAACACCTCCTTTTTCCTTTTTGTACTTTAAAAGGGAAGCTCTGGAGAAAAATGTTACTGTTTTTATTGTCACTGATGTTATTATTATTTTAGATTATTATGTTGTGTTTTTTTTTCAAATTAGTTATTCAAGAAGATCATTATGAATTGTCTATTCAGGGATATATTTATTTAGTGGGTGTCAAGTCAATAATTTGCTTTCTTCCACAGGATGATTTGCTCATTTTTTTTTTGTGGTTGTGTGGTAGAGGGAGGAGAAATGGAATCAGGTGCCACTACTGGAGCTGAAAACTATGCCCTCTGAGTAAATATGGAAAGTAGGAAGCTCTCCACAGAGCTAAAGCTGTACTGCATCACCGTGGAATGCCTTTGACAATGCTTTAACTGGGAACTTCCAACCTTAAAAATATCCCAGAAAAATACATATTTGTGCTCCTTGTGGTAGGCATCCAGATGAAGTGTTCCACATTTCCCTGTTCAGTGCATCAAATTCTCTCCTAACCCATGAGAATAAGAGGATACCTAGCTGTGGTCCTCTGAATGGCACTGAATTCAGATATCTAAAATGACGTGAATAGCACAAATACTCTGTCCACCCCCATGTAAACAGTCTTTCTGTTTGATCATTAAAAGGAAGATAATGACTTCTATATTTATTTTGCATCACAGAAAGTTCCATCTCAGTCACCACCTATTAAATGGGTTGAAGGACACAAGGGTGTTTTCAACGTTGATGTGCAAGCTGTTTCATCTGTTCACACTCAGGTAATCAGAAGCAAGACTAAGCTTTAGTTTCATTTCAAAGAGTTCAGGCCAACTTAGAAGATTTATGAAATGGAGATGCTTAAGCCCACACAGGCTTTGAAACAACTAACAGCTGTGGAAGCAACTTGATATCCTTAGTTAATTAAATCCTTTGATGAAACAAAATCTAATGAGCACTCTCAGCAGCAAGTCACATCAAGCAATAGGGAGCCTAATGTCTTCTCAGCTCAATAAGGGTCTGCTTAGGCTGTGTTTGATAGACATTGGCACGGTTCAGTTCCAGTTCCTGCAGTCTGCATCTTCTATTCTGCAAAGCTAGTTCAAGGCAATGTATCTGCAGAGACATAGACCTGTAGGGGCAGATGATACTGCAAGAATGCTTCAGGCAGTTCAGTTGTGAATGCCATGTGATGTGGGGTCAGTAGCTTAGTGCTGGATGAGAGCTCTATCATTCTGGTTATTTAGTGTGACAGGAAGTTGGACCTTTACCCATCACATTGTGATGCCAGTTAGAGGCAGAGTAGCTTTAGTTTGTTTCTGCTGCTTTTACAGAGTCTCCTACACATCATGCCGTTCCACAGCAGGTAACCGTAGTAGCTCTGTCTTAATAACAAGAGGCCCAGTGTCTGAAGCCGATACGTCGCCCCCTTACAGCATATTTTTAAATAAGTAAGGCATACTCATGAGGCACGCAACCTATTGGTAGCTGTAACTTAGATGTGGGTGGCAGAGGAACTGTAGACAGATGATGTGACATAGTTTTATCTGAGAGGAAGCAGTATTTTCGTTAAATGAAGTAACCACTTTGGTGAGGACTTTTAACTTTTCTGCTTTCAGTCTGATCTAACCAGAGTCTGAATTTGAGGCAGATGAAAAGCAACAAACAAAAGGCTGTGACAGCTGCTTTACAAGTTGATCTCTAGGGCTAGCCACCACAATAGCAAGAAGGGTGAAAATATTTTCTCTCATCCTGTCAGGTGGGACAATAAGGCTTTGCTTAACTTGCAGCAACCTCAGATATATCAATTCTGTTAATTGAGAGTGCACTGTATTTGCAGGACAATCACCTAGAGAAGTTCTTCACTCTGTGCCATTCTCTGGAAAGTCAAGTGACATTCCCCATTCGACTGTTGGACCAGAAGATTACAGAGGCTACACTGGAACATGAGTTGAAACTCAGCATTATCTGTTTGAATTCTTCACGCCTTGAACCTCTCGTCTTGTTTTTGCATTTGGTACTAGATAAACTTTTCCAGCTGGCTGTACAGCCCATGGTCATAGCTGGCCAGACAGGTATTTACTGGTGGATGGCCTTGGAGTGGTAGTGCAAGCAACCTAGAGATGTGGTGGAAGTGATTGCTAAATGCCCAGGCTCAGATTTAGTAATTGGGATAGTCTACTTCAGAAAGAGTTGTGCTTCTCAAGACACATCACTGCAAAATTTAATCAGGTTTAACTGAGTTCCTGCCTTCTCTGCTTTTCCCCCTACACATAAGATTCTCAGACTCTGGTTAGGACATGTGTTAAATTGTAGTAGTTTACTTATGTGGAAATGTAGGTCAGAAAGTAGGTTGTGGTTTATTTTCCGTTAGAATTCAGTTGTTTTGCAAGGAAAACACCAGCAAAATCTCTCACCCTGCAGCTGACATTCCTGGCTGCACATATGCTCTCTCCAAATATCTTTACACAGAATTGAGCGAACACAAAAACAGAAAGGGTATAATAATGCATACTTCTTTTATTTATTCTGCCACTTACCCATCACATATGTTAACTTTGGAAGGAAGGCATACTTGAAGGTGGTGATGTTGCATATTTCCTGTGTCATTTTGGTAATCAACACTTGTCATCCACTGTAATGTTTGTGGAAAAGCCTGCTAGCCTGTATTTGTCTGTCAGCTGAACAAGAATGAGTCTTAGTATATTTAAAGGAAGTTTTATTTATAGGAGATGCATGAAGGCTGCTAGAAATGATAAATGACAGTCTATGTAGCACAAAGGGATGGAGCAGCCATGATTGGGTTGAAAGTCAGTGGATCTACTGAAGAGTGGTTTATTGGCCTATGCAGACCTTGGGTCTGGTCAGGTATAACAGTTGCTGTCTAGAGTTCTGAATTTGTTGAGGAATGAATTAAAGCACTTGTATTTAGTTGTTGTTGGCACAAATAATGCCCTACATTGTACTTTTCAGTGCTGAGGCTGATTCTTGCCTTTGTTTCACAGCCAACTTCTCACAGTTTGCCTTTGAATCTGTGGTTGCGATAGTGAACAGTCTCCACAACAGCAAAGACCTGAGCAAAGACCAGCATGGGAGGAACTGCCTCCTGGCATCTTATGTCTATTATGTATTTCGTCTTCCAGACCCTCAAAGAGAAGTAGTCAAACCAGGTAATATTGGCACAAGCATTTCATGCTATTCAATGTGGTACTTCTGAGAGGAGGGCTTAAGGAACTGGCCTATGAAATAGCAAAGACAGCTTCTCAGACCCAGACTGCACACTGTACAAGCACAGCACTGTTCAGATATATGATGTTCTCAGAGGAAGTCCAGGGATCTCAGCGCCGCAAAGGGCGACGTGGACTTGCCCCACATAATCTGTATGTCCCAGTCATTCATTTAAGATGCAGGGTTGAGATGAGAGGACTCTACAGCTACGTGCAACACAGTAGCTTCAAGATGGAAGTGAGAGACATCTCCTAAACTGAGGCTTTCTTTAGAGGAATTTCCTCCAGAAATTAAAGTATGTTTGAAGTGCTGACTTCTTATTGGCCTATACATCAGTAAACTACTTGCATGCAAACTAACTTATTGCCAAATGGCATGTGGCCAAGCTCTGCCAATTTTTCCATCACATTAGGGATGTCATCAGAGGATAGAATCCTGTATGTGGGCCAGCAAGTTCAGGGATGAGATCCTTTTCCTCTCCTCAGTACTGGTGAAGCTAAACCTGAAGTGCTATGTTCAGTTCTGGGCTCCTCAGTGCAACAGAGATATGAACACACTGGAGAGACACCAGCCAAGGGCTGGTAATGATGAGAGAGCTAATGCATCTCTCCAGTAAGGAGAGGCTAGGAAAACTGGGGCTTCTCAGCCTGGAGAAGAGAAGGGTCAGGGGGATCGTCAGTGTGTACAAAGATGTGATGGAAGGGTGCAAAGAAGACAGATTCAGGCTACTTCCAGTGGTGTGCAATGACAGGGCCAGAGGCAATAAGCACAAATGGAAACACAGTATGTTCCCTCTGAACATTAGGAAATGCTTTTTTACTGTGAGGGTCAGCAAGCACAGGCACAAGTTGCCTCTGGCTCAACTTGGAGACACTAGGAAGCTGTCTGCGTATAGTCCTCTGCAACTGTCTCTAGGTGGCCCTGCTTCAGTGGGGAAGTTGGACCAGATGACTTCTAGAGGTCTCTTTCAACCTCAGCCATTCTGTAATTCTGCTGCAATCCATTGTCCTAAAGCCTATAGGGTTCATTTGATCAATTGCTATGTAATAACTCAGCTGCGCTGAGTGAGCAAAAGATGTGTAGACCTTTTCTCTTTGAAATATTAATTTAAATCCTCCTTGAGGGACATTTATAGTGATGATAGGGTGTGCAAAAATCTCTGGGCTTGCATGCACTTGGAAAGTCTTCATCCTGGAAGAGTACAGTCCATGGTGAAGCTCAAAACTAGGTAATCATTTGGTGCAAATTATGCTGGCAGTACTCTGCTTCCTTGGATACTTTGAATGTGGTGTTAAATGTGTTGAAGGTGGTATTTTGTGTTTAGGCCTGTGAATCTTGTCTCAATCTACAGCGAGCAGAAGAAGAAGGAGCAGTAATAATGTTGCTCTTCAGGTAGCCTTGTTAATCATTTGTTACTGATTCTGCAATTACACTGTGAGCTATTGACTCAGGAAACATCTGCACCTTATCATTTAAAGCCTATGTAATTTGTTAATGAAGCAGTTGCTGGTAACGTTTTCAGGAGCTTTATGCTATTCAAAATGCTGATGCTATAACAGCATGGAGCAAACCTGGCTTGAATCTTGTGTTTGTCTCATACATGTCCTTTAGTCTTAGTTCAAACTTCTTTTTATGGGCAGGTGCAGGCAGCAGTGCCATTTTGACTGAGTCTCGTTATTACACATTTGGACGCACTTCCGCAGTGTCTATGGGGAATAAACTCCTGCAAAGCCGAGTGATAAGCTGCAGCAATCCTGACATCACTGTTACACAAACTGCTGCCGATGAGGAGGTCAAAAGCATCATGTCATCCAAGGTAAGTGAACAAAGTCAAGCATCTGGAGAACTATATGGGCCAAAACTTAATAATCTAAATTTGTTCTTTGAGGGTTGGATTTGCAAGAGAGCAAGAGGTAAGAACTCTGTCTGTCCTTTGAGACTTAATCTGCAGAGAGATTTGCTTTTGTAACATGCCTCGCTTTGCTGTTCTTCCTGACGTTTAGGTTCTGTTCACGTCTGGTGACTTGAGCTCATCCAAGTTGCACAGAGTCAGTGTGAGAAAAGACTACAATTGATTATAGTGGGAATAGATCTACTTTCTGAAAGAGTCTTCAGAAGGGAAACAGTTTTCCTAAAATGTATTGATAATTTATTTTTGGTCCTTTTAATTCTTCTTCTTTCTTACTTTTTTTTTTTTTTAATCACAGAGCCTGTTTAATGCCAAATAGTTTCTTGTGGGAAAAAAAAAGGCAATTTATATGTGACAGCAGCCCCATGATTTTTTATCAGTTGTAGTACAGATGCCATGTGCGTATTTTGTAACTGCATGTTTCCAAAAACTTAATTCAACCACAGAGTGAAACACAAACTTCCTCTGTCTTTCTCTTCCACAATTACATATGCCCCCGTCAGCTTGCAGGATAGAAAGGACAATGACAGCTGGGAAGCAGCATTTTGCCTCCCTAATTGGACCTCATGCTGGCTGGTCTACAGCATCCCAGGCCAACCTCAGAACTTTATGAGGATGGCTGATCTCAGCTCTCGGGGGAAACCAAAGTCTAGAGTTTCCCATTTTGCGGGATCTAGGAAGCTGTGGCTCTGACAAAAACGGGGTGTTTCTCCTGTGCAAAACACCTGCTCTCAGATGCAGCCCTGGCAGAGCTCCACAGCAGCAAGTCTGCTGATCTCTGTACCATATCCCCCCTCCCTTTTCTTTGACTGTTACAGGTGTAAAATAGTGCTTCTCAAGTAGGTTGTTTTCAGAAGCATTTTGAAGCCTTTTTTAATGATCATGGGACTCTCCAGTTAAAGTGAGTGAGTGCTTGTCTTCAGCGAATTAAACCCAAACTATTTTAAGATTTACAGGCTTTGCCAATCTATTTGATTTGTTTATATGGGCATACGTATTAATCCACAGAAATTTTTAATGATGTAGGTTTTAACTTAATAGCCTCATGAATTTTACTGTAGTGTACTGTGGCCTAAACAACAGAGCTAAGGCATTTTTTTCCAAATTAATACAAAATTAAAATACTTGATGTTACAGCTTAATCACATTGATAAATGTAGCCATTTATAATCGGTTACTGCCATTTCACTACTTTCAAAGCCTACGTTACTTTTAGTGCAAGGAAAACTCCCAGATACTAGTTAATATCAGGAGCACCTGATAAACCACCGGATAAACTTAAAAGGACAGCTACCCTTCAAAGGGTGATTTGTAGCGATTCCAAAACAGGGCACGTGATGGCAGCGTTGGCATTCGCACATTCCTGCAGCTGCTGCATTCAGGTGGTCTTTGGCCTCCACTGGCAGGGGGATGGGGAGAAGGAAGGAGAAGCGCTGTTTAGGTGAACATCTGTGCATACCTTCCAAAAAAACCCACCACCGCTGATTTCGTCTCTGTTCATTAGCTTAAGTTATGTATTAACTTACTATTGTGTATTTCTTCTGGCTACACTTTCCAGCCTATGGATCACAGCTCCAGTCGGATGTCCTTCTACGTTGAAGGAACAAATGACATGCCAAGTGTTTGTGCAAGCCCAAGACCATCTAATAAAAAGGTAACCTACCATTAAACATGAGGGAGCACGTTAACAGAGGCTGGATCCTCCTAAGGCAGTGCTGGTAATTAGTGCTTCTAAATGAGGAGATGGAAGAGAGAGAAAAAGGTAACTACTCTTATCGGACAAGGAGTTTGTGATGTAATATTGAATCCGTGCATAGATATTACACACACATTCTGCTTCTGCTCCGGATTCTAGATTCTTTTTCCAGGACAGATTTAGACAAGTAGCAGCCTGCCTGGATCTTCCCTTTGCTCTCTTTCTCAAGATGTTAGGGCCTCTGTCTTTTTCCACTGCTGTTTACCCTTGGGTCATGCCTGTACTTGTTACAGTAAACTGCATTCAGAAATACTTGCTATCTCTTTCTTCTGTAAATGAATTGTTTTCCTTTTTGCCTTTTTTGTAGCTTTTAGAACCAAGAGATTCCTTCCTATCTTGATTATGTATTCCCAAATAGTTTTTATCTATATAGAAGATACCATATCACATAGATAATTTTTCCAGAGCTGTATCTTGTGTTTGGTATTGATCAAGAGCAGTGGAAAAACCCTGCAACATGCAGTTCAGAGGCTGAGTTACCGTGAAGAAACTCTCCTTTCTTACTGCTGTTTAGTGGTTTGATTTCTGCCAAAGATTTATACCTAATCCAAATACTGGATGGATTTTTATGTCCTATTAAATGTAAATAGGTGTAGTAACTTAATTAGCATTATTGTTTGTGTCAGGAATAGAAAATAGGCATTTCAATAAATTTTTAGACCAGATTTGAGTTTCCAAAAAGTTTAGATCATTGGGATTCGGTGTCTTATGGTCATACGTCACTGCAAAGAATATTGTGTCCAACTACAAACATCTGTACAAGCTCTGATGTGGTTATTTCTGTGTCCTCTCCCACCACAGAGACAGCCTTAATTCTACCTTGTCTCAAAAAACATGGGAGTGCTAAGTGAAGCTGCTTATTGAGGTGTGGGGCATATAACCACTCCTTGTCATGCACACAGCCAACAGCCTGGTGATAGACAAAAGAAATTTCCCAGTTTAGTTATCTAGGGTTCTGGATCCACAGAAAAATGGGTCCCAAAGTCCTTATATGTCACGTTTGTCAAATCTGCATTCTGGTCCTACAGGGATGTCCACACATCCTCTTCCAGCTTCTGATGCTCCAGTATTGGGGACGTTTCTCACAAGGAAGAGGGGGGATGTTGGATCTGGGAGATGAGTTGATTGAAAAGCCATTTCCCAACATTCTGTGATTATTATCTAGCATTTCCACGAGGAGCTGGCACTGCAGATGGTGGTCAGCACAGGATTGGTGAGAGAATCTGTCTTCAAGTATGCCTGGTTCTTCTTTGAACTCCTGGTAAGACTTGACGGTAGTATTATATAGTAAATTAATGGTGAAGTGTAGCAAATACTCTAGGTACAGATTAGTTGGGTGGTGGTCTTTTCAGTTATTCAGCTCTAGTGTGAAAATTAGAGGTCCCAAATAGTGGAAGTGCAACTAAAGAATTCTCCATATTCACTCGAATTCCCCACTGGCAAAGTCCTGCGTGAATTAGATGCACAGTGATCCACAGCTTGCAGAAGGCTGAAAGACAGACATCAGATTGAGCCCTTTTCTATCTATACCTCTTCCTCTATTTTCTATCAATACCTGTTCCTCTCTTTTTCTGCTTTGTTAAAGTGGGAGCAGTGACGAGACTCCCCAAACTCACAGTTTTCACAGAACCCTGAGGTGATGGATGTCAACAGATAAAACATACTGATTTCCACTGGCAGCATATAATCAACCCTACAGCAGGTCAAGAAGTAAGAATTAATTCCAGAAGTGTTAGTCCTGTGTGTCATCATGAAAGGCAAAAGTTGTAGAGAGCAACATTTCAGACCTGCAGATGCAAGGGACTGGGGAGGGTGATTTTAATTTCAGGTGAGAGTAGCTAACTACGTGAACATGAAAACAAAGGTGTCTGTCTGTGTTTGAGTCTTAGGCTCTCTGTTGTCATTGCCAGCACATATAGGGTTTATCTCAGCAGCTCTGACAAGGTGAGAATGTTTGCATTCAGGGAAAAACAAGCAGGGACTCTTAACTCCCTTGCATTAAATTACAGCTGTAGATTTTCCTCCAGTTTTGGCAGTTTTTAATGCTTTTTTTTTTCTGCGTTGCAGATCAAGAGTATGGCTCAGTATGTTCACAACATAGAGAAGCAAGACAACCCAAGAAGAAGCCGGTTCTCTGATCGCTTCAAAGATGACATTACCACTATAGTTAGTGTAGTTACTTCAGAGATTGCTGTACTTTTAGTCAAACCACAGAAGGTAAATGCATTAAATAAGCATCATGAATCTTTGCTGCTCACCTTTTCTTGGGCTGAACTGTATTTGATCCCATTTCACCGTCAGTAATGTCACTAGAATTAGACCAAAACTGAGGCAATATTCTCACGCGGACCTTAAGTGAGAGTTGTGGCTGTGCCTTGGGCTCCTCTGGCAAACTGTTTTTATTAAGCTCAGCACCCTAGCTTGTTTCGCAGTGTGGCTGCAGGGTCCATGGAGGGAATCCCCTTTCCCTTCAACAGGAAAGGCTGGACACCCGTTTTCAATGGCAGTGTTACTTTATGCCAGGTTAGCCAGAGCAAAAACCAGATTGCCAAAGCAGAGCTTATTCTTTTCTGTTTCCTTTTTTTCCCCTGCATTTATACTGCATAGTGTTTCATTTCACATTAAACTTCTCTGATGGCAGTGGACTATGCCATATGAAGGCAGTATTCCTCCTGAGAGTTGCAAACTCGAGCCATGAGTGATCTAACCCCAGATCTCTTTGAAGAGGCACCGCCCGTGTAAAAATTAAATACAAGAAATAAGCCCTACATCCTCTGAAATTCTTTCACCTGATACGTTAACTTAAGTTGCAGTGTTATAATGGATTATAAAGTTGAAAGGGTCACAAAATGTGATTTTTATTTTAATGTTAATACTGCCAGCTTACATCACTGTTGTCTCTCCACACTGGCCAATAGAAAAAGTTGAGGCTACGGGCAGGCACTGGGTGACTGTTGTTTGCTCACTTGTTTCAACAACTTGTCTTTATGTCCTGGAGCTGCCACATCACTGTGCTAGCCCAGCATTATGCTCTTCCACAGGGCAGAACAGGCTGAACAGCTGGCCTGGTGGGTCATTTTTCAACCAGCTTAGTTTCCTGACCCACTTCTCCATGTGCACCCCACCGGGCTGCTGAGAAGCAGCGAAAGGGCCACGACCAGGCAACTGAGGTCAGAGGATGGCAGAATTGATTGTCACTGTCCACCAAAAAGTTTTTCCCAAAGCTTTACTCTTTGCTCAATCCTTTGGTGTGCTTCTATGTGCCACATGCAGAGAAATCATTTTCACATAAATGTTTACTTAAGGTGCTAGTGACTTTTTTTAAAAAATACAGTGTGCAATAAAAAAATATTACATTAAAAAAAGTGTTACCAGAACTGTAGATTTTGCCAAGAGATTAGTATTTTATGGCTTCCTCACAAGAAATACACAGGGTTATATGGGCTGTTAATTCAGGTCAACTTTGACAGAGTGAGTATATAGAACCCGTTTATGTGTGAAAAACAGCATTTGCAGAATTGGTTGGTTGTACAAGGTAGCAGTACGTAGTATGTGTCTAATTTTAAAATCCAAACAGTAATAATCTATGTTTCAATACATGGTTGAGCATGTCAGATTTTCCTTGGATTCTACAGTGATATGTATGGCATATGTTAGCCTACCCAGTAAGGCAGTGGAAAACTAATTTTTACTTCACAGCAGAAAAAATAATTTGCTCTGTACTTTCCAGATCATAGGGAAAATATATATGTAATATATGTGTATAAAAATATATATTCCTGAACAGCAATAAAAACGTTGAAAAACAAAAAATTAAATCGTAGCCAACCTGAGGTGCTACACACATGTTCTCACTAGTCAGAGCCACAAGTAAGGGCAACATTTCCTCAGTCACCTCCTCTGTCAATCCTGAGTCAATGCACCTGAAGGCTCTGAATATTGAATGTGTGCAGATAACGTGTGCAAATCTGTCAGACACCTGTACGAATTCCCTACATCTGCTACTGAGTTTTTATGATTTGAATTGGTACATTTGAGGTAACTGTAGCCCTATTTTAGCGTGCCTGTGAAGCTCTTTATGATTTTTGCTTGGGAGCTGTGTATCTCTGTTAAGTAGGCCGATTCTAAGCATGCAAGAGCTTAGCTGCAAAATGGTAAAACCCACAGATTTATCTTAGCAGTATTTTCTTGCTGTCAATTCTATACTTAAAATTTCTGAACAAAATATTTGGCATTCCATCAGCAGAGCGAGTGCAGATCTTTATTAATATTCTAAAACAATATTTTATGTTTTAAGTGCCTAAACCAGTATTCTTTAATGTTAAAGTTCCAATTTGGAAAAAAAAGGCATGTGCAGGATTGCAGCCCATAGGGAATTCAGAGCAGGTCTCATCATCTATTGTTGTCAGCCCAAAGATTTGCATAAATAAACTTTTTCATTCATCCTGTGATATTCCTCTGTGAGAGCTACAACAGCTGAAATAATTTACAGGATTGATTCTATATCATGTGGATTGGAGAACTGAAACAATCTTGTCCAGTATGTTCCATGAGATGGCTCTCAGAGCTGTCCCCTACACTATTTTTAGTGATTCTAAGAAGTCTTTCACTTTTATGTAACTTTTATTCATCAAAATTTCAGTTCTTCTTCATTTCTTTTTTTTTTTTTTAAAGGAAAGTGAGCAAGCAGAAAAAATTAATATCAGCCTGGCATTTTTCTTGTATGATCTACTTTCTTTAATGGACCGAGGATTTGTGTTTAATCTCATCAAACATTACTGTAATCAGGTAGGCACAATGCATTATTTGGATTGCATTTGGCTTATGGCCAGCCCAGTGTTCTGGTTTTTTTGATTCTTTTATCCATCAAGATCCTTTGAGTTGTGTTAAAGGGCCAGGGAAATTTCCTATTTCCTATTGCATATGCAGAGACTTTAAACCTCTTTTGATTTGTGGTCTGCAGAAAAAAATTGAGTAGAGGTAAAGGCTCTTTTAGAAATGTCGTGCCTTGCACTACTGCAGAGCATGTGGGAGCCACTTTTCTTCCCTTACCTTTCTACATCCCTTAACAGCAGGGTCTGCAGGCTATACGGAGCAGCTTCTGGTCTCTAGCTCTTCCAGTGCACTGGTGTGAGGACAGTATTCAGATTTGGGGGATTCAATCAAAATGCTGCATCTCCATCTTCTTGCTGTACAAGCTTCCAGAAATTAAAAATAAATGATGATGTGGGATGTTGTTATGAAATCACTTGTTGTATTTGAAGGGGCAATTTCTCCTGCTGGTTTTTTTGACCTGATGTACTTGTAGTTCTTCTGCCAAAGTCTGTCTGTCAGCTAATGGTACATAGGAGAACGCAAGGTGGCTACTGCCTCAGTTTCTTATAATGCTCCAGTACTCCAGTACTGCTTATAGTACTCCACTGGTGTCACTGATATAATGGGAAATGACCAGACCACTGATGCTTTGTGTTGCCTTGCAGGACATTCTTTGAGTTTGCTACAGACTCTGCAGAGTTTTGTTTGGTTTTAATCTGTGTTTTAGGCAAAAGGAAAAAAAGATTGTGTGTTTTCCTTTTTGGAGGAGAAAAAAAAGCAAGGGACTGTCTCTTGGGAAGTTGATAAGGCAGCTGAGGAGCAGGGAGAGAGACACCACTGCCAGAGAGCAGCTTATGGGTAGGAATTAGTAAGGTACAGGGAAGTAGTGAGCATTTTCATGCATGCTGGGTATTTGTCTGTTTCTGTTTCAGGAAGCAGGGTATTTCACTGCATGGTAATTTAAATAGTGCATGCTCATCACATGACACTTATTTTGGTTTGCTTTTCTAGCTGTCAAACAGGTTGAATTCACTTTCCACCCTGATTTCCATGAGACTGGAATTCCTGAGAATTCTCTGCAGCCATGAGCATTACCTCAATCTGAACCTTTTCTTCATGACCTCCTTGTCTGCTCCAGCATCCCCCTCCCCCTCCTTATCCTCCCAGGTAAACATCCGTTAGACAATACTGCATGAACTTCACATGAAACACACATGTAGAGAAAGTTGCTCTGTGTTCAGATACTTAGGTTAGAATTAGCCACTGTTTGATAAGGGAGCACAACTTTGCTCTTGAAATAAAAAGTGTAGAGAATAAAGACTAAGGAAATATTATTGTAAAACTGCATTTACGTAAGTTGAAACTTAACATGACACAGATAAATTCCGCTCAAGAAACATGGAAACGCAGAATGACTGTCAAGGTAAACATACAAGATCTAAAAGGAACATGGCTCTTACAGCTAATTTACAGGCACACCTATATCCCATCTATACACAATCAAAAATATGTAATTCAGTGTATTATTATGGCATGCAGAAGTGCACAACAAACTTTCTGTGAGTTTTTCTTCTAGCTGAACATCTTGTTCTCCAAGTGGATATAAATACTACCACTCTGTAAGTTAGTGACTAAAACAATGCAATTTTCAATATCCTGGAGTAATGGATTTCTGTTGAGCCTTAGCCTTGTTCAGAGCAGGTTTATCATGCTTTCCTTTTCAAATAGCGGTATACTTTGTTCTGGATTCCTCCTCACCCAGTGGTAGCAATGATGCTATGACTTTGCCAATGATTTCTCTGTGTTTTCTGGAGAGTATTTTCCCTTTTACTTGAAGGTTATGATTTTTCCATGTGGAAACACTCAGGTATCTAGAGCAGAGTTCTCCACACAATTTCTGTGAATGCCTCTCTTTACTACTTCCAGTTTCCCCCAGGATGTCATTCCCAGTGTATACACATTTTCGCAGACTTGACCTGATACTGACACAGCTTCATACTTCCTGGATGTCAGGACCTCCCATCCATCATCCTAGGCATGGCATTCACTCATTAAGTAAATTGTCTGACACGCCACACACTGTTTTGCCAGTCCTGTGCTCTTCTTCTCTACATTCTAGTTAGATGGTGTCTTGCTTTCACCATGGGCCAGACCCCCTGACAAAGAGTGCTAGCCTGACTGTTTTCCACCAAGTAACCTTACAGAGGTCAGGACTGGGATGAAGCATCACTGTGCAATGCCTCATCATTGCCACAGCCCTTAGTTTCCAGACCATGGAACTGACAGTTAAGAATGGTGGGAAGTATAAAAACTCTCTGAGTGATGAACACAGTTTCTTTTCAAGTATAATTGGTAAATTGGTTGGATGCTAAGATGTGCTCCATCTCAACCCTTAAGGATTCTTACAGGTTAAAGATAATAAATAATATTTTCTTGAAGTTTTTCCTGTTCTTAAAAGGAAAGTGTGAAGGTCTTAGAGTCAGGATTTCCCAATAGCTTAATGGTAATACTGGACGCTAAAGAACTAGAAACAGGACTCTTCTGGTTATTAGAAGTCATCATAGCTCTTGCAACTAGTTCTAGCAAGTCAGAGCTAGGCAGACACCAGTTTAGTCTTTCTTTCTTTCAAGCAACATCATCAACTCTTTTTCTCCTTTAGGAGTAAAGTATGAAGTGCAACCTGCACAAATCAATAAGGCTTTTGTGTCCTTTGGATGATTTAATACAACATTAGTTGACTACCCTTGCAGTAATTTTGATCTATCTGCAGGAGTGCTGCCCAGCTACAGTTAGATTTCCAGTAAGAAATGTGGACTTGATAATAAATTTTCTGGAATTCTTGGAGAGAAGCCAGATTCACTTAACTGGGTGCTTTAATGTTGTTCCACACAAACGCAGTACAGTCAATGGCTGTCTGATCGAGGTTGGAATGGAAGTGGGCTTAAGCATGTGTATCCAGGACATGGGACTGCTCGGAGACAAGAGTTTCATTTGGCCCGGTATGCTGGAAGACAGCTGCCACAGTGTGGCGTACTGCTACTTCTTGTGTTTGCTTTCTGGGGCTGTTCCGAGGTAACTGACAGAATTACTGGGAGAGAATATTGAAAAATATAAATTAAAAGCAAAATTTGGACTCATAAACTCCAGTAGCTGCACTGGGGAGTAGAGTCTTATGCTCACATGATCAGGGCACAAAAATACTCTAGGTGACCTGTGGCACAGACCTGTGATTGGAGAAGGTAAGAAGTTCACAACACATATATAGCGGCAACATTCCATGCCTGGGCTGGCTGTATATCAGTCACAGCCATAAGTTACAGCAGTTTGAAGGCTGCCTTAATTATGCCAGCCACCATCAAGCTCAGCCAAGGATTACCAGGGTGAAAGGAAACACTGTTGATGAGTCTCTCCTGACTTAACTTCTGTGCTAGATAACGTGGTTGCTGAAGAAGGCACAGTGCAGAGCTTCTGACACCACATCCATCTTAAAGTAGGAGCAGCACCTTACTGTACAATGCCCCATGGCTGCTCTGCAACAGTTGCTTACACAGAGTGAAAAGGATGAGATTGCATCCTCACAAGCAAGTCATTTGAAACGAGATGCTTCTTATTTCACATTCAGATATTTTCCTCCAAAATGTCCAACCTCCTTTCAAAGTCTGTGCTTTTCCTATTGTAGAGATTTTCTGTTAGCTACGTGGCCTTAATTACAACCTCTTTAAGAAGCTTTTCAACACTTCTCATACTTCTGCAGAACTCTAGCTCCTGCTCCAGTTTCCAGGACCAGAAAATTGCTGGTATGTTTGACCTCTCAGCTGAATATCGTCAGCAGCACTTTCTGACCGGCTTACTTTTCACTGAATTGGCAGCAGCGCTGGATGCAGACAGCGAGGGGTGAGTATCCCAGTTTGTGGATTTTAGAATGGGGTCCAGGAATCACCCTTTTACTCTTGTGAAGGTCACAGTTTGATTCCAGGGCAGTCCTCTTTCCCTGACTCTTTTCAGTTAGTCACACTGTAACACAGCAATAGCCTGATCTTTTTTTTCTATAGTATGTTGGTCCCAGTGAATAAAAATATACTATTTGTTGCGGTAGTGTTGGCTAAACACATGGATTGAGAACACAACTTAAAATTTCAGTTGCTCTTCTCTCTAAAACACCTCTGTCTACGTCTGAGCTTAAGAGCTTAGCTAAACTGCAGAAAAAAATATGATGCTTTTCTTTAAGCACCTCTCTTCACCATATTGAAATTTTGTGGGAAGTTTGAAAGACTTGAGTGCTCTTTGATTGTAGTGAAGTGACTTGGAGATGAAAGATTGCTATCTTTTCCAGGGAACATGAGTCCCTGCTTAGAATGGAAGTTATTATCTAATGAATATTGGTGTATTAATTTGTTTCTTTCACCTCCACTCTGTTTCTAAAATATTGGATTTATAAATAATTTGTGCGTGACCCATTAATGGAGCTCATGGATGGTTTTTGTGTTAACAGGATTAGTAAGGTGCAAAGAAAAGCTGTCTGTGCTATCCTTAGCCTCCTAAGTTCTCATGACCTAGACCCACGTTGCTCAAAAAAAGAGGTGAAGATTAAAATTGCAGCACTCTACCTTCCTTTGGTTGGTATAATTTTGGATTCACTGTCGCAACTCCATGATTTTACAAGTAAGGCCTTTTCCCGCTTTGTATTTTTCTTCTTAGAGTGACATCTATAAACAGCCTATCAAACGTAAAGGAGATTGTGCTAAGTGCAGAAATTCCCCACAATGTCATAAGGTTGACTATTTCTTTGCTTAGAAGTAAAATGGATTTCTAAAGACAGGAAGAACTTCAGTATCCTCACTTTGTCAGCAAATGATAGACCAGAGATGTATCTGTTTCTCTGTCTGTCTCTTAGTGTAAATATAATGATCCTACAAATAAAGCCTGCAAGATCTGTAAGGTATATAGAGATATAGACAGGTTTAACAGACAGCAGGGAAGAAAACTAGAATGTAACTGATTATGATGTTACATCATAATTAAAGAAACTGGACTGTAATTTTTCTGTCCTTTTTCTATTGCTCTTTAGTGCTATTAACATAAGACCAAAATTAATCTTGGGCAAATGTAACCATGTCACAGTTTAACCCCGGCCTGGCCAACTTTGGCAGCTAAAACCAAGCAGCTGGGCTCCTAATTCCCTGCTCCCCCACCCCCAGGGAAAAGGGAAAGGAGAGGAAGAAGACTTATGGGTTGGAAACTAAACTAAAACAGCTTTAAGAAAATATTAATAATAATAAAGGAAGTAATAAAAAAAAAACAAAATATATACAGACTTATGAAATCGCACCCCCACCCCTTGATGACTCTACGTCATCACATATGCTGCAGAGCAAGTCAGGGAAGGGAGCAGCAGCAGGAGAGAGAGCTGGACACAGGAACTGTGTTCAGGAATGCATTGGTCCAGAATCAGGGACAGACAGACAGATGAGGTCCTCACTGGACATCGACCATCACAGAAGAGAGAGAGACACTCGTGATCTTTCAATTTTATACTGACTATGATGTATATGGGATGGAATACTCTGTTGGTCAGTTTGGGGTCACCCACCCTGTTTGCCTCTTCTTGCAGGTGTGAGCTTTTTCACCTCTTTCATTCAACCAGCTCACGGATGGCCTTGGTTACTATAGGAATAAGTAAAAGTAATGGCCTTTCTGCATACTGATGTCCCGTGTTATCACTTCTAGAGAGAAACTGTCTAAAAAGCATACAGTTAGCTTTCAGAAAATGAAGTTACTTAGCTGAAATTAGAAAAAATGATTCTACTTTAGCTCAAACCAGAACAAATCATCACACAGGAAATATGTTTTTATCATCTGTTGTAACTATAAACTTTGTTATCAAGCTTTTTAAAACAACATTATCTGTCTGAGCTGTTTCCTTGCATTTTGCAAATTGTGTGTTCATATAATACTACTCAAAATAGCTATTTCACATTTTTTTGTAAGATAGTAGATCTCTGCTACTAGGAAAACTACATTTCACTTCCTTAGATAAAATAAAGTCTATAAAGAAAAAAGGTATAATCTTGGAAGAGTGTATTTTTTTCACTATATTTTGCATTTGGATATCTGGCCAAAAAAATTAATACTATGAAACATTATTTAGCTCTTTCAGGCTAATAGGATGAAAACCATTATTATGCATTGTCTAATCAGATCTCTCCCCATTCTTCTAAACTAAGTATTATTCTCATACCACAAGTAAAAAAAGGAAACATGATGAGAAAGCCCAGATGCATCAGTTATAGAGTGTCTTTCATTTTGATTATCTGTCACAAGAGGATGTTGACCTTGTTCTGAACACACTAGGACTTGCTGTTCGCTCAGCTTCTCTGGAAAGCAGGACTTGAAAAACACAAAGTGGACACTCAGAATCAGAAGAGATTTTTACAAAACTTAGGTATAAATAACTTTATGTGCTTAAAGTGATGTCAAAAACTAGCAGGGAATAGAAACAGCTAGATGTCTGAAATTAAACTTGTTCTTTAGCCAGCAGGTAATACTGGCTCTGTCAGCTGTTTGCAGACTTACATACTTTGTTGAATATCACCAAACCCATGTATGGCTTTTGTGTTGATACTCTTGCCTGAGATGGATTGGAACTGGATGTTTCCAAGTCTTACAAAGGGCTTAGTTTCAAACTTGAGAGACAACCTCATATTTGCTACTGCTTTTGCTTTTAATTTAGTTTCTCCAAATACCTGGAGCTTATTGGACACATCTCCTTTCCCTGTATTTATTTGAAAAATTTTGCAGCCTTTGCAGATGACTGCAAACCATCTCGCTCATGCTGCACCTCTTCCACTGCTTGGTACATCAACCAGACTAATAGTCTCAGTCACAGAGGTGCAAATTGTTTCATTAGGTTACAGTCTGATGAGAGACTGTGACATGTGAGTGGCAGAAACTGGACAGCCTCTGAAGTTCCAGTGAAAAATTTCAAATCTAGTTTCAGATACTCGCAGCGGAAAGGGACGCACAGGAAACCCAGAAGAAGAACAAGAGTCTGCAGGTGCAATCAATCAAAACGTGGCCCTTGCCATTGCAGGAAATCAGTTCAGCCTGAGGAGCTCTGGAACACCTCTGGTGTCCCTGGTATGTCTAGTGCTCTGCCAGTCTCCTTTCTTATATCTGTTTTCCTCTTTCTTTGTTTTTTTCCTTTTTGTCCTTTCTTGCTACTAAAAACTACAGTCATGAGAAAGTGTGTTCTTGTTTCCTCCACCCACAAAGAATGCTCTATATTCCTCCTATCATCTCCTCGTCTTCTCGTCTCGTCATTTAGCTACTCTAACGTAAGTAGTTCCATTTTTCTCCCACATGCCTATTTCCATTTCCACAACCCACCTAGTCTCATTTCCAGATTAACAAATACCACCCCGACTACTGCACTGCTTCTGAGTACCAATCCCATATGAATCCAGGGATCTAGGACTCAAGATCCATCTTATTTTCTCTCTCCATTTCTTCATGGTTATTTTTATTGTCCGTATAGTTTGCTAACACAACTGCATGGCAGGAGGGGACCAGACAGTTATGGAATCTTTTTCTTAACATCATTCTAAGGAGATGAAAATACAAGCTTCTAACAAATAATGCTCTTGTTCTTTCTGTCTTTCATATGCATGCAACTGGTCCCGTCACTAATTACACACATATACATTCAAAAAATACAATCAGTATAACCTGGGAGAGGTTAAACTTACTGAAGTCCAGTCCTGAGATTTAAATAATGTTACTTCACCTGAATGACCTCTGTCTTCTTTTTCTTCTTTCAATTGGTATTGACTTTATCTGCTCCTAGCCCTACAGGCAGAGTGCCACATTAGATCCTGATACTACCCGCAACATTTTGATCTGTTTCCTCTGGATCATGAAAAATGCTGATCAGAATCTAATACAAAAATGGATTGCAGATCTTCCATCCATGCAGTTGAACAGGATTTTAGACCTTCTCTTCATTTGTGTGTCATGCTTTGAGTACAAGGTAAGTGAAACATGGTCTGATTTTGTGGTCCTATTTTAATGCGATTTTTTCCTTACCTTCCAGTTACCTGGGAAAATTTGTTTTTGACAATTGTTAAATTAGCTCTTGTCTAATATGTGCGACAAATAAACAAATTAATTCACATAAAACAAATTACACTAGCCTTCAAGGAAAATACAGCCACAACCTCTGAGGAAGTCCTATGAAGATGGCTTTGATTGTTTTATTATTTTCCGTTTTCTAGGGATTTAAGGGCTAGTTTTGGTGCACAATATATTGACAGTTCCTCTAAGTACTGGACAGGACACTAAGTATGGCCCTTCTGTTAAGGGCTGGAACTGAACATCATGACTCTCTGACAGGGCCTGTCTGAAATGGATGAAATAGCCTTCTCTCTAGCTTTCATTTGTCTCTCTGTAGCATTAAACTACATATTTGTGTTTATTAGCAGTACGTATACTACCTCTTACCTCATCTGCAACATTTAATTAGCCTTTATATATTAGTTAGTCATATTCATTGCTTTTTGCTCCCTCTACAGGTCTTTTTTCTTGTGTCTGGTTCTGGCATTGTACTTTGGACTCATGTCCAAAGATGGAGGCATTGGTGTTGATTGCTTTGGCTTTACTTTCAGGGCAAACAAAGCTCAGATAAAGTTAGCACCCAGGCACTCCAGAAGTCACGAGATGTTAAAGCCCGCTTAGAAGAGGCTTTACTGAGAGGTGAAGGAGCCAGAGGAGAAATGATGAAGCGCTGCAGAATACCAGCTGGTACTTCATACCCTTCCCCCCCGGGAAGATTTTATGCATACTCCCTATTTTTATCCTCATATTTTCCACCAATGTTCTTTCTTGATCTTACTGTGTATAAAAATATCATTAGCTTTCAGCTGTCCAGAGTATAGCTAGGACTGAGCTTAGGTGAATAATGAGGCCAGCTGAGAAGTTTTAAAGCATTCTAAGAAAATGTGTTAGTGTCTAATCAAAAATCAAGAAATGTTGTCAAAACTTTCAGTAAGAACAAATTGTTCATAGCAAACAAATTTTATTTCATTTAATAAATGGAATAATTTATGTTTTGATCTTTGAGGATATTAAGCAAGCTAATATTCTAAAAATCCTTGATGAAAAAATTTATAGGATCTTTTTTTACTAGAGCCCTGAGGCTGTAAAGCTGAATGGTTTTAGTTGTGACAGACTGCTACAGGCATGTTTCTCCTTCTTTCAGTGAGCTATCGGACTTCAGGTGTCCCCTTTTGCTTTAATCTCACTGATATATGTTGCACTTTTAGGGAATGATAGATCAGTAGGGCTAAATGAAAACCTGCGCTGGAGAAAGGAACAGACTCAGTGGCGGCAGGCAAATGAGAGACAAGATAAGTAAGTCATTTAATAAATATATATTGTTTTTATTAGAGCCAAGCTGTTTGGGTTTTTTATGTTTTGTTCTTTCTCCTAGGATGCTTTATTACAAAATCAACAGTTTCAGTCCTTTCCCTCTTCTGTCAAATAGATAGAAATAGAAAATGTTTATGTGGTAGAAGTATACGTGTTGCTATGACACAACAAAGAGATCACAAAAACTTGTCTTTTATGAATGTTTCAGTCCTCTCTTAAATGGCCTGAGGCATTTCTGTATTAACTTGCAGCTGTTGGGCCTGCTGTCTTGTGTTGTCAACAGTCTCAAGAATCAACACCTTAAATTGCCTGCATTAAATATAACTGCTATGGCATTGAAGCAATTTCCGCTTTGCCCAAGTATGCTATTTCTACATTTTCTCTGGAAGTCTTAGATCAATTGCCTTTTATTCCATTTTGGGGTTTTGTGTCCTGCTTTAGGGAATGCATTCAAAAATTACAGTATCACAGTATCGCAGTATCATAAAGTTGGAAAGGACCTCCGAGATCATGGAGTCCAACCTATAACCCAGCACTAACACCAACACCAACACTAACACCAACCATCATCTAAACCATGGCACTCAGTGCCTCATCCAGTCTTCCCTTAAACACCTCCAGGGTCGGCGACTCCACCACCTCCCTGGGCAGCGCATTCCAATGGCCGATCACCCTTTCAGTGAAGAACTTTATCCTAACATTACTGCATTACTTACTGAATAATTCATCACAATATTGAGAGCAGAGTAGCCACTACACAGATTGCTATTAAGGAAGTAGGAGCATCTCTCTGAACTATCTAGAGGCCTAGTTTTCAAGCACTCCTGTTGGGACTTCTGTTCTACAAAATCAGCTCTCCTGATTTGATTCCATATTAAGAAACAACTCTGAACAGTTTTCATTATTCACTCCTACAGGTTCATTCAGAATGGTATCACTTGTATTTTGACTTTGTTTAACAGATGGCCGACCAACTTTGGGGTGCTCTCTGCATGCTTTAATTACACCTTTTTGCAGGACAAAAGCTGAGCTAGATCAAGAAGCTCTGATCAGTGGAAACCTGGCAACTGAAGCTAACTTGATCATTCTGGATATGCAAGAGAACATCATCCAGGTGGGAAACAGCACATCTGGCTTGGTACCAATCCTTGTTCCCTCAGAAGCCAGTGGAAGCAAGATTCATTTCTCGTTTTCTTAGGCAGTGCAAAATGTTTTAATTGAAGATCTTCTGAACCTATGACAGTTGCCTGATTAGACATAGTCTCTTAGTTTAGACAAGATACTCTGAATTCATGGGAATACCACTGCTGGATCAACATGTATATTAACAGATAGCAATGAGAAAACTTGGTTCTTCACAACTTGCTAGTAGAAAAGCATTTAGTTACTAGTCTCCTGTAGTACTGGGTATGATTTTTGCATCACACCACTCGTAACACCTGGCCTCCTCACTACTTTGGTTGTGCCTATTTAGCCTGTATACCAGGAAACTGGAGCATACGGGGCAAGGGGAAGGAAGGTGCTTGCCCACCAGAGGATCACTTCCTGATCCAAGATACATGAAAGGTGGAAAGGAACGTGGACAGAGTTTCAAGAGTGTTTGCAGAAGCTGTCTGAGCTTAAAAATACATTGGTGGATCTGCAGATATTGAGAAATGTTTGGGACATTTCTGCTCTGTCTTCCTGATCACTACAAAAGTGTTTTGAAATTCCTCTGAAGCAGATGTTAACATATCAATCTTCTCTTCCTGTGTGTCAGATCACTGGTGAATTACCTCATGCAGTTATTGGTTTCCTTCTCCATATGTAGGCAAGCTTTGCGGCAGAGTGCAGAGACAATCTTTTGGGAGGAGTTTTGAAGGTCCTGGTAAACTCCCTTGGCTGTGAACAGAGCACCACTTACTTGACTCACTGCTTTGCTACACTCAGAGCACTCATTGCTAAGGTATGCTCTTTACACACTTCTGTTTTCACACTCCATATCAGGCTATTAGAGCAGCATTTCTAGAGAGAGCTGTATATTTGCACTTACCACTTTTCCTTTGGCATTCATTAAGCATGTTTTGCCTATATAAATACAAATACCTATCTATAGGATTGTTGAGGGACTTCAGCAGCTGTTGTAAGGTTCTTTCCACACAAGATGGAATAACTGAATCTGAATAATCATGTGGTTGTAGTAGTATACTCTTAAATACCAATACAAAGGTAAAAAATTACACCCATTATGTTTCAATTGATACTGATTTTAATTAGGAATTCTAATTCCTGGACTAATTGGACTGATTCCATAAAGTCAAATTTAAATTGCTATACCATCAGGTCTAGTTTCCAGCCAGATGGGCAGCAGAGAAATCAAAGCTAACTCATCATAGATCAGGAGGATCATTCTAGGTTCATACTTAAACGATAGGTTCAAAAATTCCAGTATATTCTAAGACGTTGACAGATTTTGTCTTCATTCTGCCTGAAAACTAAGCCAAAATCTGATCTATTAAATATTTTTTCCGTATTATGTTCTAAAATGAAAATAACAAACTGGATACTCCTGTCCAATTAATGCCTGTCTGCTGTTAAATACAGATGGGTTGACAAAGCCTAATTACAAGGTAGATATCTGAGTAGTTATGAAACTCATAATTATGTTTTCATAGTAGAATATATTTGAAAGCTAATTTCCAATTACAATAATGAATTTTGTTAAGCAATCATTAAGTGGTCTTCTAGTTAAGCTGGCTCAGTTCTGTATTTTGGGAAACAATCATTCCAATTATTTCTATTACACTGTAGGCATATAGGTGTTATTTTACAAATGAAAATGATAGAACCCTGTGCCAGCAGGCTTGTAATGTAAATTAGACATAAAACAATGAGATAATGGAGTAAAGAAACGTTGAGAATTGGGAAATGGGCCTGCAAATAAGAAATAATATTCTGTGTTCGGTTCACACACCTTTATCAGTCCTCTGTGTGTGCGTACGGTACTAGTGCATCTGTGCTGTCTATGGTTAAGAGTTTCTTAGAAGAGATATCCTGCCCCTGGATTTATTGGAGGGGCATTGTGGAGATGCTATTAAGGAGGGTCTGGCATGGAAGTTTTGTGGCACACTGTAAGAGGAAGAACATGCTAAAAGGCTTGGGAAGAGTAAGGCAAAAAGCTGGTAATTGCTCCTTATGCTTCAAGAAGTATTTTCATGTTTCGTCAATCATGATATACTCTCCCTGCTTCTAAGAATTTTGCAATATTTGATATTTTCAAAAGCTCCTGGAGCCATGAAACTCTGAGAAATATTTTTATTCTCTCTCTTTCTGATGCATTTTTTCAAAACATAAAGACTATTTTCAACATCATCTTCTCTGTGGCAAGTTTTCAAATGAAACCTATAGAGTCACAGGAATAAGAAATCCAAATAAAAAAGTGTAAAATTTAGATTTTGCAAACTTTAATCTTTGTGTGAATCCTGTGATTTTTATGCACTAAGGTAATGATATTTTTATGGCCAGAAATTAAAGTAATTAATATTGTCTTCTCTTTGTCCTTTAGTTTGGAGATTTCTTGTTTGAAGAGGAGGTCGAACAATGTGCTGACCTGTGTCAAAGAGTTCTTCATCACTGCAGCAGCAGCATAGATATTACAAGGACTCAAGCCTGTGCCACTCTGTATCTGCTCATGAGATATAGTTTCAGCTCTACCAGTGTAAGATTTTGAGAACAGCAGTATGTTTTGTGCCACCTTTTGTTGTGATCATAGAAACTCAAACTAAAGTTGTCATAACTAATGGAATGCATCAGCAGATAGTCATATGTAATGCTGTTTTGCACATTTGAGCCAGGAGAAGTGTAGGGAGAAAGTAGTTTTAGTTATTGTTAATTATTTTGTTTAGGAAAATGTGACTTTTTTTGCAACATCTGTAAATGCATTTTCAAGTGGAATACCATTAGGCCTCTGTTAGCAAAGATACTCATAATTCTGTCTCTTTTTTTCACTACAGTGTTAGAACTGCTTAAATTTAGACTACGTCTTCTCTAATGCAACTATAAACCTCAATAGAACTACTAAATGCTTGTATTAATGAGAATTATTTGGTGGCCCTTTGGTCTCAGGGCTAGGCTCTGATTCTTACTACACATATGGACCAAAAAATTTATATTATGCACATAGATTCGTAATGTCCTAGCACGAAAGGACATGAATGGGCATTTTGGATAGTGTCTGATCTTGCACAGCATTTTTCTCCCTACTTGTTACTTTAAAAGCCTTGAACATGTAAGAAGTGTTGGCTTTGTGGGAGGAAAATGTGCTTCTGAGACACCATGATCATCAAGACATAGTGTATAACCAGACCTCAGAGGCCTTCTGCTTTACTTGTTTCCAGAATATTTTCCCAGTCTTGCGTCCTGTTCTCCTCTGTAAGTAGCCCAATCTACACACCCACTGGCTTGCGCAGAGAGGTGCTTCTGAATTCCTCTTGTCTCAAGCAAGCGTATACATTACAAGAAACATTCTTGCCCCAAAGTACAGACATGTCAGAATTAGGGAACTTCGGCTTAATCAGCTAAAACAGGACTGGCTTTGAAACACTAGTGGCCGCTCATGTGAGCAGTGAATTTAATGCACTCGGTGTGGGCAGAAGAACATGAGTTTGGTTTGTACAATAGACAGAGATATGTGATCTGGTATGCATAGTGTAGTGCAGCCATCATTCTTTCCTGTTTTGTTTTTTTCTTCTGAAAGAATTTTGCAAGAGTGAAAATGCAAGTGACCATGTCATTAGCCTCTCTCGTTGGAAAATCACCTGAGTTTAATGAGGAGTTCCTTAGACGGTCCTTACGAACCATCCTAGCCTACGCAGAGGAAGATGTGGATATGCAAGCAACTCCATTTCCCATTCAGGTCAAGTCATTTATGGCATCTGTGTTTTTTACCATGAGCTTTCACACAGGAATGTGCTTAGAGCAAGTCCTAGATCTTGATTTTGCCGAGTAATGAAAATAAGGATGCAGAGGTTTTTACATGAGTTTATTTCTAACACAAAAGTAAGCAAGGAAGAAGTGAAAGACATAATTCTGTAGAACAGACTCTTAAGAAGTTCCACTGAAATCCCATTACAGGAAAGTCATGTCTCAGTTTTGTGTACAGCTTTCTTCTAGACTCCAGCAGAAACTGTACCCTGTAAGAGTTTAAAAAGATGGAATTTGATTCATTATGTTTTCAGACAAGTAGCATCATGGAAACTTCTCTCCGTTTGTCAACTCATAAGGCAGGAGTAGCAATAATGAAAAACATTGCAGACAACTGTCAGATGCTTTGCTTAAGTTCTTACAGTAACTCATCTTGTGCTGAAGACTTACAAAAACATATTTTTTTATCAGCCCAACTAGAGCTGAACTCAATTAGCACATAGGTTTGATTTTTTTTCCTTCAGGAATAAACAAATCAAAGGATTACAGCTCATTTTGATTAAAAAATGTGTATGGAAGATTTGCTATGCCAGCAGTGTTCATTTTGTTGTATAGAGTTGAAAAAAATTATTTTGTAGCAATTTGGCATCCTTACATTTCCTCCAGTAAGAGGGACTAAAAGAGAATAACCTCATCTGGTACAGATGCTGTTACTTTTCTTGAAGGGGAAAGATAAACAGCTGAGAAATTCATGTTGGTCTTTGTATTACTGCAGGTAGAGGAGCTGCTGCGTAATCTGAACAGCATCCTGTCAGATACAGTGAAAATGAGGGAATTTCAGGAAGATCCAGAGATGCTCATGGATCTCATGTACAGGTGAATCCATTTAAAATTGTTACTGAGGAAATTCTACAGGGAGGTGAGCACATTCTAAGCCGAGCTGATCTGTCATAAGGGGCCCAGGCGGTGGGAGTAAGCATGTTGTAGTGGAGTTGGTGGGATGTGGGCATAGTCTTGCAGAAGGATGGGGGTCAGGGACTTATGAACAGTTTACTCTCCTCGTAGTCCCTGTGTGTCCTGCCTAATGATTTCTTTTGCCCTGTGCATTGTGAATCATACAGAATAAAGACAGAGATGTCTCCTTCCATTCAACCCAGGTGGAATATTATAAATATTCTATTATTTGAAAAAAAGTGATTATTCACACCTCCTTTCTGTCCTGTGTTGTTAGAATTGCTAAAGGATACCAGACATCACCTGACTTGAGGCTGACTTGGCTGCAGAATATGGCAGAGAAGCACACCAAGAGAAAGTGCTACACAGAAGCAGCTATGTGTCTGGTCCATGCCGCAGCATTAGTGGCGGAGTACCTCAGCATGCTTGAAGATCGAAACTATCTCCCAGTGGGCAGTGTCAGCTTTCAGGTAAAAAAAGGCTCCCAAGTTCTGACAAGATAAGACTGGGATGGCCTATTCTGGTGTGTGTATTTCTTCTTGTGTTAAGCAGAGTAGAAGTGCATAGAATCATAGAATCACGTATGAGGAGGAAAATTCCAATGCCAGAGTGTCCATCACCTCTACTAGTAGTTGTTCTGATGATTTATTTTTACTCATGAAAATGGGTACTTCAGTATCTGGCTGTCTCTGGCTTCTATTTCTAGCAGTTGGGTAATGTAATCTCTTGTTTGCTAAGTAGAACCCCTCTATTATCACATGCCTTTTCCTAGGGCTGTTACTTGTCAGCTGTGACAAATGCAACTTTCAGTCTTCTTTCTCATAATCTAGGTAATTGGAACCACTCAGTTCTTTTAGGCATGTTCTCTCCAGTCCTTTGACTGTCTTCCAGTTACTAACACCCTTTTGATTGATGAATGACATAATCACCGTAGTATATACACAGTCACATCAAAGCAAGTGAAAATGTCACTTAAGTTCTTTAAGCTTGGGAGCTGTCTTTCACTTTATGTCTCCAAAGACTCCACTAGTTCTTTTGGTGTTGTTGAGCCCTTTACTCAGTAGTACATTGACTTTTTCCAGAGAGTTTTGTTTTTCACCCTTCTTTTCTACATCACATATATGAAAGCATAACTCTTTGTTGTTAGTTAAGCATTTTGAAATACAGATATTGATGCATAGTTTATCACATTATACAGTTTTGGTTATGCTTACTGAACTGACTTCTTGTGCAAATTCAGTAATTTTACTGCTTGTTTTTTCACACATTATTAAAAATAGAAATGGGTGAACCCTCAAAGTATTTCCATATGTTGACAGTTTCTCCTTTATCATTATTCTCTAAGACCAGCAAAGACCATTGTTAATTTACAGACTGTTTACTGCAATGATGGTGAATCGTTCCAATTAATTAGAGCAAATGTTTTGCAGAATCAACTCAGATGTTGTATACACATCTACTGTTTGAACATTATTGCCTTTTTGAATTTGTAATCTCTTTAAAGTATCAGGTTTCTGTGGCCTGGGTTGATTGAAATTAATTAAAATATCTTTAATTCATTTTTTTAGTAAAATCTTGTATCAGTATTATTTCCACCACTTTGTCCTGGATGCAGACTGATAAACCTACCACTTACTGCTCCTCTTGTTTACTTCTTAAAAAATCATGTGTTCCCCAAAGCATATTTCCTCCTCTGTAACTTTCCCAGTTTTCTAAAATGTATAGCAACTCAGAATTTGCTGCCTAAATACCTATTTGCTTAGCTCTTTGAAACTGCTGAGTAGTGCATTTTACGGTCCAGATGATTTTGAAATTGCCTACACTAGTAGTTGGTACATTCATCATCCCATGATATAATCATACCACCTGGGGTTTTCTTCCCTTCAGAATAGTTAACATTTGGTATTTTCCATTTAATTTGGTATGTCAAGCACTAGTATTTGCAATTCCATCTTAGGAATCAGTTGATGGATTAGAGTTATTATTAAATTCCTTTGATCTTAAGATAGCCATGTGTACTCTTTTTATTGGCTAAACTTCTGGCCATGGATTTATTTTGCCATTTTGCATCCCTTTTCAGTTTTGTACACATCCTAACTTCTAACTACTGTTCATTCTTCTGTTTTCTTCTTTTCTCCCTACTTGTTACATACTATTATGATTTAGATATAGCTGAAAACTGCCTTCCCTTCCCAATGTCATCTTTCCTTGAATGCTTGTAATTTCACATACTTGATCCTAATGCAATTCCTCCTTGCATTGCTCCCAGATTATGCAGATTGCCATGAAGGAGTATATTTCCAGTTATTTTAGAGAATTGAAGTATATTCTACAAGGCACTAGGCAAACAAAATTTAGAAGTTTGAAAGCTGCAAATGAATCTCTTTCATCAAACTGCTTGTGTAAATGCATGTTTGCCAAAGGAACAGTTTCTCCATAGGAAGAGAGGTAATGAAATGGCGTAATGACCAGAAACCAAATTACACAACTCTTTATCTGACAGCATAGTTTTGAACTTCTGTTTGCTCATAACAATAATTAACTATAATAACACTTTGCATTTTTACAAAGTTTTTCAAGAGAAGAGCTCCCATTCTTTCCAAACAGGATTGTGGTTTGTAGCACCTGTGAAGATCTTGTTCAAATGTTAAAAGAAAAACACTACTCAGACTGTCTCGATTTTACCTGGAGTTCCAGATCTCACTCATTGACTCTTTCTGTGTCCATTTCTTCATTTAGTTCAGATATGAAATTAACTAATGTTGGTGATCTACATTTAGTTGTGGAATTGAGGGTGATAGCTGTGTATAAAAAAAAAAAAAAGATTATTCTAGATGAGCAGAATTGTTATCACCTTTATAGAAATGAGTAAAATGAGGCAGCAAAGGATTAAATTGGTTGACCTGGGTCTTCTGCAGTGACTCTATTAGTGTTCAGAAAATTGATTGTCAGTGGAGTAATAAATTTCCTTAAACTGTGCCAGACAAAACTGTATATGCTTCCCTCTGTGCAATTAAACTATCCCTTGAAATCAGAATGGGATACCTTTTAATGAAATTCTTTTTGAGCTTAGTTTTTACAGTAAATCCGCTTTGCAAGCAATAAGGCAGACTTGGAGAGAGTAGAAATTGCATATGGACTGACTTTAAAGCCACTTTGTATTACCATAAACAAGAACTTAGTGTGTATGTCTACCTGCTGAGGCACAAAACTAATTAGCCTAGGGTTAGCAGTAGCCTAATTTGACTGTGCTGGTTTGGGGATCTAGGTTGGAGCTATATCTAACACAGTGACAAGGGTTGGGTATCACAGTAAAGCCCACTGAGTTTACACAAGTGTTTCTTTTCCTTAAGGAAAATTAGGCTTATGAGGTCCAAAGTAATTGCTGATGATATACATGGCAACTTATGTATTAGCTTTATTATAGAAGGGACATATAAAATTCTTCACTATGAAAGGTAGATCAAGGCAAAACGTGGGTGAGGTGTGTCCATTTTGCAAAAGATTATGCAAGCACTGGAAGTATATCACGAAGGTTCTCTCCTACTACAGTGTGTGGACTGTAAAACATGGAAGTACATACCTGACATTCTTTATTACAGGTTTAAAGGCATAGAAGAGAAAATTGGTGTCTGTGATTTTCTTGGCTACTTTCATAAATAAATAAGTCTTCTGGAGTATTCTCCCTTTGCTAAAATAAAACAAATAATAATAATAAAAAAAAGAAAAAGAAAAAAACAAGCCATGAAAGGATGAAAAGCCTCTTGCCATTCTGTGAAAACAGCCCTTAATGGCTACTATTACAGAAAGCAAAAACCAGAAATGGAGCTGCAGCATGGGTTGTGTGAGTTGCCATAGGTAAGTGTCAGGGAGGCTAACTCTGGTTGAAGTGACTGATAGTTGAAAAGTGGAATGAGTGCTCTAAAAGTTGATGCAGTTTTCCCTCCGGTTGAGATTCAGATATGTTCTTAACTTCTGCAAATGCTGTCCTGAGTTTTGTGCTCACCTTTCCAGCAGAGCTGATGTAATGTGCAGACGAGGCACTGTGATGGCAGCATGGTTGGTGTAAATTTCATCCATGGAGAAATAAATACATCCACAAAACCCAAGGGAGAATGTCTCATGTTGCTAGTGATGTGTGGTGCCAATTCTTTATCTGAAATCTGATCAATAGGAACAGCCCTCAGTGTCTCTGCTGTTTTATAAAGATGCCTTTAAGGACTCTGCTAGCTAGCCAGCTGGCATCTATCCTGCACTCAGACAGATTGTCATTGCCAGTTTCTGCTGAAGTGAGACACTATGACACTAATTTAACTCATTTTAATTACTAGGAAATCGAAGCTTAGCATTTCTGCTGCTGTTGAAAGTTACATATGCTAGTTCCATACCGTATGTACACATATTTTAAGTGTTCATTTACATGTATTTCTATGTATTATATTTTTTTATGTTGATTCTACCCACTGTCATTTATTTAAAGAGATCACGAAGAACTCTAGACATGTTATTTCTTGGTCTAGAATCTGTAAGAATGTCTGGCACTGTGCGCTTTACTTGGTTTTATTTAAAAACACAGTAAGATAAATAACTTCAACAAGGAAACAAATACATTTTGCAGGATCAAGTTGTAATATGGCAGCCTGAAACAAGAAGCAGCATTCAATAATTGCAGTTTTTAGAGCAATATTGTCTATGTCCTGCTTCTCTGCTTGCCAAAGTCAAATCAACACATGTGAAAGTTCAACTTCTTCAAGCAGGTGGCAGGAGGTCTGGGGTGCTGCTTAGAATTTCCCACCTCTGGGTGACAGCAGTGGGAAGGACACATTCATTGTGACCCCTGCGGCATGGAAGATTGAGTTAATTGCAGCTCCAAGAAAATCCGGGCACCAGAGGGGAGCCAGTTTCTGACCCACAGGAGTCTGCATTTTAAACCTGAGGCAAGAAAGAAAGTTTAGGATTCTTGTACTGAAACTCCTGATATGCCATCTACAGAGATTTATGAAGTTACATTTGCTTCTAAATGGAATTTAACTGTGTACACCCTGGCTGCACTTTTATAATCTCATTTTTTTCCTATGTTGAAACTGGTTTTGCTTCAATCTTTTTAATAGACTATTGATCTAGGTTTCTCTTTTCTCTGCTCTGATATATTTTAGAACATTTCCCCCAATGTGCTGGAGGAGTCTGCTGTTTCAGATGATGTTTTGTCTCCAGACGAAGATGGTATATGTTCTGGGAGGTATTTCTCAGAAAGTGGCCTGGTAGGGCTGCTGGAACAAGCAGCAGAGCTCTTCAGCACGGTGAGTGATGGCCACAGTCACTGGGAGATGGAGTGGGGCTATCTGGGCCAGATCCATGGCTTCTTTTCCTGCACGTGAGGAAACAAAGTCTTATTGCTAAAGCCAGGCTCCACAGATCTGCCCCACAACAAACAACAACAGGCAGAGACACATCTTATGGCTGATACAGCCCTCCCTAGCCTAGCTCAGCCATATATACAACTCTGTTGTGCAGACTACAGGCAGCATTGGCAGAAAGTGATTGTCCCAGGCATGAATGCCGCCTTTCCCCACCCCCAACCTCCTCGCTATGGGATAGTACATTTAAAGAAAAGATCTTGCTTAAACTATAGATTTTAGGAAGTATGTGAGAATTATTCTTGCACTTTTACACAGCGTACAACCACCAGTCTTATAGTCTACACTTACCATGTAAAGAATCATGATGTTAATACTCAAGTTGCTCATCATATTGCTGTAGTACTAAAGAGGATATCTGGTTTAGCATCACTGAAGGTGTCATTTGTGTTCCTTTTGTCCAGATACAATTCTGGTTGCCCTAAACCATGTGTGCTAAACAAATCCATTTCCTTCTGCTCACCTGTATTTATTACTCCTCTAGCCCCTAAGTAGAAAATATGCTCTACACAGGAATTTTGTCTTCAGAGCCCAACAAATCAGAGATCTAAATTAGATACAGTTTTGTTGTTGAGAGCTCAAAATTGCCCATTTACTATTACTAGTTTTTAGAAAGCTAAAACAAGCAACATGGTAGATTAAAAGATGAGTCGCATAAATCGTTTTTACAGCCAGGCCATTTATGGAGATCTAGTTTCTTTTCAGAGTGCATGAAGACTTCTTGCTTTTCTTCTATTATTTTTTTCATTTCTTTTTTCCTAAGGGAGGATTGTATGAAACTGTGAACGAGGTGTACAAAATTGTCATCCCCATTCTGGAAGCACATCGAGACTTCAGAAAGCTTACCTTGACACACAGCAAGCTACAGAAGGCCTTTGACAGCATTATTAATAAGGTACTGGTGAGCAAGAGCACTGCTAGCAGAACACATTGCTGGGTTGCACTGTTTGTTTAAGACTGATGATAAAAAAAAGGTTCCTGTGAAATAGATCCATTTTATTTTTCTAACAAAAGCTTCCATCTGCTTTAACCTATCTACCCAGGATAGTCTAGAGTGAAAAGAGGCTCTATCCTCTTTGTAGGAAAAAGCAGAGATTAATATAAAACTGGTTTAGAGTTACAGAAAAATAGCTGAACAGGTCATACTTATAGTAAGAACATGCATGATTCAACCTGGCCACATCTATATAAGAAAAATAATTTTATTGTCAATTAACTAGTGTTCTCTGTTATAAAACAGAAGAAATAAAAATCCTGGCTAAATTATCAGCACTCATACTGACTCTTTCCTTCCCTTTCTCCAAAAGAATCTTATTACAGAGTCTAGTCAGTTTCAAATTCTTATCAATTTTCCACGCAAAATTTTAATTTTGTTAATATGTATGCAGTGTAATTAAAAAATAATAAGTTATTTTGTTCTCCAGAAGTCACTTCAGGATTAGCTAAATCTTAAGTTAGATTTCAGTCAAATGTCCCCTTAATTTGTAACGCTTTCCTTCAGGAATATGTGCTTCTAATCCATCAGCACCAGTGATACATAGATCTGTCTCTGAAGTAGGGAAAATGTAGTATTAGTGGGTTTTCTTTTATGTCAGCTGGGGAAAAAAGACATCCAAATACTACAATACTGACATAAAAAATAAGTAATGTTAAATTTCCTCTTCATTTTATCAATTAGGGTCAAAAGCGAATGTTTGGAACTTACTTCCGTGTTGGTTTCTATGGATCCAAATTTGGGGACTTGGATGAACAGGAATTTGTTTATAAGGAGCCTGCGATTACCAAACTTCCTGAGATTTCTCACAGATTGGAGGTAAAGAAAAACACATTGTGTTAATATGATCTCCAATGTTATACTTTCTAATGAATTCACAAAGTTGTAACAGTATTATTGCTATATGAAAATTAGTAGCAAATTGATTTGTACCATAGATTTTTTTCCCTTGCATATATTCTTTCCATTGTACCCCTTTTTACAGCATACTGAAGAAAGTGATCTACTCCCTTGAGGCCATGTCTCTTATGGGCAGACCTGTAATATATTGAATGATTTGATCTGAGCATGACAGCATGTATTTGTTTTCATATCTTTTCAGCTTCTTCATGGAACTATAATGTTCCCTTCTGATTGCTTTACCTAAAGTTCTGGGTTTTGGTGCAACTCACACTCGTCTTTGTTGGAAGGTCTCCTTACCCTGAGCAGCTGTGGTTCAGAAAGCAGTATACTGACTGTACAAAGCCCAGAAATTGTCATGGTTACTCCTTTCTCCTGCAGGCATAAAGGTCATTATCATTGTATTAAGGAATAAAAACACTCCAAGATAATTCTGTTTCCTTTCCAGGGATTTTATAGCCAGTGTTTTGGGGAGGATGCTGTGGAAGTGATTAAGGACTCTGCTCCTGTGGACAAAAGAAAGCTGGATCCTAATAAGGTAGAGAAAGTACTACTGAGAGTGTCAAGTGCTTTGCCACAGAAGAGGAAGGGAGAGAGGAATATCCCCTTGAAATTTTTATTCTCAAACACTAAGGCACCAAAAAAAAACCTCCACACCCAAAACGACTGTATTGCTGTGCCCAGGCATACCCTTCAAGACTCTGTGAAAGTCTTAGTTTGGCAGCTTGTCACAGAGTGTGGGCATTAGAAGTTCTGATCTCACCTTCCCGCTATAGCTCTGACTTCCTTAGAAGCTGTGTCCTCCTCAGAGGCAAGTTTTATCAGCTCTGAAGAGAAAGAGCCCTAAAGGATTTGAATCTCTGTGCTCTCTCAAACCCTGCTTAGCCCATGTGAACTATGAGATGTTTCACATATGCTAGTTTTTTTTACACTTCTTAGGGTGGTAAATACTATAAAGGTTCTTCCCTCTGTTCTCAGGCATACATACAAATTACTTTTGTGGAGCCATATTTTGATGACTATGAGATGAAAGACAGGGTAACGTATTTTGAGAAGAACTTCAACCTCTGTCGGTTCATGTACACCACGCCTTTCACCATGGATGGGCGCCCCAGAGGAGAGCTTAGTGAGCAATACAAGAGGAACACCATCCTAACCACAATGCATGCTTTCCCCTATATTAAAACTAGAATCAATGTCATCCAAAAAGAAGAGGTAACTGGGTTTTGAGGAAAGATCTAATTTCTCAGGGGCATAAGGAGGTCTCTGGGTGGGAAGTTTTTAAAATTCCATGCCTGGCAGAAAAAAAAGAGGGCTGAATTTCTCAAACACGTTACTCTCTTAAACAGGAATGGCATAGCATGGGTGGACAAATGCAAGATCAGTACTTGCTTCAAAAAGGAGAGAATAGCGAGTGTGTATGCTTCTTTTGACCTCCCAGTTGTAATTCTGTGTAGAAGGATTTGTGGAGCTCTATTTATGGTTGTTCTTCTAGCTGATAAAGAATGGTCAAAGAACTAAATTGCGCTCAGAGCTGGTTTAGAGACAGAGAAGCTTTATAAAGGTAGAAAGTGCAAAACCATTTCAGACTTGATGTCAGTAACATAGAATAATAATGAATTTATGCAAACAGACAGACCCACACACTATTCTTGCAAATGCTAAGTTTTGAAGGAGCTGTGGATCACATGCAGCATCAATCATGATGACATTTAGATTGAACAGCCTTCCTGGGTTTCATAACTACTGCTTTTGGTGTGGGAGGATGATAGTGGTATTGCTACATTTAGAATAGGTAAAGTGCATGCATGATTCAGTTCATGAAGCATTTTTCCCCATTTCCATTAGTTTATTTTAACCCCAATTGAAGTTGCTATTGAAGATATGCAGAAAAAAACACAGGAACTAACTGCAGCCACCAACCAAGAGCCACCAGATGCCAAAATGCTCCAAATGGTTTTGCAGGGCTCAGTTGGAGCCACTGTAAATCAGGTAAGGGATGCGAATAAGTGTGATGAATTTTTACATGCCTTTCTCATTGTGCTTCCATTTTTTGCTAGTCCAATACATTTAGGCACAACATGTGTTTAAACTTCATCCCTTGATATTTAGTCATTTTGTACTGTTCATTGGGTATGCTTTTGGTGGAAGTGCTCATGGAAGTGCTGTCTTGGCTTTAGGCACAGAAACTCACGGAAGCTTTGTGGATGCATCCAAATATTTTCCATTTCTAGCCCACTAGCCATCTCAGCCATTTTGTTCACTCCAGGTGTATCCTTGGGGAATGGGCATAATAATTGTCCCATGGGACTACCATAAACTCAGTTTCACAGAAAATGCATGAAGTCAAGATTATATAATTACAATTATCAATAATTATAATGTAATATAAATTACTGATTATTCTAAAGTATAAATATCAGCTATACATTATAGATTATTATAATTAGTCAATATAATAATTATAAATGTAGCTACTAACAAAAAAGGGCAGTTAAAAGAAATTTAAAATGAAAGAATGAAGACATAAATAGAAAACTTGGCAATATCCGCAGTTTCATAGAGTACAGTTTCTTTACTGAAAGAAATACTCTCATTTTCTCCAGGTCTTCATCAATCAAAGCCTCTAGCCTGTGGGCCTTTTCTGTGCTGGGCTTATTTAATTCCCTTGGGGTACTGTAATGCTACACATAAGAGCTGTGCTTCTCTCATGTAACCATGTTTAGCAGTAGAGCTATCTGAGGTCTCTGCTGAGCAAAATTTGTCAGTTCCTTTTTTTTTTCTGGAGCTGGAGGAGAAATATAAACAGGAGAGGTTAAAATACAATGGGAAAAAAAATCTGCTTGACAAAGAAAAAATCGAGGGTGGGGGGAGGAGAAGAAACCATCCTGTTATGGTACTTTCAATAGTTTTCTTTCAAAATTCCACTCACGAAATAACAAACAGCTTAACCAAAACGTGTGGTCTGTTTTCAATCTAAGCAGGTGTTTTTGACATTTGCCTGTGTTATTCCCATAAAGGGGCCACTAGAGGTAGCGCAAGTGTTCCTGGCTGAAATTCCAGCAGACCCCAAACTTTATCGACATCACAACAAGCTGAGGTTGTGCTTCAAAGAGTTTATAATGAGGTCAGTAAAACAAAATTGAAATGTTGAATTGCATCTATAAAGCAAATAATCACAATAATGCAGCGATAATATGACGGTGCAATAGTTATGCAAGTTAGCATCATGAATCCTGGCATCTCACGCTTTAGACACTTGGTCCATACTTGTGATCTCTACTTCATTGTCAATGCTTTCTTTGGTAGGCTTTGCATCCCAAATGGGAGCAAATTTTAACGCTTCTAACTAATCATGTAGAAATTAAGATCTTCCATTTGTTTTATTTGTTGAAATTTCACAAAAAACAGGTATTTCAGACTACTGCCGTGATTTTATTTTTAATGACATTTTTATGTAGGAAACTGTTCATAAGAAAGCATTTGACCTTTTCTGTCAAGCAAACACATTGGTAGTTGTAGACACATATGGCCTTTACTTTAGAGATGCTTGTAAATCTTAACAAGCATACTTGCATAGCAAGATATTCACGTCTTTAGTCCAAACAAAGCATAATTGCTGAAGAATAAGTTTAAGTTAAATAAAAATGAGTCTTATGCAGAGATACAGCCTCTGCTCTCTGCTGTTGTCACCACCTCTGTTTACAGTAAGTAGGTAGGTAGCCCAGTGTCCTACGGTCATTAAATTTGTTTTTTATTAGCTTCATGCATTTCTAATGTCTTAAAAATATTGCCTCAATTTGTGTACCTAGAAAAGACAGAGGTTTTTATTAGTTCATTATAATTTTGGACTTGACAATTATTAGAGGAATGCCTTAGCTCATACACGCTGGATCCTTGGTCATTCGGATTACCTAAGATAAAGTTAATGAGTTTAACAGAAATAGGTGATGTATGTGATGCATTTTTTCTTTCCTTTTGTCTAGGTGTGGTGAAGCAGTGGAGAAAAACAAGCGCCTTATTACTGCTGACCAGCGGGAATATCAGCTAGAGCTCAGAAAGAATTATGGGAAGCTGAAGGAGAACCTTAGGCCCATGATTGAGAGGAAGATCCCTGAGCTGTACAAACCTGTAGTGAAAGTCCATAGCACAAGGTATACAGTTATGGCAGGGTTATCTGTTGTAGCTATAAAAAAGATGCTATTTTTTCAATGGAGAAAGGCCATTTTACTAACAGCTAAAAACAGGCTATAATATACACTGCCAACTTCATATTGGGTTAAAGAAGACTACTGACTTTCACTGGAGCTGAATGTAGTATTAACTGTTTCTCAAGATGCTTATTCCTGGGGTAGGGGATTTCTGTCATTTTAATACATCGTTAGAGAAGACTTCCCCCTTGCCCTAATAACAGGTATTGGAAACATCTTGCCATTTCTTCATCATTTGAAGCTAGGAAGGAGATAGAACAGGTATGTGTTTTGAACACTTGGCACCATGTGGTGTTAGCATAAAGTAAGAGTGATCCTTTCATTCATAGATAACATAATTCAGTTCAGTCCTGTGACTGAGGCAGAAGAGTTAACTTAACTTAAGTTAAAAGTTCCTTACTTATGAGTGTACACTTCTTCACAAAGCTGCTGCATGCAGTGTGGGGTAGAAGTAGAAAATGGAACATGCTTTTGACCTGCCAAAACATAACGTGTCCCAGCTGATGATTAGTCAGGTGCTCCGTTTTCACAAGGTAGGTGTTTCTTGCATTCTTCTTTATTTGCCAACTTTATTTATGGATCCATTTCATTGCAGGGAATCTTTTCGTAACCACAGTTTTAGGAAATATGATGCTCAGACTTCTTCATCAAGCACATAAGGACCAGCTGCTTTGGCCAAGGAGGCGCTTCCTCCTGCGAAACAGAAGTGATGGGGCATTGAACATCTACGAAATCAAAAATTTCTCTCGAAACAGCATCTGTGCTTTCTGGACAGCATGCAGAAAAACATTTATACAAGATCACTGAATGAAAACTTGGGGATAACTCCTTATCAACCACATCTCATGAGAACTTGGGATGAAAAGGAGTGCTTTTTGCATATATTGTAAAAATATCGCATCATGCTTAGAGGTGGACCATTATAGTGGTCAGTGGCAAGAGGCCAGGCACCACTAGCTAACAAATACACAACGCTGTGTGATTCAGTTGAGCTGTTCACATGAATCCAAATAATATGTATAAGACATGCTGATGAGTTAAAGTCTGTTTATGGTCCTTTTCCAAGACAGCAGTTACCCATGTGCTTTTGGCAATGGAGCACATTCTGCAAGTTAATCGCATGCTTAAATGCTGTCTTAATGAGGAAGGACATGGTCTCCTGCTCAGTGTTTGCTGAGTTGTTGCTGTATTTCCTTAATTAGTTTCTGTTACCAGTTTCTATCATGGTCCTTAACTGTAGGTAGAGTTCTGCTCAATTTTTTTTAACCAAAGCTTGTAAAGCAAGAACTAGCAATAAATAGTTCTTAGAAATCTTATGATTTTTTTCTAAGTATAGGGTGTACTACTTGACATGCAGTTGGATTTCTTATTAATCCATGTCATGTTTAGAGGAGCTAACAAGTAATAGTGTAAAAAGAAGTTGTAAGCTATGAGTGGTTCTTTTACTATACAGTGCTCTTATGTAGATAACCTCATCCCAAATTAACTACAGAAATGCACAGTGAGGATTTCCTACAAAGCAGTTCACTCAGGCTTTACTGCAGCTTAAGACAAATTAGCACATAATTTATAATACCTAATGCTTAATATTTTCTGAACCTTAAGCAAATATTTACTAAATAATCTTTACTGCACTTCTGTGAAGTAAGGAAATACTATCACGATTTTGCAGACAAAGATGTTGACAGAGGCAGAGGGAGAGAGGGGAAGAGAGAGATTAAGCCTTTGGAACTCAATTAGTGAGGCAATGGCAGAGCCACAATTTGTACTGTGACCAATCTTACCATGTAATGTTTGTATTTTAAACATAGATCCATGAAAATGTCCCTCAATATTACTTCCTTCTCCCCACATTTTCTGGGGTTGGAAATCATAGTTTAATGCTGATCAAAGTAACCAATCCCATTTATCCAAATACAGAATTTAACGGTAAAATTAAATGAAACTGTGAAATTCAGTTTTCCCTTTGTACTTCATTTTAGAAAATTACAGTGAACTTTCTCAGAGCTGATGCCATGTGTTTCTAAATGGAAAATCTGTTTTCTCCAACAGTATAAGGGAGAAGGAGAATGAAGCTTTTACTGGAAACATTTTGATTTTTTTATGGTCATCTATGGTTCTGCCATTTGATAATAGGAATTTTCTCAGCACTTTGACTTCTGACTCATTCAGACTTCTAAGTAGAAGATTCATGAGGATGATCAAACAAGGTGAGATTTGGAAACAGGTGAAATAAACCCTATACTTACACAGAACTTGGAGCATAGGAAAGCATTTCCTCATTCATAGTATTGTTAAAGGTAATAATCAAGATTAAGCACTCTGTGACTGTGAATTGAACACATCCAAAGTACCTAAGTAGATGGTATAAAAAGCTCAAAGCAAAAGATGCCTCCTTGGAGTAGCTTCTCTCTATTCAAGTCGCTTTGAAACAGTTCTAAGTTGAAAAGATGATTGATTTCGCAAAGCTTTGAAGCTATGGAATCTCTGCCTATCAGAATATAGCCCCTTATCTATGGTTTTTAACAGCTTGTTTAGGAGAAAGGTCAGAATATTATCACCTATCAATCCCATAATCCAACCTCATTGTTTACAAGATTCTTACCCTTTACAGCCTAAATAACAGAAAACTGAGGTAAACAAAAAAGCCCCACAGGTGTACAATATACTAGGTAAAAGTAATGAAGTGTTTCACATTGTGTGGTCCTTGAACTGAAACAATACTCTGGATAATATGAATACTGAGGGACTCCACTCACATTTTACATGCTCAGCACCCTTCAACCAGTTGGCCAGTCTTGCCCTAAGTTTGTAGCTCACGTTGTCCCTTCTACAAATGAAATACAGTGTGTACATTTCTTTCAAGAGCTGAATTATGTAAAATGTAAATTTTCTGCCTTATGATATGCATCTTGCAATAAAGTGTTTCAGAGGATGTTGAGAAATGCCTTTGTGTTGTACCTTATAGTTAAACAGAGTCCAGCTGGAAAGAAAATTTCATTAAGAACAAACTTGTAGAAGCATTTTTTGAGGGGGAGGGAGGTTTGTCTTTAGGAAAAATGGTGCGTGTTGCAGGGGCAACAGGAAACGACGAGTTGCTTCCTCCCTTCCTCAAAAGTGGCAGTGGGATACTCAGTGACAGTAGCGCCCTCCTTTCTTCCTCCAGAGTGTAGGTGTAGAGGAGAAAATTGCCTGATTCTTGGATGCGACACCATCTAGGTGATTCGAGACTAGGGAGAGTTGTATGTGTCCACACTAGTGAGGTTCGGGACTAAACTACTCAGGCTGTCACAGGGGGACAGCAAGTGAGGTGCACAACTCCATCTATCCTGATCCACAGATTCCCGTGGGTGCCTTAGCTGGGAGTTCACTGTAGCTGTCTTACTCCATGCGTTTCCCATGAGCAAGCATCAGATTTAAGGAGCGGTGTGCTGTTTTTTTGGGCTGTAACTCACCCCCTGCTCCAAGGTCCCTGTACCCAATCACTGTGAACCTACACGTGGGTTGAGTAGAGGCACTTCAGTGCAGGAGAGAGCGGCCACCAAGGTGTCGCTGTGGCTCACAGCTCTGCAGGTACAGCTGCAAGAGAGCACTACAGGGACTACTCAGAAGAGCTGGGACACACCAGCGCATGCCACTAAGGGCACTGCTCAACACCACTGCTTAAAGGAGGTGTAAAACTGCCCAAACTCAATAAATCAGTTTTTTGAATCCTCAGCAGTGTTCTGTATCAGTAAAAACACCAAAATGCACTCACAGCATCTAGAGGTGAATTGCACACCTTGCATTAAAAAACAGGGACCCTTATGTTCCAGCATGGTCTGAAACAGTGAAAGGATACTTGTGTCTATACAATAACTGCTGGATCCCAGATGAGGACTCCGGCTAGCAAAAAAAATAAATAGATAGGTCAACTTAGTTTATGAAGGAATCCATACTTATTGTGTGTACCAGGTTGTGTTGTCAGTAGGTACATTTGAAGGCTAAAGAATTCCACTGTTAGTCATGAGTTTGTTGAAACAAATATAGTGTTATTAGGCTGGGCATTCAGTTCAGTTCATTCAGTTTCTTACCCATGAAGCAGCCAGTATCAGATGGTTCAGGATGAAGAATCTCTGAGTTATGAGAGAGGATCCAAACAGCTTCCAGTGCTATAAATCACAGAATAATCAGTGAGGCATGCATTTCCAGAACTGCTAAAACTTTCCCTATTCTCTACCACAACATCTTCACACAGATGTCTGAAATAGGAGGGAAGAACATGTTTTCATCTTTAGCCAGATCACTGGTCAAGGCGAGACTTTTAGCATTCAGAGTTGTCACTAAATAACCATCAGATGTGCCCTTATTAAGTCACTCAGAAAGTGAGAAAAATAGAAGATAATTTGACAAACCATCTCAATAAAATGCCCAAATACATTAATTTTTTTCACTTGTGGTTTTACAGTTAAGACCCTCCATATCCTAATCATATTTTTTTAAAAAAAGATGCCATGCCTCTTAAGTTAAAGTTCCCTTGTGAATTTGAAACTAGAATGGAGGTTGATAAACACCAATTGATAATTGACTAATTAATTTAATGAAATCAGATCATCATTTACACAAAGTAAATAAATCTGCCTGTGCATCAGAGTGGCCCTTGCTACTCTAATTCCAGCACAGAGCACATTTTAATTTGAATATTTGCGGAGTACAAAGATAGAAAGAAAACTTCGGAAGTCTCATATATAAAATGTAGGAGTCCTTTGAAGCAACTCTCAGGTCCTATCTAACTTCTGCTGTGGAGCCAAAACCCATGATCAGGGAGGAATTCCTCCAAGGAGCCATGCATCAGTGAAAAAAATATTGGAGTCATTAATTTCCTGATTCTGCCATTACATGGAGTTAACATGCACAAATACAAGGTCACACCAACTGAGTCTAAATTCAGGAGTTCATTTAACAAATTCTTTGCTCCAGCAAGAAATCGCCAAGGCTCTTTACCTCCTGCTTTCTTCCTATAGTTGTCACTTTTGTCTTTTACTATGGTGTCAAGTTTTTATCAAGGCACTGAAATATTTACTGCCTGCCCTGGCATCCGAGGCAGGTATCCTGTGAACTCCTCCAAGCCAGCTATCCTTCTCATGATCTGGCACGTGGACCCGCTTGCCTCCTCCAGCACAGGTGTCCAAATAGACCTTTGTGATAATTTTAGGTTTTAGCATGATTCCCCCAACGTAGTTCAAGTTCCCGGTTGCTGTATGCACATACACATTAAGGAAATTTTTACATTAATCTCGAAAACTCACAACAGATGTCAGGTCCAAGCAAGCTTTTTGCAGATTCTGTGCTTAGTAAGACAACAGCATAACACTGTTGATTGAAATTAAACTGCAATGGCCTCTTCACCCAGCTCAGAGGTAAAATAAAGGTCTTGGAGCTCTGGAGAATCAAGCATTCTTTGAAGTATTTTAGTGATTAAAAAGTAGATAAAATCTACAAGGCAAACTTTTGGCAACTTTTCTTCTCTCTTATTAGAGCTGGACTAACTTTAGGGAGTATAGTATTTTGACACTGCTCCTTTAAAGATAAGGGGAAAGGCAAGTACTACATTTCATCTGGTAAATTATTTCTGGAGTTGCATTCCTGTGCATTCATCCACAAATCAAGAACACTGTTGTGCTTCAAATATCCATTGGCCTAATGGTGATATCCGAGACAACATGTGGCAAAGAGCAACATGTACCCTCCAGCACTGAGAACTCAGATGATGGAAACTCATCCATACCCTGCATCATTTCATTTTTCTTTGGACTGACAGGCAAGCATGTGGTACTGTTTCCAGGCTGTCACTGATGTGAGCCCTGAACCAGGGCAGAAAAAAATGCTTTGCCTTCTTTTGTGTTTGTGTAACATCCCTCCTTTGCAGATAGTGCTCAGAAACAAGCTATGCAGTGTGATTTGCAATTGGTGTGCTACACTGAGAAAAGAGTGACAGTGTGTAAATGTAACTGAAAGCATTGCTTTTCTTAAAGTAACTCAGAGCAGTAAAAGCACAGAGAGAAAATGCTGGGCTTTTAAAGGCTTGCTAGCTGAGAGAATTAATCTGACCCTCAGCTGCCAAGCCTACTGCATGGGGTCATTCATACCACTGCAGTGTGTTACTCTTGCTTTTCACAATGGTTTGCAGAATATTCAGGGCAGCAAAGGTCCTGTGCTTTTAAAACTGGGTTTTACATAATTCCTTAGGTTGCTACTTAGCCTTGGAAGCAGCAGCTGCTCGGTGGCGATCAGCACTTCAAAGTGTCTTTCACACTGCAAAAGCCACCCCAGGCCCCTGAAGGAAGGTACTACTAGCAGTGCTGCCCTGCCCCTCTCAGACCCCCCTCTGTGTGAGACCCAACAAAGGCAGGGAGGAATTGCCAATTGCCGGGGGGGGGGGGCGTGGCGGGCAGGGGAAGGGTGAGTGGTATCATAGTCCTCTGGTCAGGCTTAGGCAGGTGCTGTGAACACTACTTCCCACAAGCCAAAGCTGTTTTTTTGGTAAAAGGATGGGGTTTTTTTCATGTAAGTGATATTTCTAGAATGGGCAAAACAAGGCAGAAGAAAGCATTGCCATTTCTGATGGAAAGAACATTTCACCTTTTTGTTTTGTTTTGGAAAACCTCAAATTTTTATTTATAAAATTTTAATAGTATTGTTTTGTTTAGAGGGAAGGGCTGGTCCCACTACCCCAACAAATCAGGTGAAGTGTGCGGTAGACTCAGAGGCTTCCATGGTGCTATGAGCCTTGAGGGACTGTCAGCATCTCAGATTTTGGCAATGCTGGGGGAAGGCAGGAAGGAAGGAGCATTATGCAAGAAGTGAGTTAGCTTCAGACTTTTCCATCCACTTTCCTGCTGAGGAGCTTCTTTCTGTGGAGCCACTGTTACAGGAAGACCTAAGATACACGTGGCTTCTTGTGCTGCTTTACAGCTGTAGCTAAGCAAATATTTTCTGCCAAATACAGCAGCAGAGGGGATGTCTGATACCCCACCTTTACAAACTGTCAAACAGAGCATTGGCCACAGCTGGGAATAAGGTTGGTGCAGCCTGCCTCTAAATTGCGTCACCAGACCATCTGGACTTCAGTGCACTTCCAGCCTCTGAGGCTGCTGATGTGGCCCTCATGCTCTATCTGCTCCACGGTTTCCAAACAAACTGCAGAATGTGCAACACAAAACAGGTTTCAGGCATCATGAGTGTTAAAACCCAGTGGGATAGACCCTTAGAGTCCACAACAACTCATTCTCCCTGAGCCCCTACTCAATGCACTAAAGATTACATTGGGAGGGATAATTTCTCTCAAGTCCTTGTTGGTTTTAACGTAAGTTCTGTGTGTGCATAGGCTTTATTTGTACTGTGCGTAACCTAAAATCTCACAGAAAACTCTGCCAAAGCATACACAATATCATGGAAAAATACAACATGCTCTCTCTCTTGAAGTACTGCCTTTACTTACTTCTGGACACACCACTTACGACTACCTACTGCCCTACTCACAGACATGGGGCATCTGGCTTTTTGAAGGAAATAGGTGGATTTGGGTCTTTTGAGGGAATAGTGTTTTTTTTGCTGAGTGTTAATGGTGTGTCCAGTCTTCCTACCTGCTAGATAAGGTCCCAAATGAAAAACAGCCCAGGGAGCTGGAAAAACCCTGCAAAAGTACCTATTCCTTGCTCTGTGCATCTCACTTGTGTTTAATCTGAGCAAGGCAAACTCACTCACTTCCACAGCCCTGGGTGAACAGTGAGGGCTGTGCAGCCACCTCGGAAGCTGACACAGCCGGGATATGCCCATCCAGGCAGCAGCACCAGGTTCATCACCACATACAGCTGCAGAGGGGGAAGAACACACTGACATTCTTATCACCCTCTTCCCTTGAGGCTTTGCCCAGGTTAGGTTAGGCTGAACCCAGTTTCTCCTTTTGGTGCTCTATAGGGAGTTTATGAAAGATCTATGTCTCCTGACCGCCCCCATGCGCCTGTGACTAGGGGGTCAGGGATTACTGGCTCTCCTCGCTTTCTGCTCCCCCATATTACCTCTCTGCCCCATTTGACAAAGCTGTCCTAGCTCTTTGCAGTGCCAGACAAGTCCCAAGGGACTGAAGGTTGAACCATGACCTGATGATTTTAATTTCACCATCAAAGAAAAAAGTCCCCTCTACTGCATGACCACCCTGAATGTCATTTTCTGTCACTCTTACACAGGTAATGTAACAATTGACTTCTTTATTTAATTTCACTTGTTTAAACTGTTGGGAGCTGGCAAGTCCTGAAAGAAAGGATTAAGTGAGAGAAGTGGAAAGAGCCCTATCTGCTTGCTCTGTTCATTGCCGTAGTCTGGAGTGCTTTCATTCTGTGTTTGTATAGTTTCTAGTACAACATGGTCCTGACCCAACTATTCGGATGAATAAACTGATGCTAAAGAGTTGTTTGCTGGCCTGAGTACCCTTTCTTTTTGGTTGTTAATATAAATAATGGTAAGTGGTGCTCACTGTTTTCTCAACTATTTCTTTCATCAGTTCCCCATTTTTTCCTAGGTTTGGTAATTCTGCCATAAAAAAAAAAGCCTCTGGACAGAAAGTTAGCACAGTCAAGTTTAATAATTATTAGTGTGTTAAAGAGCTGCAGGGTTTGGTCACAGATCTAGACTGCAAATATTTCTAAAAATATGTGCTTTTGAATTAAAATGTATAAAAGTGTCTTTTTTTTAAAAAAAATAAAAGCTTAGTGGTTTGAGACACGGTTTATACCAACATCATAGCAGGTTTACTTACAAAAATACTTGATGTAATTTAATCTCTAAAATGTTTTAATGGCTTGAGAGATTTCAGAAGAAATACTGGAAATTATTTAGACAGAAATATCACAAAGCCTGTTAGCTTTTTGTAGACCAAGAAAATCCTCCTATTTGTTGTCTGCCATTACTTAAGTATGGTCCACTGCGAAAAACAGACAGATTTTCTAATTTCCTTAATATCCTTCTTGCTGTATTCTGGAATCGATATTCATGAGACAATCTTTGCTTTAATCTGAGCTTTAGGTATGATGTTTGTAATAGAAAATTTGGAAATACGCAGGGTTTCAGGAGAATTCCCCATGGGAAGACAGAAGAAGAGGAATGAATCAGAAAATGAGAAGTGAGAGTCAGGAGGTACTCACATTTGATAGCACCCTACAAGAAAAACCTGAAAAAGCAAGGACAGAAGAGCCACAGTAGTGACCTTTTTTGCTATGAAGTAACTCACGATTATCACCTTGCAGAGTCCCATATCCAGATTTGGCAAAGAGGACCAACTATTATTATACTCCTGGCTTTTCTGAGTCTCCTGCACTTTGCTTGATCCTAGCAAGCGGAAATACTTACTTGCTGACCTCACTGTGTTCGGGAGGGACGATCCTACTCCAAGCTGTGAAATTTTCCTGGTATTACCAAAAAGCCTCTAAAGCATTTGGTCTACGGGATCTGTGAGCCCCGGGGCAATGAGGATAGCACCTGAGATAGGAGTGGGAGGAGTGAAGGAAACCATGCATCCATCTACACTGAACAGCCAAACTGCTCAGCCTCAAGGCTCACAAACAGGGATTGCTATATCCTTTCACAGCTGAAAAGGCTTTAGAGACAGCCTGCTCTGGCCAGTGAAGATTAAGGTACACATTTGAAAACATTGCTTCTAAACTGAGATTCCCAAAGTAGTGCAGATGCACATTCTGCTCTCTTTTGAAAGACTTGGATGAGGACCCTGTCCAGCTCTGCAGCAGAATGGCTGGCGGTGTGTGAGCACGTTCTGTCGAGGCTCCAAAACTGAAAAGAAAGCATTTCATATGACACCCCCCACTGGGAAATCCCATCCCCTAGCACTGGGCTGCACCAGCCTCACAAGGTATTGGATACGACCCAAACCCTGCCAAAGCCAATCCTCCTTTCATGGGCTTCCAATCAGTCCCACCAGCTCACGCACAGAGAAGGCTCTCTCTAAGTCAGCCCTGGACAGGTTTTCCCGAGTATGCTGCATTTTCAGTTGCAGCCCTGACAGTAGCCAAGCTCTCCCTGGCAGGGAGCTCCCGCATCCCGGTGACCAGCTGACCCAGGCTGTGAGAGGCAAAAACCCCTTCTGTCTGCAGCAGCCACCGCGCCACCCTCCAGTGTATCTCCGGAGCAGCGTGGACGTCTGCCCATCCCACGCCATGTGCCCCCCACGCCAGCCCCAAACCATCCCCCTCTCCGCAGCAGGGGAGAAGGGCTGCATCTGGGGGTGCGGGGGGACTGCGTTGCTGGAAGGCTGAGTCTTGTACTGCTGGGGCTGGAGTAGCATCTGCACCGTTGGAAGAACCACGTTCGGGGGATAGAAGATCGGCTGTCGGGGTCCTGAGGAGCTGCACTGCGAGGCGCCGGCGGGTGTGTGGAGGGATGTCCCCGGGCGGAGGGACAACCCTGCTGGCGGTGGGGGCCGGCAGTGCCGCAGGGAGCGCGCCCTGTTGATTTTGGGCAGCGCGCAGCCGCAGTGCGGGCTGCCGGCGGATACAAAGCGGCTGCTGGAGCAGTTTGGAGGCTGCCGGCGAGCGCGTTGGCGGGGGGCGGGGGGGCTGGACTTCTGCGGGGGTCCCCGGAGCCCCATCACCACCGCCGGCGGCCACAGTGGGTGCCCCGTCGCGGGGCGGAGCCCGAGGTGAGCGGGGGATGGGGTGCCCTGCCACCGGGCTGCGAGAGTGTCCCGGAGAGTTGCAGGTATCTGTACCCGCTACCCGGTGTGAGTGTGAATGCGTGGTTTTCCCTAGTCGGGGCACGGATGGGTGCATTCTGTGCGGCGCCGTGTGCTGTCTCTGCTTCGGAGCAGCAACGCTGATCTCATCCCTGCCGCTCGCTCCGGAGCAGCCGCGGGACACCCAGCGCGGGTTCCGGCGGTTCCCATCTGCCCTGAGCGCTGGCTGCCGCCTCCTTGCTCATCCGGGATAAAAGTGCGGCCAGGCGGGATGGGGAGCATCTGGAAAAGTGAGAGGGAGGCTGCCTACCAGCGTGTGAGGAATGGGTCACAGCCACGGCCGGAGCGGTACTCGCCTGTGGTTTGTTTAGATGGGCTCTCTTGGATGCGGTTGAACTTGTGAACTGACACTTCAGAAAGTCAGTGGAAAATTTTCTTTTTCATAAAGGGGGAGAGGGAAGATCTTGGGCTTTGATGCTCAGCTTGTCAATATACCTTAACTTTGGCTGCTTTTCGATGGATCTAAAAGAGCTCTTGAAGGCATCCTGAAGTGTTTGAAAACCATCTTATTCTTCACTGGGTGGCCTTAAGGTTTTATATACATTTGTGTATAAAACGGATTTGGGCAAAATGACAAGCCTTAGTAATGATAGTGACTTTCTTCTGACTTCCTTGGCCCTGGTTTTCACATTAGACCAAGCGAAGTCTGACTTCCTTGTACTGGTGTTAAGGTCAGGTGTAGCGTGCTTTTTGTTAAATCAAAGCTCTCAAACATTTAATCAACAGTAGAGCTGATTTGGCAGTTCTGTAGCTTAGTTGACAACCCTACATCTTGGCTAGCCAAGAAAGGTGACCATGACAATTTGCCGATTAAAAATATCTGATATATCTTGTCCTTTTATTTCACCCCTTCTGGCAGGGTGACTGGATTGGATTAAAGGTTGTGTGGGTGCGTCTTGTGAAGAAAAGAAAATATGAGATAAGTGAGAGGAGGCTGTCAGGTTAATGTGAGTTATAGAAAGACTGAAATAATCTATAAATTGTCCAAGGTGTACAAAGAAAGCCCTGACTCTTTTATTGGGGTGGGTTTTCAAGCCCTTGGATCATCAGTTCTGGAGTTAGATTTCGAAAGGAAGTAGGTGCCAGTTGCCCCTCTGTCTCCACAGCAAGCAGCACCTTTGAAATCCTGTCTCTCTACTGGCTAGGAACACCTGTCCCATATTCGTGTCTAGGTAAAATGAGATCTTACCCCAAAACTGCCGCCTAGGCAGAAGACAAGGAGTTGTCCTGTGGCAGGGAGGTCCAGGTCCTCCTTCAAGTCATTTGGAATGAAAGAGATTGTAGCTCTGGTGTACAAGTTGGGTGCAACCTGTGTGTGGCAGCTTGTTACCTGAGCATCCTATGCAGTGCTGGGTGTGGGGAAGCACAGGTGACACCCATGCTGGAGTCAGCAGCCCCTCCAGCAGCAGTGTAACTCCAGCTGCCAAAGAGTGGCTTGGGCAGAAGAAGCGCAGGTGGATAAAGGCTTTTGTGCACCTCAAAATTTCTAGCACTGCTGACCATGTGCTTGGTGGAATGTGATGTTACACTGAACGCTTCTATTTGCCTAATGCCACAGAGAGGGTTTTCCCTTTTTATTGCCAGAATGCTAACTAGGTGGAAATTCATCAACTGAAGTGTATGGTTCTCTAGTGGCAAACATAATCCCACCATTAAGTAAATTACTGATGACTACTCTGGGTAATATGGTGACAACTTCTGTAGCACTCCAGCCTCTAGGGAGTCCGCAGTGTCTTAGCTTTAGAATTTGTACAGACCTGCTTTCTTTTGAGATTAGGCTTGTACTTTAAAACTGCACTGGAGGACTGAGAATAAAACTGAGTCCTTAGATGGATTGTTTTCAGGTGGCAGTTTAGTGGGTCTCTAAAAATCCCATGTCCCTGGAACAACTGGCAATGGATGCATTTCTCATACCATGAGTGACATTTGTATGAGGTGAATTTGTTCAGTTACTTCCTCTCAGTGTCTATTTGCCTTTTCCCACTCTGGCAGTTTTCTCGGAATGTTTCTCTGGTACAGCCTGTGGTCTCAGTTTTTGCAGTGTCCTATATATTTAAATAATAGATGCTGAAAGTGAAATGAAGATGTCTAAATGAAGTCTCTTTTGCAAATGATGCAGAGCCGCTGTGAAGAGCTGTCAGAAACAGGCAGCTGATAGTGCTCTTAGTTACTAAAGCATTAGTTGTTAATTGAGGACAGTTGCAAATTTTCTCATGGTGTCAGCATCTACTGTAATGGTAGGTCATGGAGAAGTTTTTTCCTAGTCATTTAACTAATGTAATTGATTAATGGGCCATAGTGGAGGTTTCAGGTATCGGTGCTAGGACTGTCTGATCCATCTGAATTTGTCTGTGCATTTTAGAAAGAGAAGATACACAGAACTTGTGAAGTGGCTTGAAAGCTTGTTGTATATGGGTATGAATTTTATCTAACTTCTTGTGTGTTTTAACAAGATTACAAGTGTTAAGTTAATAAGCAGATTATTGTATCATAATGATGATAAATTCTCGTGGAATTGCAGTGCAAAGCTCCAATGAGCAACTTGTAAAAAGTTCTGATTCCACAGAACTGCAGTGAATATGGTTTATAGGTGGCTTCAAAAGGCAGCTGTAAATTTTTTACAGGATTTGCTTGAAAAGTTTTTTGTTAGAGCTGTATAAAAGTATATAAAAGTTGCAACATCTTTTTATAAAACATTAGGTAAGCCCTGAAATAAGTTTGTCCTGACTAGAGATCCAGATTTATGATCAAGCTTGAAATGTGTTTGGTTCTAGTGGGAAATTATTCATTTTAAGTATCTTAATAGTATCTGCTTGCATGCTTGAATAATTGACTGTGCTGTGAAAAGGCGTTTAGGCATCTCATGGAGAAGTAGAGGAGACCACTTAGGCTAGGCTTGTCAAGTCTCACAATCCACAGTTATCTCTAGTTCCCATTATAGATGCTGCATATTGAGGGGAAACAACGTGCAAATTATGTGGCTGTTGCCAGCTTCCAAAAGACTGGGACCCGAAGGGAAGTAATAATACACACGAAGAATTAACAACGAGCATAACTGATTATTTTTTGTTGCAGTTTGTGTATTTTATGGAAATTACTCCGAGTAGTCTTGTACTGTGGATTACAATCTAACATCTAGCTCATTCTCTAACTCTTAATGCTGCCCATGTATATATTACTTTGGGAAGCTGTCTGCAGTCATGACAGTAGTGTTGAGACTTGTAGTTAAGTCTCAATACTAGTTTAGGGCATATTTATATCTTTACTTTGCTAAAGCTTCCCTGGCAAACTCTGCAAAATAGCAGAAAGGTGTATATGGTGATCGTCATTTCTTCATTATTAAAGATGTGCTTGACTATGCTGAGGAAAACAGGAAATTACTTTTAAGGTGCTGTCATGAATTCTGAAAATGCTTTCTGAACTTTGCTGGGAATTAAGACTTCTGTCATTCAGGATGGATAGCAAGAGCATCTCCTCTCGCTTCCAGGCTGTCACAGGCCTCAGGTTCTTACCCATGTATTAAGTCCAGTGGCCAGTTTGGCTAAAGCACAACTCAGAAGAAGGCATCCTGTTAGCTTTAAAATGCACCCACGGGCTTCCGTTGACAGTTAATGCCAGCTTTTTGTCTCTTTCTGTGCTCAAAAAATGTATTTCTGATTTCTAATTAGAGCTATACTGGGGAAGGACAGCTGACAAACGTGAGTCATGAATGTGTGTTTTGAATGTCCCTTTAATTCTGTAGAGATGTGAGTAGACTGAAGACAGAGGAGCCTGACAAGAACAGTTGAGATTTAATTGTGGGGAAGCAAATCCATCAAAGTAAGTCTGGCCATTTATAAACCAAGCTGCTGTTCATGTACTTGTTTGGTGTATAGCCTCCCTGTTGCACAAAGGAACCAAACTAGACTTGGATATCTGCCCTGATGATGGGTTGTAGATTGTAATCACATATCCCTTGAAACGAAGTGTCTTCCAGAAAATTATCTGGTGAAGGTGATAGTGGGAGGATGTTGGAGGTGTCTCAGCCTGTTTCTGGACTTAGGGGTGGTAACTCCATGCCATTCCTCATGCAGAGGGAGATGTCTGTGCTGTCCTGAAGCACTGAGGTGTTACTGCATGGTGTGCAGAGCCCAAGAGGAAGTAATAGCAGTGAGAGAAGAGTCTCTTCCATGCAAAATGTGGGCTGTTTCTCCATCTTCTTTGCAGCTGTGTATGCTATGAGCTGTAGGCATCTCTGAGTACGTTGGTGGAGGCTGATGTCGAGAAGGGCATTGGGAACACCTTGATGGGTCTCTTTGACGAGTAATTCATAGTAACACACTTCACAGGTTGGGTTCCTTTTCTTCTCTGGCTTAGTGATTTCTTAAACCTGCTTTGTTGTGTGCCAGGGTTCTGAAGTAGAGATTGCCCTTCTGGACTGTGTATGCCCTGAGCTGTTGGTAACAAACCCTGAGGAAATGCAAACAGTTTCACTGCAGCTGCTTCGGAGAGCTGTAGTGCTGGCATTACTGTCGAGTTCCTCACTGCGCAAACATATCTCTTCCTTCTTCCAAGGACCTGGGGTTCTCTTGCTTGTTTAACATCTTTGCCTGAAGGATGACCAATGCAGTTACTTGAAGCAGTAGTCGATTGTGCTGGTGCTGTGTTTTCTGAGGAGGTGAAAACAGACAAAATGCTAGTTATTGGATGAGGCAGCAGCCCTGGTAAGACTGCTTTGTGCTGAGAGGTTTTGTAGCATAGGCTTTGTGGAAACATGCAGTATCTAAGACTGATGAGGACTAATCTGTCCCTTACCTTATGTCTTTTATGGGCCTGTAATTAGTGTATATTGACTTTTAAGCCCTGAGTCCCTGGACTTAATTTTTCTTTTCCTAAAGATTTTAATTAGTATTCTTAAGCCCAGATAGGGCTGTTAGCCACACAAACATCCAATACTTCTCTTAAGCCCACTGAGCTGGTAGCTTTCCTGCTGCTGTGCCCTGATAATGACTTCTGTTTTGTGTGTGTGCGTATTTTTCAGCCTCCTAATTACATAGCTTGATCATCCATCATCCTTGAGATGAGGAGGAACACTGATTTAGCTTTGATGTGCCTTTTATTATTTTATATAATTCCTCAGCCCCTTCCAAATAATGTTTGCATGATTTTTTTAAAAAACAAACTGTTTTTTTTAAAGATTTTTCATGATTTTTACATATTTCTCATCCTTTCCCAATTCTGCAGTGTTGTTATTAAGGATGAGGATGCTGTCCAGGTTAACCTAAATGATTTTGCACCATGAATTCCTAAAGTGGTGTCAGAACTGTTTCTGTTTTATTCAGCATCCATATGAATCTCCACACCTCCTGGCCCTTTCCTGCTGACTGCAGCTGTACATGCCACAGGGCCCTTACAGGGGCTACAGGTGGGTAGTAGATCTGTGCCCAGTTGAAAGCGGTGAGCTCTTCTCTCGCGCTTTTCCTGCCAGCTTCTTTGCGATGGTGCTAGTATTTATGTGGCTGTAGGACAAAACAGATAAACAGACAGAGCACTGAGCTAGCTGAAAACAAACCTGCTAAAATACCCTCCAGGCTATTTGCTGTGTGTGCAGCATCCCACAGTGTCAGTTTAAGGGGAGAGGGTGGGAAGCCTCTCGGTGGCACTATGGGATTGTATCAGAAATAAATAGGCAAGAAAACATGAGCCTGTGAACTATTGGATACCAGTATTACTTGTTCTAAATTTCGGTCCATTAAGACCGTATTGGCAGGTGATGATAAACGTGTTGCTCAGAGAGTGGGATTTGGGAAGGCTCCTTGCCTTGCATTTAGTATTCCTGCAGGCCAGCAGCCTGCAACTTGTCTCAAATATGGAAGAGTTTAGTTTAAAACAGAGATTTCCCGCGAGTTATTCTCACTCTTTCCCCCCTTTTTTTTTTTTTTGACTGCAACTGTTTTCCCAGTTTAACAGTTGGGAGTCTCCCCTGGAGTGAAGACAGTGTCAGAGGTTGAATGTGTTTGTTTAGGAGCATAAATATGGCTTTGTGTGGTGGGGCTTCTGTCACAGTGTTTTCATTCACTTCATGGGCTGTTAAATGAGAAAAAGATGGGGCTCATTCCTGAACGGTTTTGGAACAGCTGTGTCAAAAAAACCCCAAGGATCTCAAACAATAGTGAACTCTCTGCAAGTGTTGTACTTTTCTTTTTTGTGTCAGCATATGGTGATGCAGAGAATCTCTTAAGAGTTACTCCAAGCTAACCTGGTTTGGACAGAGAATGAAAAATATATGAGTGTTTTAAATGGCTTTTCAGCATTTCTCCAGAGAGAATTTGCCAAGAAATGCAGTGATTGGGGCGGGGGGGGGGGGGGGGGGGGGAAGAAGTTGGAATCTTTGGATTCAGACTAGAGAGCCCTTCTCTCTTATTTTTGACTTTTGAATGTTTTAAAATTAAAATATAAAAAGTAACATAGAACAGTCAAGGTTGATTATCAGACACAAGTATGGGGACATAACTCATGCATAATTATTAGATGAAACATTGCAGAGTTTGTCTCTAATTGGAACTAAATATTTGTAGGTCTCTGTTTTGCAGCTTGACAAAGGCAATTTGAGCTTGTTGGGGGTTTCTCACCAGGGCTTTTTTTAACAACCCAGCTGCTCATAGACAGGTTGTACTGTTCCAACTCCATCTCTTCAGTATCCTTGCAATGTTAGTAGATTGATATAATAAAATATAATTTACTTACCACTGCAGTCCAGCTTTTGGAGGGCTGCACCAGCGCAGAGACTTCCTTTTCTTCTGTGTACCTCAATAGGCACAGCAAAACATCTGCTGAGAGAAGATGTGATGTTCAGTTTAGCTGAATCTTTCTTCAGAGTAGAAACTGATACTGGGGTCAATCATACAGTGTTCATTTTGGGGTTTTTTTTTGATAGTGTTTTAATAGATAATAACTTGGAATATTCCAATATTGGAATCTGACTTTTCACTCCCATTCCCACAGACAGACCAAGATGTAACTGCAGTTCTGTAAACAGTGTGCATTGTTAACATTTCAGATACCAAATCAGGGTGAAAATCAGGCTGTTCATTCATTGTGATCTGTAATGTAATGCTAAGTGTGAGTGCATATCCCTTCAGGTGCCATTAGCATAAGTTAACTTTGTAATTGGGTTTCTGGGGCAAATGGGGACAGGAAGCAGAAGTAATTTGGCAGGCTAGGCTTGACTTTTTTGTTCTGTGCAGTGTAAGTGCACATGAGAGCAGAAGTAAAAAATTGGGTGCTGAATGTCTGGAGAAATCCTAACAAAGTGGAAGAGTTGTGAAAACTGCATATGGATGTTATGGAATGTAATGCAGCTATACCAAGGTGGGCCTTTACAGCTATATGGAAGTAGGATTTCTATGGCTCCTGTGCATTTTGGAACCTTTGTCTTGCTCTCTTAAACCTGCTGTGAGTTCTCCAGCTTTCTGTCCATCTAGTAGTAACACCTTGCCTTCTAGAGACTGGCAAACAAAGATAAGCTTGCTGAGACAGAAGCAGTTGTCACTCAATTTTGAAAGCTCTTCATGATGAAAGTGTTAATAGAATTGTAAGTTTTAAAGTTGCTCAAAACTCCATTCATAAGGATTCAGTTTTCTGAAAACAAATCAAAAGTCATAGTCTCTATTTTTACTATAATTTCTCCCAGGTTTAGCCCTTGGACAGTTTTGCTGAGAAGCTAGTTTTGGTTGATGTGTTTTTTTAAAAAATATTTTACAGTTTGAGTTCGGTTTCTTAGGTGTTTTGAGAAGGAGAGTCAGTTTTTTGGTTTCTTTTTAAAAGCTTTTGAAGTCTGTCTAAGGTGTTCAGTGTGGATTTACATGAGTGGGATTAGAATTAATCTGCTTCATGGTATTTTTTTAAAACCACACTTCACGTTTTTCAATCAACAATTTTGTTTTTAAGACAACAGACTTTATCCCAGGCTAATCTTAATACTTATAAAAAGCAACACAGAAAGATATTTTTAGTTTAAGTTCCATTCCTTCCTGACATGTGGTGTTGAACTTGATTCTTAGACTTTTAGCTTGCCTTTTTTTATAGTAAGCTCTTGGTGAGTGTTTGTTCCTCAGATGAATGCTGACCATTTTCTCCACATGTCTTTTACCAACAGTCTGCTCTGATTCTTTTCTGTGCATGACAAGTTGGTAACATATCCAGATGAGAAAAGATCACCTGCAAGAACATACTGGGATTAAATCTCTCTGCACCTAGGAGGTGCTGAAAAATATGTAGGCTTGATTAGCTGTAGTTTATGTATCTTGCCCGCTTTGTTTAATTGGGCTGACAAACTTCATGCATGCTTCTTACTTTGTTCTTGCAGTGTTGTGCGCTGTTTTACTCATGCTTTTTCAAGTAGATAAAGGCTGTGATGTGTACACGTCTGTGGAGTAGGAGTTACCTTAGCTCACTCTTAATCCCATCTGTGATTTATCACTTATGGGTTTTGTGCATTTTCTCACTCCATCACTGCTGCTTGTGACGCTATCATGTTTTTAAGCCATGTGGGAGATAGGTCACATCAATGAAAATATTAGTGACTGTGAGCCTTCTCAGCTGGGGAAATTTAAGGAAAACAAACCCTTCTTTGTGTCCGTGCACACATCATGATTGTCACGAGTTTTGTGGTAGGCGTGCTAAGGAGATATAGTTGGTGCTCACTCCGGCGAGACCCGGCGGTGGAGGGGTGTTTGCTGGCTGCCAGCATGAGCCCCTCTTGGGTGGCTGCAGTGCCAGCCAGATAGGCAGTGCTTGTTCGCTGATTCTCTGGACCGAGACCTGTGGGCCAAGAAAATATGACAGAAATGAAATGGAGTTCTTCAACAAACTTTATGTCAGGTGACTAAATATGTTCTTTGTGGTGTAAGAAATTGTTGGTTTTGGCTGAAGTACACTTGGGAGGGTTTCGCCTCTGTTTTGTCTTGTAGCAATTCCATCTTTTGTTAGCCTGAGGGAGAAGAGGCTTGTGCTTGTACGGCTGAATATCCAATCTTTGGCTCAGGGAGAGTTAAGAGCATCTATTTATTACTCTTAATGCTGGTATGTTTTTCATGTCAGCAACTAGCCAAAAACTGGGGGACCTGCAGTTTGTTTCAGCTGGTAGGAATTAATGACAGATTTAGCACAGAGTTGCACCTAAAGTTTTGTTTCCACATGCACAGGCTGAATGAGACAAGGGATTTTTTTGCTAGTTTACAGCCTGCGGTCAAATCTTTCCACCCTTCCCTAGACACCCAGTAAAGTGAGAACAGCAGCTCTGCAACAACCACAGCTGCCTCTTAGTCTCGTTTTGTTGTTTCCCTTGTACCCTCTCCCATTCAGCCCTACCGGGCATCGAAGATCCCCGGTCCCTGGCCAATGCTGCTGGCATTCCTGAGCGCTGCGTGTGCTGGCATGCTGGTACGTGCACATGCATGGGTCGCGGAGGGCGGCTAGGCTGTCCACCTTCGGCTTTGCAAGCAGTCTGCCTGTTCCTGTCCTCCCCCAATATCCATCAGAGCCCCTCTGCCCGCATAGCTCACATTCCTGAGCCACATTTCATTTGGGATGGTGTTTTGCTTTGGAGCCTGTTACTGCTTGGTAAAGGAGTTGCCATTGTGATGGGAGAGCACTGATTTACATCTCCCTGTTCTAAGCACAGTTTAACACTTTTCCTGCCGGTTCTGGGTGGTTCCAGCTGTTTCTGATGACTATGAGTAAGTAAGGGGACTGTGCAATCAAGGGGCCAGAGATTTGGCTGTGCATAATTGGAAGGAGAGCCATGGAATCCGGGAGGAGGCTCAGTGGGTGCTGGTGTCTGTCTGTTGTGGGGAGAGGAAGTTTCATTGTAATGTCAAAGTCTTATTGCACCCTTTTCCTAGAAGCAACTTGCTAATTTGCATCATAAAGGTACGCCAGGATTGTCTCCTTAAGTTGGAGAAAATGAGATCTCTTCAACTGTCTGAGTAGAACAGGATTTATGGGTTGCTTTATGCTTACTGGTGCATTCATGTACAATTGTTGATTGAACTGGTTAATACCATATTACTGCAATATTAAGTTACAGCCATTCCTGTTGTCAGTGCTGAGAGAGTCTCATTACCAGGAGGATGACCTGGGATACTTGATATTCCCCTATAGAAGAACTAGTTGGGTATGTAAGGCCTTTTCCCCTGCACATCCCATCTTCTGAAACACAGCCTAGTATTCACCTTGTCTTACTAATGCTCTACCAGAGATTCTGTGAGAAAACAAAAAGTAGCAATGAAGTGATGTATTTATGCACAGCTAGGAGCACAGTAGTGCTGGCAAAGTTTTCTGTCATCCAGCAGACATTTTGTATATATATTCAAGCTTAGTCAAGTTGACTTCAGCAGAGTTGGAGCATCTCATCACCTTGATTTCAACACAAGTTGTCAAGCCACAAAGCTGCCCTGATATTCCCATCTTAAGTTTCTGTAAGTAGGTGTGTGAGCACAGGAGGCACTTGAAAATGTGATTAGTATATCTGTACTGTAGGTCAGAAGCAGTAGGTACTCAGTATGTACTTTTTCTGTCCTTTGTATAAATCTTCATAACTTTGCCTAAAACTCAGAGTAGTACAGAAGCTACAGAAGGGGCCAGAATAAGTCACGGGAGTCTGCATTTGTATTGCTTCGACATTCATGTTTCTGTGTGGTGTTGCAAAATTGTAATGTTAAAGCACTTGCTCTGAACAGAAAGCCTTTTGTGGCTGGCTAAACTTTTGGAGAAGTGTTAGGCTTGAAGAGGAACACTTACTTTTCCTTCATTTCAAAAGTAAAATCTTCACTTGGACTGATGCTTGTCTTTGCCTTGTCAAAATCCAGCGAGGCTTTCTTTGCCAAAACTGAGGTAAGCTCCAGATAAAGCTTGACATGTGAGGAGTTATCTCTCTAATTCCTTTAAGAATTGTGTTCTCTCACAAATTAGCATAAAAGCGCTTACTAAACCATGTCTAGACTGCAAAGACCTGTATTTGATTGAGTCTAATTACAGCAGTGGTAGATTTCAGGTGAGGTTTTAACTGCAGCATAATTATTCTATCTTTTGCTAGGGAGAGATTGGCCTTAGTTGAGATAGTTTTGACTTGCATGCAGAGGTAAATTGAAGTCTGATAGATGAAATGGTGCTTCCCCCCACCTGCTTTGCTTACCACACAGCGAGAGGCATCTGCCCGCAATGGGATGGCTGAACAAAAGGTAGTGGAGATGCGGGTGTCAGCACAGTGTCCTGAGAAAAATTGACATTGATTTCCTGCTGGTTTTGGAGAATTAGGAAAATCGTTCTGGAGAGTTATCAGGATGCTTTTGACTGTACTCTGCAGATATGAGGCTTAAAATATCCCCACTAGAAATACCAGTTTTGATACTGGAAGTTAAACATGTTTAATGTTCAACTCAAACTGGTGCATGCCAGCTGACCACCCTTCTCACTAAGCTTGGGAGTTCATCATCCCATCTGTGCCTGTTGCCTTGTCTTGACCATTTAAGCCAGGTTGATTACCAGATGTCTATTGATTAAGAGGGATTAGAGGTTACCTGGATGTCTAACACCACTTGTTTCTCCCAGCCCTGAACAGTTCACTGGAGTGGAAGTTGTGGCATTGCCTGTGGGTCTCTCCCAAGAGATGCTCAGGATAGCTTTTACTGTGGTATGAAGACACACAACATAACTCTTGACTTCTGATAATTTTACCTTGTGGCATTTAATGTTTGCCCAGATGTGTCTGTAAAGCAGCTCACATCTCTGCTGTTCTCATGCTTGTGCTAATTCCTTTGTTTCAGTTCTCCAGACTCCTTTTATTTCCTGTAACTTTTCTATCTAGTTCACGCTTTGTTCACGGCCTGTCAAATTGTGCCTGTTCCTTCTCTTTTGCCCTGCCCCTGAATGCTCACTCTGTTTATTCAAAGTCTCCAAGACAATACAGAAAAGGGAGGTAACCAGAAGGAAATAGGAGAAATAAAAGGGAGAAGTGAAAGAGCTGTCCCTGACAGAATTCAGGCTCCTCTAATCTCAGAAGTAAAACTTTTCACCTTGAGAAACTGTACTTTCCTTCACATTTTCAGTCAATCATCAGATCACTGCTAGCTCTGAACTTTGTCTCAAGGGACTATTACAGGAGCAGAAGTGATGAGCTAGCTGTGCAGTTCCTTTTCTCATCTTTGCAAGTGATAGCTGCTTCTCACTGTAAAACAGCAGCAGTGGGAAACTACCATGACTTTTAAGGCTGCTGCAGTCTTATGAGATGTTCTACTTTGGAAACATAAAAAGACATACTAGGCTATTCTTCATACCAAGTTCAAGCCTCAGCTTTGCAAAGAGAATTTATGAGTATATTTGCAGAGAGAAAACTTTTCCTGACAAGGAACATTGGCTTTAATCTAGTTTTGTCCATGTGTCTCTGGGAACTTGTCTTTGTCTTAGAAACAGAGCAGAATCCAATCTGGGATAAACCATGTAGTGGCCAAGGGTTAGAATGTGCTGGTGTTTTGAGGTGCCACAAGTGCTTTCATTAGTATTCCCTTGCCTGGGTTGTTTGCATCTGGGTAGAGTGGGCTGTGGACTAGCCTGCTTGGTATCCTTTCCTCTGTTCACAGGCTGTGACCAGCTGAGTGTGTGGCACAAAGCATGTGTTTGCTCTACTGGCTGCCCTCTTAAGCTCTTCCTGCTTTCTGCAGTAGTCTGATGTTTTCTTAGCTATGAACACTCTTCTAGCCGATTGATGCATGATTTTTGAACCAACCTTTTTTATTTCCTTTCACTGTTAACCTGTTAATTGAGGACTGCTTGTTACAGGGCTGCTTCCATTTTGGGTGAAGAATAGCCCCCATCTGTGTTGTATATGTTTTGCTACTGTGGGAAAAGGCTGTTGTGCTCCGTGACTGGCTGTGAATAATCTTGGATGGCCCTGTTGGGACTGAAATCATGTGGGGGGAATAATGGAGTCATGATACTGCCAGCTCTGATGTTGAAGCTGCAGGTGGAATTACAGGTGAAAAAGACTTGTGGTTATCTTTCCTTTAGTTAAAAAAAAAAGGATAATTATCATGCTAAACTGATATGCCGAGCTTTTCTCCAATCTAGGAAATCTCCACTAGGTCCATCTGCTTCATTGACTGTTTCTTGAAAGCTTCATTTTAAGTCATGGCTCAACTCCTCTCTGGAGGGAGGAGATCTTTCTTAGTTTTCTCTTGCTGGCTGTCTGGATTGAAAGAAATTGCATCAGAAGCTGCATTTTTTTTTTTTTGTAGATAAGTTTGTCTTCCTTGTGTCTCTGGCATTCATCAGTCCTGTTCACGATGGGAGATGCAGATTACTGGGATATTTTAACTCCTGATCTGATACCATATGAGTTTTCTGTTCTCTTGCTTGGTTTACTCAATTACCTGTTTGGTCAGCAGCTGGGGAGCTGCTGGGAGCTGGCCTTAGATCTGGGTTGCACACAGAGCTAGCTTGTTGCTGGAGTTAGCCTTGTCTGCCGACTAATGTGACTGGTGGGCAGAACAGGAGGCTGCAAAGTTAAAATGCTTGTGGTGCTCTCAGCCCATCAGCAGATGGGATGGCAGAGGCTGTCAGGCTTATGGAGGGAGAAGGGCGACATAGGTGCACACCTTGCATTGGGGAAGAAAAGCAGGCAGGGCCTGTGGAGGAGGCAGAACCATACTGTCTTTCTGCCTGTGTTTCCTTATGTTGCTGAAGTGTAATTGTAAACAGCCATTTCCTATTTTATTCTTTGTACATATTTCTTCAGTGTTCCTTTTAACCCTGATTTTAACCCTTCAAGTTGGCAGTTACTTATAACTTCTGATTCTAGTTTAATGGTGTTTCTTGTGTCTGGGGATTTTACATGATTTGCATCACAGCAGAGCCCCAAGAGAGGCTTATAGTAATGTCAGCTTTAGATTTGGCTATTAGGCAGTTCAAAGTGTGAGGTCTGAGTTTATCCCTTTGTACTGCAAAGTTCGAAGACACTGGTCCATCTGGAACTAGGCAGGTGGCAGGCCAAGCAGCACATCTGAGAGTTCCCTGGCCATCAAAACTTGTAGAAGTAACAAGTGTTGTCACAAAGGGAAATATCAAAAGTTCAGTATTATGCCACCTGTAGTAAAAATAAGTTAATAAACATCAACAGCATGTCAAGGGTTAGTCTTTTTGGTTTGTGTATTATACCCTGTTCATTCAGTGGGTTTGTAGAATCTTGATTTCTCAAAGGCTGGTAATAAAACAAACCAGTTAGAATGAAGATGGGGACTTGAAGAAACTGCTTAACTCTGTGGACTGTTTCTTTCAACACCTTGAATTAATAATGTTTTTTAATTAAGAGTTCATCATACCAGAACTATGTAGCAAGCTATGCTAATAATCTGCTTTCCCCCAAGCTGCATATGTCTATAGTTGCCAAGAGTTATATTTACTAGTAAAAGCACAGGAAAATGTGAATATGTCTGTACTGAGAGAATATCTTAGGGAAGATGCAGAAAGCAATCTGTTAGCATCAGGATTTTTGTGCTTTTTTTTTTTTTTTTTGGTTGCAAGTAAGTGTGTGAATGCTTCATTTAAGAAGGAGAAAAGTAAATGGCTGTTAAACCTCAGCTCTGTCTTTACTTTTCCCAGCTGCTGCCTCAGATCTTTGTTCAGCTCATTTCTTGTTTCTCTCATTCAGCTGAGGCCCAGAGGTCACAAAGGGGTCATTGCATTTGGAGATCTGTCAGTGTCTTAAGCATCCTTTGGAGAGCAAACCAAAAACATCTAAAAACCATCTCCTCTTCACCATCATTCCTGACTGTGTTACTTCCAACAGGATTTAGAGTACTTGAGGGCTGTTGAAGTGTCCTGCAGCTGCTTTGCTGTTCGTGAGTTTTGGTGGATACCTGTTCTGTCAGCTTGCACCAGATAGATGGCAAGAGAAGTAATTGCTATGTGAATGTAAATGCACTGTTTGCTTCCCTCCTACTACCTAAATCTATGATTTCTGGCTGTGTAGGATTTAGTGCCAGTTCACAACACAAGGGCAACAGCTGGTTGGTGTCCAAAGTCCTTTGTGTTGTTTCAGCCTGAATCAGGAAATGATTTGCCAGAGGATCAAAGCAGTCTTGGGTGAATTAACTTCTTTTTTGCCAAACTGTGGGTTTGATGCAGATGTAAATATTACCTGGTATTTGTAGGGACTAACAGTGCTCCTGACACAGGAGTGATTTCTGGATTTTATCCAAATCATATTTGTATTGGCATGACTAATTTTGTAGAGCAGCCTGCATGGACTGTTAGAGATTGCATTTGAAGTAAGACCAGATCTGCCAGTAGTTACATGCAGGTAGGCAGGAAGAAGGTCTTTTAACTTAACCCCTGATACAAATCTTAAACCAGGAAAACAAGTTTCATGTGTTGAGAACAGCTTGTGTCTCTGACTCCTCTTCTGCCTCTGTTTCTGAAAGAAAGTTGCAAGGCACTGCCTTGGCCTTTGGAGGCTTTGTGAGGCTGTGAAGATGTGACTTCACTACTGTGCTGCTCTCAGGACTTGTGCCAATGGTGGGGCTTAGGACCACTCATTGTGCAATGCAAATATGCGATAGAGTGAGCCCCCTGAGCAGGACTTTGCTGTGTCCACAGCTCATGTGTGTGTTTAAATATTGTATTGGAAATGCCACACTATGGAAGAAGAGTGAGAGAAGGGGTGAGATCCTGTGGGATTCTGCTTACCCTGGGAGGAAGTCAGGGTGTTGCTGTAGGGGCATGTTTGTACATGCCTGTGCACGCAGCAGTGCTCGTGGGAGAAGTGTGAGAGGCAGCCACAGATGAAGGTGGTCTTTGGTTAGAGAATGTGTGCTGGGAGCAAAGCAAGCTGACTTATGTCTGGAATTCAGTTACCTTTGAGACTTGGGCTGATGCCTGCGAGGAAGATGTGTGTGACAGGAGTCAAAGTGGAGTGCAGTGAGGTATCAGCTGGACAACATCACCTTTCAACAGCTGTTACAGCAAAGCTGGCTGGGGCCTACTGCCATTTGTCCATGCCTGGGCATGGCTCTGGGTATCTATTCAAGATAGCAGCCTCAGTATTTATGAAGGACTGACACCTACCCTTCAATAAGTAGGAAAAGGGTGATCGTTTTCTTTAAGACACTTCACTTGTGTGAAGCACACCCAAGACTGCAGAACTTTTTTCGCCTGGTCTCTGATTTGAAGTGCTCTGTTTGTCAGTCATCCTAAAGTTACTCCACTACCCATACATGCATGCACTCCCTTTTTGGGCAGGAGGGCTAGGCCCTGCTCTCCAGAAGCCGATGAGTGATAAACTGCATGGTGGTCCAGCCATCTACCATCTCCTGGTGTCTATCAGGTATCAACAGGTACCTGAGCAGCAGAGTCTTTCCTTGACAGGACACCTCTTCTTGACTTACAACTTAGTCTCTTCATGCAAGGAAATCTGGGGTGGCAGTAAGAACACAGCCCTGCTCTGCTGCCTGCAGAGCCTTTGGGAATGCAAAAGGCTTGGCTACATGGACTGCATAGTTAAAAGCAGGTGGGATTTGTGTTCTGGAGAGAGGGAGCAAGATTGTTGTTATATAGTAAACTCTGGGCTATTGAGTTAGTATTTGCGTAGTACACCTGAAAGCAAAGTTGTAGGAAACGGAAGATGTCACGATGCCTGACTGATAGGAACAGAGTTGGATTGAGGAACACAGAAAAGACTTGGCTTAATCAGTAACAAGTGGAGTCATCCCGCCACAGCTTGTAATGCCAAGTAAAGAGTACGTAGCATAAAAGGAAAGGACTGCACAAGTGTGTTTATTCCAAGTAGAGAAGGACTCACTTCACTTTTGCACTATAAAAGGGGCATTTTATTGCTTTCGAGAAAGAGCAACAAGGTTTAGTAGGAAATGTGTCCCTAGACATTGTGTTGCCTGTCCTTCAGATCTGATAGCGTTGGTGCGAAATGCTAGGATAACTTCGTAATTCTTGCTTACTGTGTCCGGGTTCTGGTCACTGCCATTACTGATCAACATCATTCCTAGCATCTTCAGGGTCCTCTGGGCAACTCTTCCAGGTTACCTGTCCAAAGGAGGGGTGAAGCCAGTCAGTTTGTCAGAGGAGCTTGTACACAGGGACTGATTAACGTACAATGGTTTATCCTGCAGTGGAGGATTTCTGCTTTAAAAAGAAAAATAGAAAACAAACTATTTCCATTGTTTGCCTAGAGCAAAATCTAGTATGTTTAATAAAGTGTCTGGTCCTTGACATTTCTATTCTTTTGCTGGTGGCTCTGAATTGCACACCTGAGACTGAACTGCAGGTATACTCAGGTTCAAACCAAGTAGAACATTCTTACTTCTCAGATTTCAGTGAAGTTTGTGTGCTATGGTAAAGGCCAGAAACTACAGGATCTTTTTTTTAGGGAGAAAAAGTGTAGCTGAGATTGCTGGGTTTGTTCTTTGAAGTTTTAGTGATTGTAATGTCCCTTTGGCATGCCAAAAAGCTACAGCTGAGCTGCAGGTGTTTCAGGTAATATTTGACTTAAGGCTGTATCTGCTTACTGACAGCCATAACTCTTGCTGTCAGGACTTCTCTTGTTTCTATTATGATAGTAATAATAGAGCAGCTGTGCTAGGCAGACAGGCTATTGATGGTCACAGAAGGCTTGAGATCCTCAGTGTTACCTTGTTGAAATCTCTCTGTGGTGTCCGTTGGTGCTTTTCCTTCTGACTCATCTCTTGTCTTGGAGTTCTCTCCAAAAGGATTTTCATGACATTTATACAGGTTAACTGAGCACCTGAGACAAGAGTCCTGCTTCCTTAGCTTTAAAGCTTTGGCTACCTGTGTCTTAAACTAGTGTGTCACCTGCACTCAGCATTCTGGTCCTGGCCTTTACAGCAAGACAGTTTTCCTGTGTATCAACTCATTCAGAGATGGGTTATTTCAGGGAGACTTGTTCACCAGAGAGATGATGTGAGGACTCTTCATCATGCAAAGTCATCCTTTTGAAAGCATCTGTGCCTGTGGCACACTGACCTCTTGCCAAAAATGCTGTGCAGTGTAAGTTGTTGCTCTCAAAATTAACCAGGTTTAAAATAATATAGGCAGGAGTGATGCTGCTTTTCTTTCATCTTTTGCTGCTGAGTGGAAGAATGTTAAAAAATGACCTTGTAAGATTATTATGTCTCTTAGTGGCTTTTTTGAATGAATCAAGACTCTTTCTTAAAATGCTTATTAAGAGCCTGTTCATAGATCAGCAGATGCTTTGCAGCTAGAAGCTTTGCAGTGCCCAGGTGAGGAGGAATTAATCAACAGCCTTCTTGCTGTCTGGTGTTCTTTCACTCTTCTCAGATTGCAACCGCTAAGAAAGAGGAAAATAAACTCATCTGACGATCTGGCCACCCTGAGGCTATTTTTAAAAGCAATCTGAGAGAAATTCAGTTTAAATTCTCACCAGCTGTTCTCATGAAGCCCAGGGCTTTTGCAGAGCAGGGAGGAGCAGTTGCTGTCTTGGCTTTGTTTTATTCATTGACCATAGCTAGGAAAGCAATGTTGTATTTGTTACTGTTTTGATAGAGTATGTGTATTTGAGAATAAAATATTGAAGTAAATCTTGTAAACTTTTTCCTAAGTACATAGCATAAATTAAATTTCTGCGACTACTTTTAGAAGAACAACTTTTCACTTATGGTTGTGTAAATGTTTTGTGGCAGTCTTAGAGTGTATATATAGAACTCCCCTTTCCTCATGAAACTTGTCCTATTGTTACAGAAGGTTTTTATTGAAAGTACAGATATATTTTCATTGTAGCAGGACACATACAAGTTGTTTCTCTTGACCCCTGAGGTTTCTGTGGAAGGTCACAATGGAGAGGCTTGAATTCCTGTGTTAATCACACTGAAGCAGAGTATCCATGAGGGTTTTCCCAAAAGATTAGCAGAATGATAACACATTGCTTTGAAATGTGATCTTGGAGCATGTAGCTCTCCGGGGATAGTTTCTTTGATGTTTAACGTATGCATTGATTTTGTGTATTTTTGAACCACGCAATTATTACTCATTGGAATAAAATGTGAATTCTGGTTTATCATGCTGGTTGTCTGCCACTGCCTTTGTTTCACAGGAATTTTTAAGTTCTCTCCTGTGGAGCAGAAGAGAAGACTTTGTTTCCCTGGTTTTACAAAGAGAATGTTAGGAGGTAATTAAGCTGCACCTATTATGCAGTTGATCAAATGCAGAGCAAGGTACAGCTTCTCTACAGGTTTGAAAAATAAGTATATAAAAAATTGTAAAGTGGTTGGGCTTGATAGCTGCAGACTCTGCAGTCCAAACTGAAGGCACTGTAATTCTTGTTTTAGGAGTTTGGGAAAAGTGTTCCTGAGAGGACTGTCAGTCTTTCCCTCTTTGCATCTTGGTTCCTGCAGCATGTAGCTCTTGGGCTCTAATCCAGCTATGCTGTGAAATGTTTCATCAGAGTATCTACTGCACTGTGAGCAACTGGTTTATTAGTTATGAGCCCTGTCATGCTCAACATAGCAGGGAGCTTTTGTAGAAGCCCATGTTATACAGTGTGCTTTTGTCTGTGCTCTGTCTGCTCAGACTAACAGGGTGAATTGTCATTGTCTTAGGTTCAGGAAGCTCAAAGCACTTCCATACTGGACTGCACTTCCAGGGAAAAGATGAGTATACCTGATTGTCACTGCAGTTTCCCTCAAGAGTAGTCTAATCTGCAACTCCTCTGGACACAGTTTCTTTTTATTAATGATACAAAGGCGCTTTCTCTCAGAAGTTAAGCACTGATAAGAAAAATAAGGAAACTTTTTTAATCACCTGAATTTTCCCTCCTCCCTTTCCCCCCAAACACTAGTGTAAGTATAGACAAGCTACTGATACAACATTTTTTTTTTTTTGGATGGAAGCCCTCTAAGACACTTTCTTTCTGTCACTATTGATGAAGCAGTGTCACGAAGACATTCACTGCAGGGCAGACGTGAGGTGTTCACATTTTAGTGGGTACTCCAGATGTTTATGTAATGTGCCTAAGCTTGCAGTGGAATACAGCATATTTGTGAAAGGCCCTCAGGTCTATCCATGATTAAGCTATTTTACTAGGTTTTCTGAACAAAGCAGGAGAAGAAGCTTAACTGACAAGCCCTAATTAGCTACGTGCTCTAACAGCTTTTTTTTCCAGGAGAATGACTTGGAGAAAGCTGTTTTAAAAGCACTTCTAAATCAGAATCTTAAAACTATAGTGTTGACTTTTCCCTTCTCTTATATTTACTGGAAAATCAAATACTGAAAGACTTGAGAAATTCCTGCTCTTGGATAGTGGCAATTAAATAATTCCAGCCAGGATGTGATGCAAGGTCAGGTCTTTCCTCTGTGGCCATTCCTGTGCTGAAATGCATATAAATTTTCTTTTGGCCACAAACCACTTTTGTTTGACTTAAAGCATGTTCATAATTTAGCTCAGGCATTTTTAATAGATCCTTTAGGTAAGGCTTAAGCAGGTTGCTTTGTCATCTTTTAATTGACCTTTAGGTTGTGAGGAAGAAGCAGAGAAACTAGAGAAGCAGTTTTCAGAAGAGTCTAAAACTATTGTCATGTTTAAACTTTGAATAAACCATTGTTTGCAAAAGCAGTTTTAAAACTAATGGGAAAAAGTAATTTCCAGCAAGTTCTGCTTGTACTGGCTTAATAACTTGACACTGGACAGTAGTCATATATTGAGACACATGTAGAAAACCTTTGCTCTTAGGTTTCCCTGATGTATATGGTTATCCTGCATAAAGGGGAAACAGAGATCTTGGAGAGTGAAAGAAAAAAAAATCTGACTGACATATATTGAGAGGTACTTCGTTGTATGCATTGCTGTGACCATGAAAAGTTCTGGAAGTATATAATGATGAGGAAGACAGAAAGAGCTGAGCTGCTTGAAGTACAAAATAGAAAAATTATTCTGGAATAATTCATGTCTCTCCTTCTGAAACAGAGTTCCAAATGCATGCATTGTCCCTAGAGCATGGGGAATTAGTTAAAATAAATACTGTGTATTCCACATTTATTTGCAACAAGCAAGTGCAGGAGGGATTTCAGTATGGAAGTTAGACAAGTTAGTTGCCGAGAACAGCAGCATGTGAATGTTGGTAGCAAAATAAGCTCAGGGGCAACTAGGATCACACCAACTATAGATGTTGCTGTATCTGACTTGGTCAGGAGTGTGTCTGGGCCTGCAGTTTGAGGAATAGGAGAAGATAATTTAACAGGAAAAGACTAGTTGTTGGTCTCTTCTCTCAGGTGATCAGTGACAGAATAAGACATGGTCTCAAGCTTCGTCAGGGGAGGTTTAGGCTTGATATTAGGAAAAAAGTTTTCACTGAAAGGGTGATTTGCCATTGGAATGCGCTGCTCAGGGAGATGGTAGAGTCCTCCCTGGAGGTGTTTAAAAACAGATTGGATGAGGTGTTTAGTGCCATGGTTTAAATGATAAGTGGGTGCTAGTGCTGGGTCATAGGTTGGACTAGATGATCTCAGAGATCTTGTCCAACCTTGTGATACTGTGTGATAGTTAGACAGGCGTGTGCAGTTCTGCGTTTGGAAACAGTATTTTCTCCATGCTAAGAAAAAAAATTGCATTTTGCGCTGTCTTCTGTGAGGTAGTTTTAAAGTTTTGAAAGTGGCATGTGTTTTGCTAGACTCCAGCTGTAAATATTGTTTTGTGATATTTCATTGCCTTCTGGTTCTGCCATCCAAAACTCAAAAGATGAATGCTGGCTTCCTTGACGGAAGGAGAAGCCTACCTGGTGTGAGGGTATTCCATACGCTTGGTGTAATAAGGATATTGCTAGAAGCGTAAGCAGCTATGACGTGAGCTGTGGTTGCCAGTGCAGCTAGGAGCAAACATGGTGCCTTCTTTTCATTCACCTGCCCCCATTTGTCCTTTCTGTAGTGTTTTCAGCCCAATCATCCTGATGGATGGACTGCTTTTGCTGAAGTTCCTTGGCCTGATGGAGGCACAGGACTCTGCTGAGGAGCAGGCAGGCACCTATGTGGGTATGAGAGAGACATCGCTGTGCAGGAATGGGTGGATGATGCGAGGTGTGATGTGGCTGCTGCCCTGACAGGCATCCTCAGAAGTGCTGCATGAAAGGATGCAATGTGTGCATGGGGTCAGAGGAGAACGGAGTGACACTGCACTGTCAGCAGTGGGGAAGAAAGCTGAAAATTCCTGGTGTTGCCCCCTGTTGTCTTGGTTTTGAGCTGACAATACTGTCATTGTATCTTTGAGACATATGCAAAGCCTAAGTCCAAAGACAATTTCTCCTGCCCTAAAAAGTTTTGTTCTCTGAAGCCTTCATGAAAATAATTCATTATCGATGGTTTGGACATAATGTAAGCCCGAGTGTCAGTGTGACTTTTCCATTCATATTTGTTCAAGGATGAAAGAATGTGTGGCAAATACCCAACGTAATTATGCATGTTTCTAATGTTTCAGCTTGTGTAATACCGCCCACCTTCCCAGAGAGGTCAAGTTACTGTTTCAGGCATTGCAGTTCAATGGTGTAGGGTGTGCTAGAGAGAAACGGTGGACTATCAACTCTGTAAGTTTAATCTTTTTTTTTTTTTTTCTGCTGTTTTGTGAAATAGTGAAATGTGACCTAGTTTGGGTCACTGAGTGGGTTTGGGTGCTACAGTCTAATGGACTATTTAAAATGTGTCTAAATGGGAGAGTAGTTGTGGCTTAAAGTGGTGATTTGTTTTTGAATGGCAGTACTTAATGCCAGGGAAGTATTACAGGGAGTGTGTATGCATGCTTGTGTGTATATGTGAAATCCCTCTCTCGTTATCTCTTTCTGGTGGATAAACTGTAAACTGCTGCAGTAATCTGGACAACCCCAAACGGACCTAGGCATGCTAGGCAGAAGCCGTGGTGGGTTAACAATTAAGTTGGCGATTTTTTCATACACAGTGACACAGAGTACTCCACAAGTACACTGAGCCTTTGCTCTGACGTGGTACAGCAGTGTTGCAAAGCTGTGCTGGCTTTTTCATCTGGTTTTCCACTCTATCCTTCCCTCACCTGCCTTTTGCTGGATGTATTTGCAAAGGAGAGCCTGACACTTTCCAGGGGAAATTGATTCAGGTTGCTTTGCTCTGTGACCATCATATTTTATGGACTGTGTGTGTAGAGAGATTTTTGCAATTATATATTACTCTCTTTCTTGTTTGAGTGAAGCATACGTTGAAGATCATACAGTTCATATGCGTGTGTTTCTGCAGTCTGATTTGAGAGTTTAGGTTGTTAGATTACAACCTTAATGTCTGTGAGCTGCAGCCTGAGAATCCAGTGTTTGTATATATATGTGTGTGTTTATATATAGTAGTGTTATCGTAATGTCAGTCAGAAGGGACAGAAATATTACCACCTCTGTATGCCTCTTGTGGAGTTTCTGATCTGAGCTATTGCTGGATATGCTAGCTGTGGTAACAATCTCTGAAAAGAACATCCTAACCAGCACTGTGTGTATCACACTTGTCTTTCCCTTGTTAGTCTTTCTAGCTTATCCAGCTACTCTCCTGCTTTATTTCTAAGAGAGACTGTCAATGAGGTTCCATCAGGTGAGAGGACTTGAAATGAAACTGGTGAAAGCAGCTCTCTTACGAGCTAGTGGTCGGACTCTGAACAATCTGTCCTCCCAATGGACGCCATATGCTTGTTTGCTTGATTTTCCTGGTCTCGGAATCCCTGGAAATACTTGAGGTTTGTGTACTGCCCATCATATGAAATGGCACTACATGTGTAGAATGTGGTGCTCCTTGAAGGTACAAGGACATAGTGTTTTTTTCTGGATTAGCTTGCTTTACAGGCGGTAAATTAAAAATTATTTTATTTTTAGCTTTTCTTCATCATTGATTCAAAACATCTGATAAGATGACTGTCATATCTCTTTTTGTCTCTTTGGCACAAGGGCAGCAGCATTGCCATGGCAGTGACCCTCAGTGATATGTGACTGTGTTTATGCTTTTGAGGATCCCTATCATTGTAGCCTGCTGTAGTGAGGAGCATACCACACAATAGCATTGTGCAGCTTATGATTCACTAATTCATCACATCTTCAAAGCTTCAGGCTGAAAATATGAAAGGCTTATTCTCATCCTGCTTCATTACTGTAAATTTCCCAGAGCAGTTACAGGAGTGTGATGGGCATTGAGGGTTATTCCCAAACTGTGTTAGATTTTGGAAGACAGTCAACCATTTCGCTTCCAAAAATTCCATCTCTTAGGAGTACCTCCCCTCTGAAATATCTGTGAGGAGATGGTAAGATCTGTTTGAAAATCCCAAAGGCGGCTAGGCACCATGCTGTGTCCTGTGCTGCAAAGCCAAGTGACTTGGTCCGAGTTCTACTTCGGTGCAAGGTGAGGATATGATTCCTGTTGTCTTTTTTTCCTGCCCATTCAAAACATCAGGATATTGCTGCCTGTCCCAAAGTAGGGGGAGATTCGACCTCCTGTCCTAGATACAGAGTTGGGTCTGTGAGGGTTATGCATTCTTGGTATGAAGATTCTTGGTACAGTTTTAGAGCAGACCAATTGCCTATGTATATTTCATTGTTATTGCCTATAGCTGAGTTACACCCATGAAGATATGTAGAGATACTTGTCAGCTGGGGGATGTTTTTGTTTTCTAGGACGATAGGGAAATAGCATGAAGAAAGGGTAGAGTTTTTATGAAGGTTTGTTTTTGTCACTTGAAATCCAGCAACTACGTTTTTGGGGCCCACCGAGGTTACTAGTGTTTCTGAAAATAATAGCCATCAGCTCTGTATCTTTAACTTAATTTCTAAGGTTAAGATTACTTAGTGAAGTGTCTTTTGCCTTTAAAAGCTATCAGGACCCTTTCCCTCCATTCCTCTACTTGTCTAGCTTGGATGAGACCAGAGGAGAAAGTAGGTGGCTCTCGGGAGCAGGCTTGATCACCCTGCTTGTGTCCCACAGGCAGTGGAGAGCTCATCTGGCCTAGGAACCAGGCAAGCAAAATAGGGTTTTATGGTCCCTTTCAGTGACATTCTTTACCTTTCCAGTTCCTTTTTTCATTGCAAGACAAAAGGATGACCTTCATGCACTTTCCTAATTTCTACTCTTAAATAAGAAGGCGGGTATTTATCTCATTGTTGCTGTTGCTCCTCAGAGGTGTTTCATGATATGGTAATATGAACAAAGCAAAGGGTGGAACTGGGTAAAGGATATAATACAAGATATAACTAGCTTATTGAGAAAGGAGCTGAGGATCTTACAGGCTTTCCTTCTTTCTGGAACTGCTTTTGGGTAACTTTGCTCCAGTGCTAAAGTTGTGACACCCCTTTCTCCTTCCATTCAGTCTCCAGCAGCAAATATCTCAATTAAACTGGCTTTGTAAAATCCATCTTTCTTTAGGGTCCTAGGGAATATATTGAATGAAGTCTGGTCTGCATGAGAAAGGGACATGAAAAAGGACACCCTTGCCCCAAAAACCAAAGCTTGTTTTTGCTGTTCACTTCACCTTCTTTTACTCTCTAGATGTGACTCCCTGTTGCATATGGGTGATGAAGCCCATGAGCAGCAAATTCCTTACAAGAAAGCACTGAATGCCCTCCAGCACTGTCTGTGAAGCTTCTGCCATGGCAACAGCCTTGGCTGTTAGAGTGGATATTTGTGCCGGTTCTTTTCAGAAGTTTGCCCGGGTCTTGTTAAAGCTTAAGTTGCTGTTTGACAGCTGAAGGTCTCCATTGCAGTAGTGGTTGTGTCACAGCGCTATTTGTCCTGCCAAGCAAAACTCTCCATTCCGAAAGCCCATTATGACCTCCACAGTTTGTGTAGGGAATGTACTGGAGGAAAGTGTGGTATGTGTCTAACCTTTTAGGGTACAGTGAGGAGTGAGTCATTGTCACCTGACTTGACAGCTAAAACTGTTAAGATTCAAGACATCTATTTGTATGGCCGGCTGGATTTTACTGTTTTGTCACAATTTTGACAAGTTTCTGTTGGTTAGACTGGGGATGCTTACCTAAAATGTCAGTTTTACAATGTACAGTTCACAATAACTGAGCCCTTGGGTCAAAAAAAAAAATTAAGTGTTTTGTGGGAGACAGCCTTTCGTTAGTCAGTACAAATGCACCAGATGCCTGTTTAAAAAAAAAAAAAACAAAACAAAACAAAAAACAGTGGTTTTGAAAGCAATCAGATAACAAATGTGTCTTGTATCACACCTTTCCATTTTTCATGAGCTGATGTGGTTTGGATCCGAGAGTGAGAACTGCTTCTTTAACACCTACTTATCAAAAGCAATTTAGTTTATCTTAAATGAATGGTTATGCTTTCTACAGTCATGGAGGATCTGTATTCATCTGTGCTAGAGTGTTTTGATGCTCCTTATTAGATGTGATTTCTCTCTGTCTCTGTGCAGCACATTTTATACTAGTCTACCAATTGTCCCTAAAACCAGTCACTGTTTTCTGACTGCTGTAGTGCAAAGGCTGGACCAAGGTGAAGCTGTCCTTCCTCTTGCTGTGACCTCTGCCTGTGCAAATGTACAGAAATGTGAGAAGCCAGCCTTGACCACCAGGTTCAAGCTGAGTTGCTGTATCCCATTTACCAGCAACGTGAGTCACTCACTAAAGTAACTCATGCATAAATTCATGGGGCTGTGCTTTGCAGAAGGTCTGTGTTTCTTCTAAGAGGCCACTGTTGAAGTCCTAGACTGTCTTGGAAATGCCCCATCTTTAAACGCTTCTGCATCTTCTGCTGCAGACTGCCTTGTATGTCAGGTGATAAGTTCTCTAGCTGCTTAAAAATTCGTTCCTAATAGGACAGAACCTTCCAGCTGCTGCTAAGTACCTTGTTCTTTATGGCTTGTATTTTAACAAGTCACAAGAAGCTCGAAGTCCATTTGCAGTACCTGGAGAGCTGGTCTCTGTACCAAGAGCTGGCATCAGGTACAGCAGATAAGATGTTATGGCTTTAGGGCGAGACTTCTTTTATCACCAGAAGGTTGAAAAGAGAGCTGTGAAGTTGCTTTAGCAACAATTTAACTGTTTTTAATATGGTAACAATCACAGCAGCTCTGTTATCTGCTATTTAGAACCCAGTGACTCCAGAACATTTACACTGGCATGTATGAGTTCTCTCCTTGCTCTGTTTTGAGCTCAGGTGAGAAGTTAAATTGTTGTAGGGTGAACAACTGCTGCAGCTGAAGTGTTGGCACGTGATTACCACCATGGTTTCAGTTATCTCCTGTGAGATGCTGTCCCGGGCTGTCTGTGCTGGAGCCAAGGAGATTGTCCTGAGATACATTTTTCTCATGTTCTGGCTTCTATCAGCCTAGAATTCTCTGAAATAGTGATTATTTTGTTTTATAGGTGAGAGTTAGTTCAATATACGTGTCAGTTTTGTCTGTCGTTGGTCACGGGCTTAAATAAAAAAAGACTTGTATGGCAGATTCTGAGAGGAAACTCCTCTCTCTAAGGGCTTCATCTTTGGTGTAAGATGTGAAAAAGACAGGTTGGGAGTGTGTGCAGGACCAAATGGCATGATACGTGGTCGTAGGGAGATTCTCAAGACAGCAGAATAGTCATGGTGATGCCCTACCCAGATTGATTAGCATGTCTTGGGGTTAATCATCATGGTGCTTTGCCATACAGATATAGTTATTTCCTTTAGTAATTTTGAGAACTTAATCCGGTGAAATGTACCAAAATTCAATATTGCTTTTGACTACTTAAAAGCTTGCTGTCTAATGTTCAGAACATACTCAGGAGGAAATCATATCTTTACCACTGGAATGCTATCTGCAAATTCAGATGTATTTTAAAATAATGTCTGGTGCTGTGCAGTGCATCTTTAACTGACTTTGAAGTGTTTGACACAACATCTGAGGCATATCTCAATATGTTAACCAGGCATGTCTTTGCAGTTGAGAGGACTGGTGTTTTTTCAGACTAGCATAAATTCCTTTTAGATAAGTGAATCTGGGTGCTGTCTCCCAGAGGGAGGTGCATGTGTGGGAGGAGGTGCTGAACAATATTAAAATGGAAAAAAGCAGAAGATGGAATACTTGTCTCGTGCCTGTGGAACACATGTCAGGCTGGAGTATGCAATGCAGTAAATAGATCTTCCATGAAAAAAACTGTGAAACCATCTCTTTGAGAATTTAAGAAATAATCTGTTGCATCTGATTTTTGTTTAATTGTAAACTATCATGAACTTTATCAGCGAATGTACTCCTTTTGTATATGTAATAATTCTGCTTAACTGTTTTACTGTGGTTTTGTTTCTTCTTCTTTTTACGCTTCTGCTTAGCACTCAATTGTGCTAATCACTGAGAATTTCCTGCCTGAGAATTAATTGATTGCCATTTGTGAAGCAGTTTAGAAGAACTATTAGTTTGTGATGAGATACATACAGATTAAAAATTTGCTTATAGTATCACATAGTTTTTAGATCCATATTGTATCAGAATGTTTTCTAAAGTTTGGTGTTTTTATTATAGTAGTTGCTATGTACTAGTACTTTGTGCTCTCCATATGGGTGAAAAATGGGTTTGTAGCTAGGCTTGAATGTGTAGGAGTCAGGTGGTTATATATGCATCTGTGCTGGGATTTGCTTGGGGTAAAGACGAAACTGAAGCATTCTTTCCATCTAGCATGGAAAATGGTAATGTGTGTGATTAAATCTTTGCTCCAAAATGGTTTCAGACTTTTGTTCAGTCCTTTGCTCTGAGAAAGAGGAGTGACTCCCACAAAGTTGTCACTAGTTCATCTTGGAGCTAGAGCCATGTCCTAGACCTGGCCTGCAGTGTTGTTAATATGCTTTCAAACTTATCTGGGTCAGGTGTAGGCATAAACACTCCAGCTGAATTAGACAAAGTATGTGGTACAGAGTTTATTTTGGCTGTGGGACAATATGCAAAAGTGAAATCTGTTGGAGCAAAATTAGTCCATGAGAAATACTTGCATTATCTTGTCATGGGGACACAGCATGCTGGATGTGGTAGTAGGAGTTTAAAAGCCAGTTTTGTTGTGTCCTGAATGCCTAGCTATCAAGTGAACATGTTGAAGATGAAGGCTGAAGTCTTGAAATATTGGGAGTTTTTTCAGAAAACTGCTGTAACATTTTATTCAGAAGTATAAAGCAGAACTTTGTACAGAAATACAGTGATTGCCGTACTTCCTATTATCTGTGACTATATAGCTCCAAGGACATAATCTGTTTTCTGTCAAGTTTTATAATGTATTACAGTTTTTAATATTATGTAAATGGAGATACTTTTAATCATCTTGGAGTACACTTCCATGAAATTGAAGAAAGCATTTTTAGGATATCATACTAACTGTAGTGTAAACAAGTTCATATTTTACATGAATCCCTGAAAGTGTAACTGTTATGGAAGGCTTAGAAAGGGAAGAAATTGACTGTTTACTTAGGGTAACTTAGAGCTGAATGCTATTTTAAAGCTCACCTAAGCTTGGGGCAATTGAATTTCTGGTTCTGTAACAGGTCTTGTTTATCTTTCTAGAGTGTGAGTTCTCCCACTTAATCACCCCTGTTGTCTTTCCACAGACTCACTCCTGTAGTTCCTCTTCAAATGCTACTTTTTTTTTCAGTTGATGAATACAGTTTCTAGGGATTTGTAGACAGTACAGGATTAGAAATATATATAAACACACATAGGGCATTGGTCTGTGACATGCTTTGAGTACCAGTTTATTAATTTATAATAAAAGCTCTTTAATTCTTACCTGGTGGGATTTTCATATAAGAGCTTTTGGAAGGTACTTAATTAAGAACTGGGTGATAAGAAGTGTCTTTTCCCTGAAAATAACTTCAAAAACTCTTGAGTATCTGTGTTAGATGTAGACGATAGTTCCTCTGGTCCCATCCCTCCTTTGCTGACAAATGTCATAGCAGCGTCATTGTGCAACTATTCAACATCGGCACAGACTTGGGGTACAGCTGACTTGGGCTGTGCTTGTGCGTGGTTATGGGGTGGGATATCTCCATGCAAGGAACTGTGTCTCTGTATGTGTGCACTTCTGGTTTGGAGAATTCTGCTCGTTTTGGGCATTAAACATGCCAAGTGAGTTCAAAGTGAAAAGTAAGTGTTTAAACCTTTGTGACAGAACATATTAGCTGAATTGCTGTGGAGGAAGAACTGTCTTATGTGCTGTAGTAGTGCATGTGTGAATTTAGCTGCAGTTGGAGTGTCTGTACTCGGTAAGGTTTAAGACTATGTGTGAGTCCTTGCGCAATGAGAAATTTTAAAAAAGCCTATTCAGGGAAATGAGTCAAGGCAGGCTGTAGATGTGTCTCTTTTTACTTCAATCTATAAAATACCTTGTATCTTTTATGTACACCAATATCCTGGCTTATGTAGCGCTACTACTTAGCTCCCATGGGCTTCTGCTGCACGTCCCAGTTAAAACTAGTACCAGGTTACCTTTTATCTAACACTTACTGTTGTGTTTCTGTATCTCATATGGCTGATGTACCCTGACATGCTTAGGGCTTTGTGTCCACACCTTCACATAAACTGTTGTTAGAACAAAGAGGATTTAAGTTGAGAAGGCAGAAGCATATGCCTGATGTGTACATATTGCAAAATGCTTGCTTTCTTTCCAGTGTGCTTAACCAAAATATTGCTTGTGCATTTCACCTTAGAAGCAAAAAATGACTTAGCCTTTTATATTTGTGATTGTTAGTAATTTCAGTATTGTTCAGCATCATGGCTTTATATCAGCAGTTTTAAGCATGTGATATGTTGCCCAACGTGTACGATGGCTAATTGGTGCTTTTTGTTTCCCTTCTTGTAGGATGACTCTCAAGTTCCTGAACATGCTGTTAAATGCTGAAGTATTGAACTAGCTGGATCCTCTGCGTTATTTCTGATGTTAAAAAGGCCTGAAGGAAAGCTTTGGACTGGCACTACTGTTACATGTTTAAAGGTAAGATGTAACTTCTTTTGCAAGGGGCAGAAGGGAGAGGATAAATATGGTCCCACACTGTCCCAGTCACAACTGTTGCTCTGTAGTAAACCCTACTAACATGAAGTCTTAGGCTGGACCTGACTGTCAGTGTTTGTTAGTTACGAGTAAATTCACTGGCTTCAGTAAGTTAAAAACTGATACAATGAAGAAATGACTTCATTTCTTTTCCTAAGTCACCAATTCTACACACTTAAGCGTTTGTATGCCTTTCCATTAGGTTATTTTAGTCATTCATCTATATACTAATAATGCTTTAGCGGGAAAGAGATTTAGTCTTCAGTGCTTGTTGGATGTCAGGCTGAGACAAGTTCTTCACCTGGAAAAAATACGGGTAAGAAACTGAGGACTATAGAAGGTGTATGCAACTGTGGCTAGAAAAGTGACCATTCTCCTTTGATTAGAGCTGCTGCCAACATTTTAATTGGTTAATTACCCATATTTTATACCCAGCTTTTGAATTCAAAGCTCAGTTTTTCACTATACTGTAGTGCTGCTACTTCTTTTTGTCTCTAAGTTGTAGACCAGCAATATCCAGTGCACAGCATGGTCTCCTCTCACTGCAGAGTCATTTTGGTGGGTGTAGGTGCCCTGTCAGGACAGGGCTGTACACAGGTGTTTCTGTGCAAGGCTACAGATGAGGTTAAGAGCGACACCCAGGGGAGGGCCTGATTTAAATCTATAGTAAAACAAATCCAGGTGTGTAATCCCGATTTAAAGATTCTCTTTGCTACTGACTCCTAGACTCCCTTAGGTTTGAAGTGGAAGCAGGCTGATGGAAGTGGCAGTGGGCTCCTGTTTTTGTTTGCTTTTGTTAGCTGTCGTTGCCCATCTTGTGTGCTGCAGTGTACTGCAGGTTCAAGTGAGATAAGACACACAAAACCTGCCTCAGGAAGAGCAAAGATTTAGTTGCTTGGCTGTTCCCACTATTGTTTCATGCTCCTTTCACTGTTTCAATCAGAGTGAAACCAAACAGTGTGGGACAGTTTGTTTAGGTTTTGAGTGTGGAGTAAATCTTATGCTTACAGTTATGTCCTTGAATTGTTGACAGCTGTTTGAACAGATAGAGGACTACTGAATCTAGCGAAACGAAAGCTGCAGGGGCACTAACTGTTCCTCCCAAACTGAGAAATGCAGTAAGTGTGGTCAAACAAATCTCAGTCTTCATTACTCTCTGAACTAGCTGTTTAAATGAGGTATGTGCGTGCACATGCCCAGGCTCCACTGACTCTCCTTTGGCTCTCTTGCACAAAAGTCAGTTCAGAGAGAGATCAGAGGGTGCTTCAGTGCACCTGTGGCAAGTTGCTGTGACTGGGAAGCCTGTTCACCCTTCCACTACAGTCCTCATGCTAGCATATTTCAAATCAGCCTTGGGATTTTGCTCTTAGAGTGTTTCCTGGTCTGACAGACTGTCCCAGCCCCACCTCTTGCTCTGCAAGAGTTACACAGAACAGTGCAGGATGCTATTCTTCACTCAGGTGTACCAGTGCTTTCACTTTCTGAAGCTCCTTTTTACCAGGAAAAGCAACTGTAGGTGAATTTAGTTTTTCCTGATGGTAAAGAAGTGCTTTGTACAGAGTTTGGGGGGAAAACAGCAACGACTGGCTCTGGGTCCTGAGGCAGGACTATAGCTGTCAGGGAGAAGAAATTCTTAGAAAAGGCTAAATAAGGAAACTTGCTATCACTATGGCTAGGCTTATAGAATCATAGAATCACAGAATAACCTGAGTTGGAAGGAACCCACAAGGATCATTGAGTCTAACTCCTATTTCTGCATAGGACAACCCCAACATTCACACTGTGTGTCTGAGGGCATTGTCCAAATGCTTCTTGAATATTGTCGGGGCTGGCGCTGTGACTACTTCTCTGGGGAGCTGTTCCAGTGCTCCAGCACCCTCTGAGTGAAGAATATCCTGATATCCAACCGAAACCTCCCCTGACACATCTTCCTGCCATTCTCTTGAGTCCTATCGTTGGTCACCAGAGAGAAGAGATCAGCACCTGCTCCTCCTCCTTCCCTTGTGAGGAAACAGTAGATGGCTATGAGGTCCCTCCACAGTCTTCTCCAGGCTGAACAGACCCAAGTGACATCAGCCTCTCCTCATATGATTTCTCCTCTAGACCCTTCACCAGCTTTGTGGTCCTCTTCTGGTTACTCTCCAATAGCTTGATGTTGTTTTTATACTGTGGTGCCCAAAACTGCACACAGTACTTGAGGGAGGGCCTCACCAGTGCAGAGTAGACTGGGACAGTCACCTCCCTCGACTGGCTGGCAGTGCCGTGCTTGATGCACCTTAAGACACGGTTGGCTCTCTTGGCTGCCAGGGCAGGCTGTTGGCTCGTGTTCAACTTGATGTCAACCAGAACCCCCAGGTCCCTCTCTGCAGGGCTACTCTCCAGCCTCTCACTCCCCAGTCTGTGTGTGTATCCAGGGCTGCGTGTCCCAGGTGCAAAACCCAGTGCTTAGAATCATCTGGTTGGAAAAGACCTCTGAGATCGTAGACTCCAACCATTCCTGTCCGCTACTAAACCATGCCACCTGAAACTCATTTACCCGTCTTTTAACCACCTCCAGGGTTAACAACTCAAACATCTCCCTGGGCAGCTGTTCCAGTGCCTGATCACCCTTTCAGTGAAGAAAATTTTCCTGATGTCTAAACTGAACCCTGTGGTTGTGGACATTCCCTCTCATCATATCATGTGTCACTTGCGAGAAGAGACCAGCAACCAACTAGCCTCAACCTCCTGTTCAAGTAGTTGTAGACAGCGATGGCGTCTGCCCTCAGCCTCCTCTAAGCTAAACAACTCTTGTTTCCTCAACCACAACTCACAGGACTTGATCTCCAGCCCCTTCACCAGCCTCGTCACCCATCTCTGGACGTGCTGCAGCACCTCAAATTCCTTCTTGTACTGAGGGGCCCAGAACTGAACACAGTACTCGAGGTGTGGCCTCACCAGTGCTGAGTACAAGGGCACAATCACTTCCCTGGTCCTGCTGGGCACACTGGTTTTGGTACAGGCCAAGATGCCACTGGCCTCTTCGCCACCTGGGCACACTACTGGCTCATATTCAGTCAGCTGTCAACCAGCATACCCAGTTCCTTCTCCTCCAAGCAACTTTCCAACTATTCTTCCCCATGCCTGTAACGCTGCCTGGGGTTGTTGTGTTCCAGGTGCAGGACTCGGTACTTGGTGTTGTTGAACCTCATCCCGTTGGTCTCAGCCCGTCGATCCAGCCTGTCCAGGTCCCTCTGCAGAGCCTCCCTTCCTTCAAGCAGATCAACACTGCCACCCAGCTTAGTGTCATCTGCAAACATAAGGGTGCACTCGGTCCCTTCACCCAGATCATTGATAAAGATATTGAACAGGACTAGACCCAGCAATGAACCCTGGGCAACACCACTCATGACTGGTTTCCAACTGGCTTTAACTCCATTTACCACCACCCTCTGGGCCTGGCCATCCAGCCAGTTTTTTGCCAGCAGAGGGTGTGCCTGTCCAGGCCAAAGGCAGCCAGTTTCTCAATCAGAATACTGTGAGAAATGGTGTCAAAGGCTTTACAAAAGTCCAGGTACACCATATCCAAAGCCTTTCCCTTGTCCATTAAATGGGTAACCTTGTCGTAGAAGGAGATCAGATTGGATCTGCCTTTCATAAAGTCATGCTGACTGGGCCTGATCACCTGATTGTCCTGTGCGTGCTATATGATAGCACTCAAGATGATCTACCGTCGTTAAACTTCATGTGGTTGGCCGTTGGCCATTGCCCAACTCTCCAGTCTGTCCAGATACCTCTGCAGGCTTTCTCTGCCCTCTAGATTGTCAGCTTCTCACCCCACCTTTGTGTCATCAGTATACTTAGTTAGTAAACCCTTGAGTCCTGAAGAGTGCTGGTCCTAAGATGGACCCCCGTGGAACCCCACTAGAGTCTGGTTGCCAGCCCAATGTCACCCTATTCACTGTGACACTTTGAGCCTGACCCACCAGCCAATTGCTCACCCACTGCATTATGTGTTTATCCAGCTAGATCCTGGGCATCTTGTTTGTGAGGGTACTATGGAAGACAGTATCAAAGGCCTTGCTGAAATCTAGAAAGATCACATCAACTGGTTTTCCTTGGTCAATCAGGTGGGTGACCCTTCCATAGAAGAAAATCAAGTTTGTCAGGCATGGCCTTCCCTTTATAAACCGGTGCTGACTGGTTTATAAACCAGAGCTGCATTGTCTTTCAGGTGTTTTTTAGTAGCACTCAGAATAATCTTCTCCATAATCTCACCAGGCACTGCAGTGAATCTGATAGACCTGTAGTTACTGGGATCATCCCTGCTACCCTTCTTGAAGACTGTCTTGTCCCAGTTCCTGTGTGGCTGTGTGCCACAGCCATGTCTTGGCTATAGAAGTTTGCAACCTCATCCAAGCATGGGCTTCTAAGCAAAGGAGATATGGATATATTCATAGAGGGACTCTCAGATTGCTCTGGCAGGTTCCCAGGCTTAGCTGCTTAGTGCACTGCAGCAGATGTCTATAAATCAATGTATTCACAGCTTGGATATCCTTTAGGGTGCATGTGTCACTGTCCAGGATACAGGATGGAAGAAGAGAGGAGAAGGCTATAAGGAAACCTGTGTAGACAGAAAGTAAGAGTATTAGTATGAAGAGACTGGAAAATACAGAGCAGACTTGTATATGCTGTCATGGAGCCAAAGTAGTGATGACTGTAGACTGCCTGGGTCCTCCTCAGAAAGGATGGGAGCACTAGGTACAGTTGCTGAGACATGGACAGTAAAGGCAGCTTCCATGTCAGCGCTTGACACAAGGCTGTGGCTACAGGAAGGAGCAGGATGAAGGGATAAGTTTCTTGGGTGTTCTGAATTTAACTACATCTTGTTATATACATACATATCTTCTTTGCATGTCCTTACACCATATGGCATAGCAAACTGTTCCACTGTATGTATGAGTAGTGCTGGGGGATAACTTGGTGTTGCGGAGGAGAGGAAAGTATAGGCATTAATGGCAATAGCTGTTCCTAAATAGATGTACTACAAATTAAACCTCAATGTACTAGGACTATTAACTAACAGGTCTTCCGAATTGGACCAAATTTCTTTTAATAAAACATTGTCTGAAGATCATGGGTGTCCATAATTGTATGTAATAAAGCTTTGTTGTGCTCAAGACATCCCATTTTACACTTACACAGACAACAGCTACTTTGAAAGAACAATATGACCACCCCAGTACTTTGCCTGAGAGTTGCAAAGCCAGCATTCTATTGGAGTGATGTGCTCTGTGGAGAGGGCTTGAGAGCATTTTTTGTGTGTCTCTGAACTTCACTGAATGTGATCCCTGTGCAGGTCATTAGAGCAATCTGCTTCTAATTGGAGTGCAGGTTTTTGCAACATGAGATGAAGAGCATGCTTATTAAAATTAATTTCCACTTAAGCCAAAGTTGCTTCAATGGGATTATTCAAGTTTTTTCAAAGCCGTGTTGTGTAGCCTTGATTTAGCCGAGGATTGTACTCAGTATCATCAGACTTAGCAGGAACTCACCCTATTAAGTAGGAAAAACCTCAACCAACCCTCCAAAGAAAACCTTGCACTTCTGACATTAAAATGTAAATACCAAGCAGTTGCATTCCTTAGCTAAGTCTTAAGCTGATGGGTGTTTAGCCTTTTGCATATCTTAAAAATCTTAAAGATTTTATAAAAAGGCAGGTCAAGATCTCAGTATAACAATCTGGCTGTAGGACAGAGCAGACTGATTCTGCTTTCATAGGGGTGAAACAACATCAGAGGCTGGAGGTTCATTGCTTTGGCACAGCAATCGTAGAATCCTAGAATCTTCTGGTTGGAAAAGACCTTTGAGATCATTGAGTCCAACAGCACCCATGATCCACTAAACCATGTCCCTTAAAAACTCATCTATCCTTATTCTAAATACCTCCATGGATGGTGACTCAACCACCTCCCTGGGCAGCTGTTCCAGTGCTTGACCACCCTTTCAGTAAAGAAATTATTCCTAATATCAAGTCTGAACCTCCCCTGGCACAACTTACAGTGATTTCCCCTTGTCCTGTTACTTGAGAGAAGGGATCAACACTCACTCTCCCACAGCCTCCTCTCAGGCAGTTGTGGACAGCAATGAGGTCTCCCCTCAGTCTCCTCTTCTCCAAACTAAACAACCCCAGTTCCCTCAGCTGTTCCTCGTAGGACTTATTTTCCAGCCCCTTCACCAGCTTCAATGCCCTTCTCTGGACGCACTCCAACACCTCAATGTCCTTCTTTTACTGAGGGGCCCAGAACTGAACACAGTACTCAAGGTGTGACCTCACCAGTGCCAAGTACAGGGGCCAGTAACCTCCCTGGTCCTGCTGGCCACACTGGTTTTTGATACAGGCCAAGATGCCATTGGCCTTCTTGGTCTTAAATGCAGCGAGAAGATGTAGTCACATCTGTCTCTTCACTTCCTGCATTTAAGTATGACTTCTACACAGTGAATAGCTGGCTTCAGGTGTCCATGTGATAGTTGCATCTGCAAAGCGGGTCTGATTTTTGAGAAAGCACAACTATTGTAAATGAAGTTAGGCTTTGCTATACAGTGTTATAACTCTTAACTAGAAAATTAAAGATGTATGTAAATCCATATACCACTGATCAGTGTTGAGTGTAGGTTTTTTCCCCACCTGTGCAGTAAAAGCACTCGTGTTTTTATTTTTTCCACACGACCAGTTTACGAGAGATGTGGCCTATGTCCTGCCTCTTCACAGTATCACAGTGTCATGAGGTTGGAAAGGACCCCTGAGATCATCAATTCCAACCTATAACCCAACACCCACACTAACACCCACGCTAACACCAACCATCATCTAAATCATGGCACTCAGTGCCTCATCCAGTCTCCCCTTAAATACCTCCAGGGTCCAAGACTCCACCACCTCCCTGGGCAGCGCATTCCAATGACCAATCACCTTTTCAGTGAAGAACTTTTTCTTCACATCAAGCCTAAACTTTCCCTGACGAAGCTTGAGTCCATGCCCTCTAGTTCTGTCACTGGTCACCCGAGAGAAGAGACCAACCCCTGCCCAACTACAACCTCCTTTTAGGTAGTTGTAGAGAGCAATGAGGTTCTCCCCTGAGCCTCCTCTTCTTTAGACTAAACAGCCCCAACTCCCTCAGTCACTCCTCATAGGGCTTGTGCTCCAGCCCCTTCACCATCTTCGTTGCCCTCCTCTGAACACATTCCAGTATCCTAACATCTTTCCCAAACTGGGGGGCCCAGAACTGGACACAATATTCAAGGTGAGGCCTGACCAGTGCCGAGTACAGGGGGACGATAACTTCTCTGGTCCTGCTCCCTACACTATTCCTGATGCAGGCCAGGATGCCATTGGCCTTCTTGGCCACCTGGGCACACTGCTGGCTCATGTTGAGCTTCCTGTCAACCAGTACTCCCAGGTCCTTTTCTGCCTGACTACTCTCCAGCCACTCTGTCCCCAGTCTGTAGCTCTGCATGGGATTGTTGTGCCCAAAATGAAGTACCCGACATTTGGACTTATTAAACATCATCCCATTAGAATCAGCCCAGCTCTCCAATCTGTCCAGGTCCCTCTGTAGGGCCGTCCTACCCTCTAGCAGATCAGCCCTTCCTCCCAGCTTGGTATCATCTGCAAAGTTGCTGATGATGGACTCAATCCCCTCATCCAAATCATCAATAAAGATATTAAACAGGACGGGACCCAACACCGATTCCTGGGGGACACCACTGGTGACCGGCCGCCAACTGGATGAAACACCATTCACCATCACTCTCTGGGCTCGGCCATCCAGCCAATTCCTAACCCCGCACAGAGTGCTCCCGTCTAGGCCACGGGCTGCCAGCTTCCCTAGGAGTCTACTGTGGGAGACAGTGTCAAAGGCCTTGCTGAAGTCCAGGTATACCACATCCACAGCCTTCCTCTCATCCACCAGGCGAGTCACATGGTCGTAAAAGGAGATCAGGTTGGTCAGGCAGGACCTACCCCTCCTAAACCCATGCTGGCTGGGCCTGATCTCTTGGCCGTTCTGCAGGTGGCACATGATTTCACCCAGGATTATCTGTCCCATGATTTTACCTGGGACCGAGGTCAGGCTGACAGGTCTGTAATTACCTGGATCATCCTTACGGCCCTTCTTGTGGATGGGCGTCACATTGGCCAACTTCCAGTCTTCCAGGACCTCTCTAGTGAACCAGGACTGCTGAAAGATGATGGAGAGCGGCTTAGCAAGCTCATCCGCCAGCTCTCTCAGCACCCTAGGATGGATCCCATCCGGCCCCATAGACTTATGAGGGTCCAAGTGGCTCAGCGAGTCTCTAACTTCCTCCTCATGGATTGCAGGAGGGCCATATTTCACCCTGCCCCCATCAACCACTTCAGAGGGCCAACTGTCAAGCGAACAGACATCCTTGCTGTTGAAAACTGAGGCAAAGAAGGCATTAAGTACCTCTGTCTTCTCTGCATCTTTGGTTACTATATTTCTCTCCACATCCAACAAGGAGTGGAGGTCGCTGCCGCCCTTCTTTCTACCATTGATATATTTATGAAAACTCTTCTTATTATCCTTAACAGAAGTGGTCAATTTGAGCTCCAGCTGGGCTTTTGTTTCCCTGATTTTCCTCCTACACGACTTAACAACATCTTTGAACATGACCTGGCTTACGTCCGCTTCTTTCCAACGATGATACATCCTCTTTTTCTTACTTAGTTCCTTCAGAAGTTCCCTACTCATCCAGGCCGGCCGTCTGCCCCTGCGACTCTTCTTACAACACACGGGGACAGCCCGCTCCTGCGCCTTCAAGATTTCATTCTTGAAGTGCATCCAGCCTTCCTGGACCCCCTTGCCACTAAGAGCTATTTCCCAGGGTACTTTCTTGACCAGTTCCTTAAATAATCCAAAATCTGCCCGTCGAAAGTACAGCATCGATGTTTTTACATTGTTTAAAGAGAACTCAGTTATCTCATGATCACTACACCCCAGACAGCCTCCGACAACAACATCACCCACTAGCCTTTCTTTGTTTGTAAACAGCAGGTCAAGAAGAGCCTCACCCCTGGTGGGCTCACTCACCAGCTGTGACAGAAAGCAGTCCTCAATACACTCTAGGAACCTCCTGGACTGCCTCCTCTCAGCAGTGTTAAGTTCCCAGCAGATATCTGGAAGGTTAAAGTCTCCTAAAAGAACAAGGGCAGCCGATCCAGAGGCAGCCTCCAGCAGTTTAATCAACAGAAGATCCAAATCCTCCTCTTGGTCGGGTGGTCTGTAACACACTCCAACCAGGAGGTCAGACCTGACTACCCCTGTGACTCTTACCCGTAGGCACTCAACCTGGTCATCACCAATCTCTACTTCAACAGCATCCAGGGTTTCCCTAGTATAGAGGGCCACTCCTCCACCCTTCTTCTCATGCCTGTCTCTCCTGAAGAGCCTGTAGCCTTCCATGGCAGCACTCCAGTTATGACAGTCGTTCCACCACTCTTGCATCCTTCCTGCTCTTTGCTGTGGTTGCCCTTAAGTATACCACAAAGCCATCAAGCTGCCTAGTCATGCTGCACTCCATCTTTCACCTTTCCAGAACTGAAGTATCATCTTTTCCTTCCAGTTACCAGAGAGACCTGGAGGGTCTACCTGGAGTGGTGCTCTGCTTATATATTTGCCAGTATTTTTTAAAGGGAAGTGGAGCAGTTCAACTATAAAAGAAAAATCAGCCGGAGTCTGCAACGTGACCCAAAACCACCTCCTGGTGGTGCTGCCGCCATACATATTGTGGCTGGATACACCTTACTCCACACCTGAAGCTAAGCTAGTGAGTACCTGGGTGGAGGACTGAGGTGGCATGTTGGCCACTAGCAGAGCAAGAGTCTGGCTAAAATTGGCAGATATGCAGACCTGGCAGCTGCGTCCTTTTGCTGCTGGCTGCCTGCTTGTTTGGTCTAAGTTCCTTGATGCTTTCTTGCGTCTCAGGCATTCCAGTGCTGGGACTGCTGTGGGAAGAAAACGTGTGACTGGCCAAAAGCAATCAACTGGTTAATTTGGCTTGCAGAGGGACCCTACTAGTACCTTGTTTACTGGTCCCATAAATGATGTGGTGATTTCTTTACAGTACTTAATTCTTTATGTTGATGAAAGCCTTGTATGTGCTTTTCTAATTTATGTAACTTGTGAAAGATTAAAAAATACATCTATTAATATTTGGAGCTACCCAAATATAAACAAAATATAAACAAAACCTATCAAAACCAGCACCATCAGGATTTTCTGAAACTGTCAATCAGTTTCAAGCAGAGCAAACAGTTTCTCTTGCTTTGTGTGTTAATGTTAACAAATTCAGGGGTTAGAGTTTGCGTTTACATGCATGCAGTATTTTTTGGGTTTGTTTTTGCTATTTCTCTACATATAAGGCACAAGAGCAACTCATCTCTCCTTCCGCTAAATGTACTTTTACTTTTTCAAAGGAGGTGGCTTTGTCCACTAGAAACTGTGGCTCAGCATGCTAATAAAACTCACTTTATGCCTTTAAAATGTTCATTCAAAGTGGCCTGGCTGGCTTACAGTAGCTGTGTGGGTGGACTGTCCTTGAATTTTGTCGACTTAATTTAGTACTACACAATACCCAGTGATGGAAAACAGCTATAAATTGTCTGTGCACAGCCATGCATTATTGATAAAGGGTAGAATAAGCTCCACAATTTCTTTATTTTATGTTGTTAGTGCAACAGCTGGCTGATTTGCTAAGACTTTTTTTCCCCTATTGGCAGTAAAATATCTCTTCATTTTGAACTCTGAATTTCCTCCTGAATTTTGATTTGTGTGGGGGTGAAAGCTTGCTTTTTCTTCAGTGCTACTAAATCTAACAGAAATGTTTCTAGATGGAGTAGAAACAAGCTTCATTTCTAGGAGCACTAAGCAAACAGTATGTTTGACTATAGGCAGAAGACAGGGCTTTTTAAATTGCCACTAATATTTAGAAATGGAAAATGGGGAATAAAGTGTCATCGTAGAATTTTTTTAAAAATCCTCAAATATACGTGATTTGGCATATGCCTAGAGAAAATGCTTTACAGTTAGTTGGGTGTGTTTTGTAATTTCAGTGTTCCTTCAAAGTTTATGAAAAATCTCAATAGTCTTAAATTTGTCAAGCTTTTTTTTTTCCTGTTGACACTTATGATGACTAGAGAGTCTACTGAATGTAATTTGCATATAAAACTGTGCTGTAAACTAAACAGTTCTTCCCCTGTAGTTGAACAAAGGTACAATGAGCTGCTGAACACTCTGAAAATTAATAAATAAATAAGGAGGTAAAAAAAGCTTTGCCGGCAAAAATATCAAAAGCTTAGTCTTCCCAAAAATTGTCCAACACTGAAGCTTTTTTTTAAGCTATAATTTCTGGAATGGTAGCTTCCCACAGATTGTTATTCTAATACAGACAAGGGAATGTACAGTTTGTGGCAAACAAGTATTGTATTTGAATATGGAATTATTTTCCTATTTTATACGTGTGCATAGATATCCCTTGGTAGAAGCATTTCAGAGCATTACTGACTTTTTGTTTCCCTTGTAAAAGTGTTAAGGTAGTGGAGAGTATGAATATAGTTGATGTTTTTCTTTATTCCATGAAGAATTGTTGCGATTAGTTTAGCTTTCCATATATTTACAGCCTTTCAAAAAGTTATTAAGTAATGAAGCAATTAAACTGGTTGTGTAGTTTTCCTGCCTCCTGATGAAAAGTAACGGAGAAAGGGCTAACATGATTGACAGAGGCTTGCTGGAGATTTACATTGAGAATAACTCATTCTTCAGAACTTTGTCATTTTCTGATGAGAATTGTGGGGTAAATCAAATACAGTGGCTGCGAATGATTAAAATGCCGAAGTTATGAATTCTTACTGACTTTGTAAATCTCTTAACTCCTTCAGTGGTAGTATAAAATCATTTGTCTTAAAGAGGTCTTGGGGCTCTGAGGATTTAAATGAAGCCTTCAGCATCTTGAAGCAGACTATTTTGATATCCACGATCATGAATTTTGTGGCTTGCTTGATGCATAGACAGCTGTTAATGGAAGTGGAACAAAAGGTTTTCCATAGGCCACGTGATAGGTCTATGACAAATTGCTCGATTTAATCAAACTGGCAAATTTTTAAAGTATGTCAAATGTTTATGTAATTCAGGCATGATACAGGTAGCTAAAAATTCTGTGCTGGTTGAAGATGATACGTTTGATTTGATCTTCCAGAAAATACCAAAGATTGACATGCCTTGATTTTTGTTTTTTGGAGAACGCATGCAGCGGTTTCTGGTTTTGTCCGGAAGGACAGACTTCAGCCATAGTGCTGCAACTCTGGCTTTGTTACAATTTTGTTCTATTGAGATGGTCTTGGAGTATGAAGGAGTGTGTATAATTTTTTTCTGAAACAAATATATTATCATAGAGAAACACAATTTCAAAAATTCTTTGTTCTTGGTATTTGTTTTAAAGATCAGCTGTTACTGGCATTGTTAGTGGCTACAGTAATAAAAAACTGAAAGATTGAAGAAACATCATAAAGTACAATAGGAATACATTCTCCTGCTCTGCCTCCAGACATTCTTTGCAGGTATCTGACCTCTTCATTACCCCTCTGAAAGTCAATCAGAAGTAGTCAAATGTGAACACGGAAGAGTTTTAATGCAATTTGACATTGTTTTGCTTCTTTGTAGTAACCAAATATTTCTGAGTCTGGAAAAGTCAAGTGACTTTCAGAAAGCTACCTAGATTAGAAATCTGCTATGCAAGTCACCTGGGTGTTGCTTGCTATGATCCCAAGTGTTTTACCTTTGGGAAAGCAATGGTGGAGAAAGACCTTAAGGGTGGGATGGATGAGGTGGTAAGAGACTGCTTTTGCTGGACTGATTGCTGCTGACCACGGTCAAAACACGGGGAGAGCTGTAGCAAAATCCCCTGTAAGTATGGCTTTCAAAAACATGAGAAAAAGCAATGGAACAAAATCAGTATTTGTAATCCTATACAGCCAGTGCATGCGTTGCAGAAACACAGGACTTGGAAGTAGCTGATTTAAAAAAAAAAACCCACATTTTTAGTTTCCCCAAGGGAAAACATGGGGAGACTTTTCTTAACAGTCAAATAAATGCAAAGTGGAAGGGGAGCAGTGAGACAAGTTGGCGTGGCTTTTGAACAAAAGTTATATGACAGCCTTCTATTTCTTTACAGTTTCTTTTCAACTGGGTCAAAATATATAATATTGGTTTATTTTTTTTCCCAGTATTGGATTTAAAGTAGGAGGGGAGTAGGGTGAAACCCTTGAACTATTTCTGAAAGGTACTGCCTAAAATATTCACTTTTTCAAAGCGTGGAGCAGGAAGATAAAATGTATGTGTTTGCATCCATCCTGTTGTAACACCAAATGCTTTGTCTATAACAAGCTGCAGCATGCCCTATTATAAGGAAAAGAAAACTCTTTTTTTCTGTTCTCTCTTCCCTTTGTACAAAAGATATATAAAACTTGTTTGGTTGGGACAAATTTCAGCAGCCTCTTCCAGGTTTGATCAGTGTTGTGAAACCTGTCTTGGTTGTCATGGAGATGCCTTGTGCTCCCATTACATCGCTATTGAACCTTGGGTGGGATTACTGCTTATTGCAGGACATAGTAGTTCAGTCTGTCTGCAGTACTTTCGCTTGTTCTGCCAGCTAGGTTGCAGGACTTGCTTATCCAGTGCAACACAAGTGCATCACTGTGGACAAAATATTTTTTCTTTTCCTTTTTGTTGTTACAGTATCCTGCCTGCCACTAACTTGGGAGAGACAACTAGGATAATGAATTAAATGCTGATTTTATCAAATTACGATTGATAATAATGCTGTTACCTGCTATGAGGTGTTCTGCAGTGACAGAAACTGCTTCTTGATGAGTCCATTTAATAGATACCTAGCCCAGACTGTCAGCTGTTGAAGTAATGACTTTTCTGCAAAACTTGCTTTAAGTAGAGCTATGTCCTTGCCCAATGTCTGTAATCATAATAACTAATCACATTTTGTTCTTCTAGAGGCCTCTATTGATTATCTTTCCACAATGAAGCTGGTGAGTCCTTTCTCTTTTGCAAAGGGCAGATCACTTTCAGCCTTCTCCCAAAACTACCGTTTTGGCTGGCAACTCTCATGCAGTTTCCATGAAATGTGGTGAGCCAAAGTGCTTACCTGTCTGCTATATATAGCATATACAGCCCTAGGATGCTTTCCTGTTGTTCTCCTCCTCCCCTTCCCCCTTTCCTCCTCCTTTCCATGCTGCTGTAAATGAGGGTGCTCAGGGATAACTGCATAGATTTTCCCTGTATGTATCAATGCAAACATGGCTAAGCTGTATGCAATATAAATAAATGTGGTTAGAAATGTCATAAGAATTGCAAGATAGGTTGAAACTGAGTTATTGTGTTTGGGAAAATGATTGTGCCTCCAACTAATTACAAAATAATTGAATAAGCAGTTAGGTGTCGGTTCATTGCAAACTTTTAAGTGCCTGAAACATGATCTTTTTTTTTAGTGCTGAATTTTGCTTTGAAATGGAAAATGGAGTAAATAAGTTTTGGATCTGGCATGATCCTAAGCTGTTTTTCAAGGTTCCTCACCCTTCCTCCTTCTTATTTAACACAATATATTCCTGTACACCTGGAATACTGTGCGATAAAAATGCAGGATTTTATTTATATTGTTTTGTTTGTTTTAATTATTTTCTGCTAGACAAATTGTATTCCTGAAAGCTTTTGTAGTATACCTATAGGAAAGGGAGTGCTGGAAGGTGAGGTTTAAAAAAAATACAAAATAACCTAGAGAACACCATTATAAGGGGGCATCATGAATGATAGGGCTTAATGTGTCTTAAACCCAAGGAATTCTTCCCCCAGTAGTTCTGAGATAAGTACAACTTTTAAGGAGTCACCACTTTGATGTGGAGCCTATAGTTTACTTTGGAGTGAAATCACAAGTGAATTCAGTGGGATTTGTTGTGACTGTGCTTCATTTGCCTTGGCCTCAGGTGTTTTCTGCTGCCTCGATTCCAGACAGTGACAGCTGTTTAAACAGCTGGAGGCTGCCTCTAGATCGGCTGCCCTTATTCTTTTAGGAGACTTTAACCTTCCAGATATCTGCTGGAAACTTAACACTGCTGAGAGGAGGCAGTCCAGGAGGTTCTTAGAGTGTATTGAGGACTGCTTTTTGTCACAGCTGGTGAGTGAGTCCACCAGGGGTGAGGCTCTGCTTGACTTGCTGTTTACAAACAAAGAGTGGTTGGTGAGTCATGTTGTTGTCGGAGGATGTCTAGGGTCTAGTGATCATGAAATAATTGAGTTCTCTCTGAACAATGTAATAGGAAAAGCCAGGAACAGAACATCGATGCTGGACTTTAGGCGGGCAGATTTTGGATTATTTAAGGAACTGGTCAGGAAAGTGCCCTGGGAAATAGCTCTTAGTGGCAAGGGGGTCCAGGAAGGCTGGATACACTTCAAGAATGAAATTTTGCAGGCGCAGGAGCGGGCTGTCCCTGTGTGTTGTAAGAAGAGTCGTAGGGGCAGACGGCCAGCCTGGATGAGTAGGGAACTTCTGAAGGAACTAAGTAAGAAAAAGAGGATGTATCATCGTTGGAAAGAAGGGGATGTAGGCCAGGTCATGTTCAAGGATGTTGTTAAGTCGTGTAGGAGGAAAATCAGGGAAGCAAAAGCCCAGCTGGAGCTCAAATTGGCCATTTCTGTTAAGGACAATAAGAAGAGTTTTTATAAATACATCAATGGCAGAAAGAAGGGCGGCAGCGACCTCCACTCCTTGTTGGATGTGGAGGGAAATATAGTAACCAAAGATGCAGAGAAGGCTGAGGTACTTAATGCCTTCTTTGCCTCAGTTTTTAACAGCAAGGATGTCAGCTCGCTTGACAGTTGGCCCTCTGAAGTGGTTGATGGGGGCAGGGTGAAATATGGCCCTCCTGCAATCCATGAGGAGGAGGTTAGAGACCTGCTGAGCCGCTTGGACCCTCATAAGTCTATGGGGCCGGATGGGTTTCATCCTAGGGTGCTGAGAGAGCTGGCGGATGAGCTTGCTAAGCCGCTCTCCATCATCTTTCAGCAGTCCTGGCTCTCTGGAGAGGTCCCGGAAGACTGGAAGTTGGCCAATGTGACGCCCATCCACAAGAAGGGCTGTAAGGATGATCCAGGTAATTACAGACCTGTCAGCCTGACCTCGGTCCCAGGTAAAATCATGGAGAAGATAATCCTGGGTGAAATCATGCACCACCTGCAGAACGGTCAAGAAATCAGGCCCAGCCAGCATGGATTTAGGAGGGGTAGGTCCTGCCTGACCAACCTGATCTCCTTTTACGACCATGTGACTCGCCTGGTGGATGAGAGGAAGGCTGTGGATGTGGTATACCTGGACTTCAGCAAGGCCTTTGACACTGTCTCCCACAGTAGACTCCTAGGGAAGCTGGCAGCCCGTGGCCTAGATGGGAGCACTTTGTGCTAGGTTAGGAATTGGCTGGATGGCCAAGCCCAAAGAGTGATGGTGAATGGTGTTTCATCCAGTTGGCGGCCGGTCACCAGTGGTGTCCCCCAGGGATCGGTATTGGGTCCCGTCCTGTTTAATATCTTTATTGACGATTTGGATGAGGGGATTGAGTCCATCATCAGCAAGTTTGCAGATGATACCAAGCTGGGAGGAAGAGTTGATCTGTTAGAGGGTAGGATGGTCCTACAGAGGGACCTGGACAGATTGGAGAGCTGGGCTGATTCTAATGGGATGATGTTTAATAAGTCCAAATGTCGGGTACTTCATTTTGGACACTACAATCCCATGCAGAGCTACAGACTGGGGACAGAGTGGCTAGAGAGTAGTCAGGCAGAAAAGGACCTGGGAGTGCTGGTGGACAGGAAGCTCAACATGAGCCAGCAGTGTGCCCAGGTGGCCAAGAAGGCCAATGGCATCCTGGCCTGCATCAGGAATAGTGTAGTAAGCAGGACCAGAGAAGTTATCGTCCCCCTACTCGGCACTGGTCAGGCCTCACCTTGAATATTGTGTCCAGTTCTGGGCCCCCCAGTATGGGAAAGGTGTTAGGATACTGGAATGTGTTCAGAGGAGGGCAACGAAGATGGTGAGGGGGCTGGAGCACAAGCCCTATGAGGAGCGACTGAGGGAATTGGGGCTGTTTAGCCTGGAGAAGAGGAGGCTCAGTGGAGACCTCATTGCTCTCTACAACTACCTAAAAGGAGGTTGTAGTCGGGCAGGGGTTGGTCTCTTCTCTCAGGTGACCAGTGGCAGAACCAGAGGGCATGGACTTAAGCTTCATCAGGGAAAGTTTAGACTTGATGTGAGGAAAAAATTCTTCACTGAAAGGGGGATTGGCCATTGGAATGGGCTGCCCAGGGAGGTGGTGGAGTCACCGACCCTGGAGGTGTTTAAAAGGAGACTGGATGAGGCACTGAGTGCCATTGTCTAGATGATGGTTGGTGTTAGTGTTGGTGTTATTGTTAGGTTATAGGTTGGACTTGATGATCTCAGAGGTCCTTTCCAACCTTGTGATACTGTGATACTGTGATGCAGGATTGCAGCTGCCTGTAGAGATGCATCAGCAGGGATAATTTAGCTTCGCTGATGTAGAAGAATGCGAGGGAGAATATGCTTACTGTTACTTCCCAAGGATGAGCGTGAAGGTTCAGGTGCTGACAATGTCACTGATGTACAAAACAGATTTAGGCACAGGCACTTAGGAGTTGTTGCAGCTGAATGTAGCTCTCAGCCCTCAAGGCGTCAATGGAAAATTTGTCATCTACTTTGCTGAAAGTCTAATAGCTACTGTACTTGAAATATTCCTTCGAAATCTCAAAGTAAAAGAGTTTTCATGCTAAATTCAAAAGGGTGGCAAGACATCTAATTTTAAATCTGTCCTTGGAGAATGATGGATTATTGCTTATTCTGGCCAAAATAAAAATTGTAGGAAAGAAGGAAAATGTTTTTTTGCTAGGTTGCCCCCAATTTATGAGTACCATCCATCCAAAACTTGTTTCTCTGTCACATCACTTCAAGTTAACTTCATTGTGCTCCAAATTGTGTATTATGAAATTAAGTACCAGCTTCTCTCTGCTTTAAAAAGGACGGGGGAGGAAGGCATATTTCAGCGGGATTCTTGATGTTTTAAGGAGAAATACAGAAGCCAGGAGACTGCCCTTCAAAGTCATAGTAACTGATGGGATTTCTATTCAGGGAGGAGTTTGGCTAGTTTGTTGTAACTTTGCAACAGAAATATGCATCTCATTATTTTATGTGTCTATATTTATTTAACTTTTGGCTGTGCATTTTAAGTTGCCTGTAAAATTCATTGCTGGCTAAAATCAGACTAAGCAGGTAAGCACAGATTTAAATGCATGGTACTGTGGCTTGGTGGAGGCTGGTTAACTGGACCTGGCTTTTAATTGAAAATGTATAGTAATAAGAATCAGTAGTTTATGTAAAACATGAATCTCCTTTTGGTCAGCACAAGCAATTTTTCTTTGTTAAAAAGAAAGGGGGTTGCTTGAGCATTGTATACTTTGCTAGATACCTGAAGCAATTTGATCTATCAGTAGTCAAGTAATTATTTGGACTGTGGAAATGGGTTTTCTATTTAGACACCTAGAAAAAAAAGTGCTCAGAACTACAAGAAATTTTGAAGAGAAAGGAGTCTTATAAACACAAAGAACTTGGGGATATACATGGGCAATGAACTGTAGTCTGAAGGAATTGATAGAGGAAAAGAAGCTTTCTTCTGCTGGTTCACTCTGCAGCCTTGAGCATCTCCTCTGTAATAGTTTTTCTCCTCAGAAGAAGAATATCTGCCCAACATTTCCTGTGATGTTAACCATTTTTTGAACACATATGGTTGGCTTAATTTTGTAAAGATTTGTCTGTGTGCTTCAAAGTTGGGTAACTTTTTTTTTTTTTAATTTTGAGATGGCTAATGTAAAGAGCAACAAAAGCTCTGAAGCCCGGATTTTGCAAGGAATATTTATGAGCATTATTTCAGCTGTAAATAGCTTCAGAATTTGACTTCCTCTTGTGTTGGTGATTAGGGGTTGCCTAATATAGTACTACAAATTCTTCTTTTCTTGTGTACGGCACTTCTGAAAAGGCTATGAGAGTGATGGTACTGATAATTCATTTAGGTCAGATATGACAGCAGTTGTTATCCAGAGCACTCCGACCTGTGGACTTTCATCTCTGAATACATACGCTTTTTGTATAGAAGTTGTGAATATATAGGCAGGACCACATAGAAAGGCAATATGAGAGTCTGTAAGAAGAGAAGACAGGTGTGAAGGAAGGATATGTAGGAGATAACAAGACTTCAGAGAAGATGGCAAGCCACAACACTGTTCTACTTGTGCAGACTTTTTTGATGCAGTATAAGGTTTGTTGTGCTGGTGTATGGATCGTTGTGGAAAACAGGTCTTGTGGAAAGTGTGGGCATAGTTCTCTATTTTTTCTTAGAGGATTTGAAAAAGAAGATTGAACACACTGAATATCTCAGCAGCAACTGGCTTGTAAAGAGACTGAGAAGAAAGAGTTCATATAATGGTATTTTTCCATATTCCTTGATCTGTGCAACACTCTCAGACAAAGTGAGGGAAACAGATTTATTTTTTACTGAGGAGGTACCTAGTTCACCGGAAGTTTTAAAACTTGCTAGCAGCGGCAAGGGTACTCTCTTAGATGGGAAACAGTTGTCTCTGGTCAGGCCAGGCAGGAACTGGGAAAAAAAGAGTTTAAATTATGAAAGCTATTTGGTTTGTCAATAGTTTGTGAATCCTAAATGTGAGTTATGAGAGTTATTTTGTAGTAATGTGGTTAAAAATAGTTTACAGAAGGGAATGTGTTGATATCCAGTTAATCTGTACAGCCTACAGCTGTTTGTGTATTTTTAAATCTCAATAAATACAATGGTGGTACTAGAAAAATAAGTAACTGGATAAGAACAAAGCTTCATTGAGAACATTGCAACTTTGCAGTGGATTTTATTTGTTGTTTTGCTGCAGATGGTTCCTGCCTCCTGCAGAGAGAAATTCCTTAAAAAAAAACAAAGGAGGGGAGAAATAGAAGATTTTCCATGTTCCTTATTTTTTTTTTCCATTTTCTCTGCATAATCTCTCTGTTTCCCTTGTGTTTTCTTTGCTGAGTGTTCTGGAAGGGCCTTCTGCTTCAATAATACAATTATATCATGAGTGTGTTGCAGCTCGATATTTTGTTAGTGTTCCCTGAAGACTAGTGAGAAGTGGTAGCATTGAAGTGGATTAACAGATTAAAGGACCTGTCATTTACAGAATTGTGTTGGTACACTGTCTCTCACCATATCGCAAAACAAGTACAGGAAAACGATCGATGCAGATTTTTAAGCAATTGCCTGGCATTAGCCTTCAGTAAAATTTTTGCTACATTGGTTATGTGTGGACTTGTCGCCTCACGACCTTGTGTTTGGGTCTATACTGAGTGCTTTCAGCTACGTGTGCAGCAAAGAGGTGGGAGTACTGATCTTGGAGGTCAGCCTTGATTGTGAGTTTTCCAGTGACTGGGGGTGTCTAGTGACCTCAGGTGACAGTACCTTAGCAGATGGCCCCTGATTCATTGTTCTTGCAATGCTGTTTGGTGTTTTTGAACTTATTAATGAGACCTAACATCCTACCATAGTGACAAGCTCATAGTTACCAAGGTTATAAAACCTTTCTCTAGCACTGGGTTTAAAATGGCCTTGCTTTCCCTGAGAACGTTTAGCATATGTTTAGAGTTGTGGGTTTGGACAGAGTAAGTACTGCAGTAACAACTGAGTGCAGAATTTTGGTGCAGGAAATGCGTGTGTGCATTGTTGTCGGAGGCTGTCTGGGGTGTAGTGATCATGAGATAATTGAGTTCTCTCTGAACAATGTAATAAGAAAAGCCAGGAACAGAACATCGATGCTGGACTTTAGGCGGGCAGATTTTGGATTATTTAAGGAACTGGTCAGGAAAGTGCCCTGGGAAATAGCTCTTAGTGGCAAGGGGGTCCAGGAAGGCTGGATACACTTCAAGAATGAAATTTTGCAGGCGCAGGAGCGGGCTGTCCCTGTGTGTTGTAAGAAGAGTCGTAGGGGCAGACGGCCGGCCTGGATGAGTAGGGAACTTCTGAAGGAACTAAGTAAGAAAAAGAGGATGTATCATCGTTGGAAAGAAGGGGATGTAGGCCAGGACATGTTCAAGGATGTTGTTAAGTCGTGTAGGAGGAAAATCAGGGAAGCAAAAGCCCAGCTGGAGCTCAAATTGGCCACTTCTGTTAAGGACAATAAGAAGAGTTTTTATAAATACATCAATGGCAGAAAGAAGGGCGGCAGCGACCTCCACTCCTTGTTGGATGTGGAGGGAAATATAGTAACCAGAGATGCAGAGAAGGCTGAGGTACTTAATGCCTTCTTTGCCTCAGTTTTTAACAGCAAGGATGTCAGCTCGCTTGACAATTGGCCCTCTGAAGTGGTTGATGGGGGCAGAGTGAAATATGGCCCTCCTGCAATCCATGAGGAGGAGGTTAGAGACCTGCTGAACCTCTTGGACCCTCATAAGTCTATGGGGCCGGATGGGATCCATCCTAGGGTGCTGAGAGAGCTGGCGGATGAGCTTGCTAAGCCGCTCTCCATCATCTTTCAGCAGTCCTGGCTCTCTGGAGAGGTCCCAGAAGATTGGAAGTTGGCCAATGTGACACCCATCCATAAGAAGGGCCGTAAGGATGATCCAGGTAATTACAGACCTGTCAGCCTGACCTCGGTCCCAGGTAAAATCATGGAGAAGATAATCCTGGGTGAAATCATGCGCCACCTGCAGAACGGTCAAGAGATCAGGCCCAGCCAGCATGGGTTTAGGAGGGGTAGATCCTGCCTGACCAACCTGATCTCCTTTTACGACCATGTGACTCGCCTGGTGGATGAGAGGAAGTCTGTGGATGTGGTATACCTGGACTTTAGCAAGGCCTTTGACACTGTCTCCCACAGTAGACTCTTAGGGAAGCTGGCAGCCCGTGGCCTAGATGGGAGCACTCTGTGCTGGGTTAGGAATTGGCTGGATGGCCGAGCCCAAAGAGTGGTGGTGAATGGTGTCTCATCCAGTTGGTGGCCGGTCACCAGTGGTGTCCCCCAGGAATCGGTATTGGGTCCCGTCCTGTTTAATATCTTTATTGACGATCTGGATGAAGGGCTTGAGTCCATCATCAGCAAATTTGCAGATGATACCAAGCTGGGAGGAAGAGTTGATCTGTTAGAGGGTAGGATGGCCCTACAGAGGGACCTGGACAGATTGGAGAGCTGGGCTGATTCTAATGGGATGATGTTTAATAAGTCCAAATGTTGGGTACTTCATTTTGGAGACAACAGTCCCATGCAGAGCTACAGACTGGGGACAGAGTGGCTGGAGAGTAGTCAGGCAGAAAAGGACCTGTGAGTGCTGGTTGACAGGAGGCTCAACATGAGCCAGCAGTGTGCCCAGGTGGCCAAGAAGGCCAATGGCATCCTGGCCTGCATCAGGAATAGTGTAGTAAGCAGGACCAGAGAAGTTATCGTCCCCCTGTACTCGGCACTGGTCAGGCCTCACCTTGAATACTGTGTCCAGTTCTGGGCCCCCCAATTTTGGAGGGATGTTAGGATACTGGAATGTGTTCAGAGGAGGGCAACGAAGATGGTGAAGGGGCTGGAGCACAAGCCCTATGAGGAGTGACTGAGGGAGTTGGGGCTGTTTAGTCTGAAGAAGAGGAGGCTCAGGGGAGACCTCATTGCTCTCTACAACTACCTAAAAGGAGGTTGTAGTTGGGCAGGGGTTGGTCTCTTCTCTCAGGTGACCAGTGGCAGAACCAGAGGGCATGGACTTAAGCATCGTCAGGGAAAGTTTAGGCTTGATATGAGGAAAAAATTCTTCACTGAAAGGGTGATTGGCCATTGGAATGGGCTGCCCAGGGAGGTGGTGAAGTCACCGACCCTGGAGGTGTTTAAAGGGAGACTGGATGAGGCACTGAGTGCCATGGTTTAGATGATGGTTGGTGTTAGTGTTGGTGTTAGTGTTAGGTTATAGGTTGGACTTGATGATCTCAGAGGTCCTTTCCAACCTTGTGATACTGTGTGTGTACTGTGGTTTTAGAAAGAGCAGATTGGGGTGGGGTGGGGCAGTGCACAGGAAGACAGGAGTACTAAAAACTCTTTCTTAAGGAGAATGGAGAAGACAAGTGTGTGTGTACATTCTGCATGCAGCCGACTGCCCTTCAGCAGATGGTTCTTCAGTTGGAGAAGTTTCCCAGTCTACGTCAAGGCCTAGTTGTGTCTGGAGAGACAAGGATGGGAGGAGAAATGGCGTGGTTTGGAAAGCGAGCAGCACTCGTTCAACATGCTGGTCATCAGAAGATTAACCTGATGTAAGATAGGTTTATATTGTGTGAGTGAAATGAATCAATTGAGTAAGAATCAGAGAGAACCTGTATAAGGAGTGGGCAGAAGTGCATGACATTGGCAATTTATCTTAATTGTTTTTGTTTTGCTATTCACTGTGATGTTCTTCACACAGGAATTCAGGGAAATGCTGCATGCTGGGTTTCAGTGTGCAGTTGCAAAAGCAAATTTAATTCTTGGGCGACAGGGAGTGAAATATAAAATTACTCTCATTTTGGAGGCAGAAAGTTGTTCATGCTTAAGTCCATAAACATAGTCTTTTAGAGAGCACACCTTCAGGTGTGTACAAGATTGTAGGATCATTTTATTTGTTCATTTGTTGTAACCGATCAAAACAGTTTTCATCTGACTACTGTTAAGCTTGGGCACCTGTGACCTTCTCGCCTCTCATGTGATCAGGAAGAGGTAGAATCCCTGCAAATGTTCTTTACGTGTTTCTATCTGATGTACTAGTAGCTATTCATATACCCTAAATCTCATTGCTTTCCCTCATCTTTTGAGAAGCACGGATTTATTTTGGTTTTGACTCTTAACAGTGCATATTTAGAAAGAAAATCAACTTTTTGGCAGCAAATTATTGGTTTGCTTTTGACACTTATCTGTGTGACTTCATTTTCCAAAGTGGCAAATTGTTCTGCACTTCAGGAGAATGTTGGGGTCATGGTTCCTCAAGTCACAAACCCTGTGACAGCTTTGCAGTAACTGGAACTTAAGTGCCTAGTATGTAAAGGAGAAGTTTATTTCAATGCTAGGACTTGCACTGGAGGTGGGTATAGCAGGCAGTGTCTATGAGGTGGCTCTCTGTTATGGCACATATGAGACAGTGTAAAGGATAATTGTAAAAGATATTAACTCTGTGTCCTGTCATGCAGTTGTAACAAACCAAGAGGCCATAAATTCAGACTTCCTCAAAAACAGCAGCATTTGGTATCCTGAACAGCTCTGCAAGTACTGCTCAGTCTTGGCTTGCTTCCATTGTTTATAAATTATTTTCTGTTGCAGGCTCTAGAAGTTCTTTTTGTAAAAAGCTGGAAAGATAGCGAACATACTGATGGGAGTTGTGAGCTCATTTTGCCACTGCAAAATTTAAGCTGCTTTTTTGTTTGCTCTTTAAAATTGGGTACAGAAATGAGGAAGCCCCATTCAAAGAAGCAAGTGATATTCACGCCTTTGAAAGTGCAGACACTGAAACAACTGTTGAGTGGAGAAATCTGTCCCTTTCCGTTCCTTGGGCAATTAATCCTGCAGAATAATGATTAAAATTAAAATAGGTAATAATTACCACATGCACAGTTATATGCTTTGTCCATGATGGTTAGACTGATTTTTAGATGCTGTCCAACATGTGAAGCAAATCCTGCTGTGTTTATGTACCACAATGCTGTGGGTACTGCCACAGGTGAAGCTGTGAAGATCTGTGGGAGAGGGGAGTAAGATCAAGGCTGTGTGTGATAGTCTCCCATATCCCTGTACCAGCAGTATGGCACAGCCTTAGGCTTTATTTCTATGTATTACTCGTCTGTGGAGGCCCAAGGAGAAGCCTTGGAAACATTTACTTGCCTTGACTGTGTTGCAAGCGGGACAAACAAACCATTTTTGGGGAGAGTGGAGGGAGGAAGAGCACAAGTTTCCTGTTGGTTCCTTGCTGTCTTGAGAGTTAGCAGTCATGAGGAATAGAGGGTGAGAGATCTGGCCAGCGAAGAGGGGCACTCTCTTAATGTTTCTTTGGATTTGGCTTAAACTTTCCCCAAAGAGTGCCACTCCATGACCTCCCCATGTCCCAGAACACCAGCCCACCTGCCTGCCTGCGTGTGAGCTGGGTCAGGGGATAAATGGGCGTAAACCCAGTACTACAGGAAAAAAAAACAGTATTTTGTAGCTGTTCATCTGTCTGATCAGCTTACAGTGAGGCACTCAGGGAGCAGCTGGATCCTGGCAGAGTGGTGGAACTGGAAAGACCTTTCATTTCAGCAGCTGCTGATGTGATCAGCATAGGTGTTCCAGGTTTTAGAGCTACTGCTGCCCCCATCAAGCATACTATTTGCTTTGCACTCTGCTCTCCTCCTTTGTGCAGGGAGAGGAGATGGTGGTTTTCTGAGCACCTCACATGGCTGTGCAAAGGTCACACTGCTTGAAGGAAGAAGTCTCGGAGGAAACATAGACTTCTTTCCTTTTCAGCCCTTTGTATCAAATATCTGTCTGAAGGAAAGTAGGGCTGGGAGCTTGGGTTTCTGTAAGGGAGGAGATAAGCCTTAGAGAAACTGAGATCCTGAGAATCATTTATCAGCAGCAAAGTAGAGACAAACTATACAAGGAATAGTGTTATTTAGTGTGAGTTTTGGTGCCTTCGCAAGAGACAGTATGCAGATAAACGGTATTTTTTGTTTCAACAGTCTGGTATGCATGATTCCCCATGTGTCTTCTGTTGCAGTGCATACAGATGCACACTTTATTTAACACTACCAAAATGGCTTTAATTTCTGACAGGCAGTTTGTCTACTCTGTCCTTGTTGGATACTATGTATAGGCTATATGGAAGTATAGTAAGAGTTTGCTGTACAGCTTCAGTCATTGCAGGTTAGTAATTGACAACTGTTCCACTGGTGGAATGTTCTTTTGTTATGAGAATTCAACGTTAATCCCAACAGTATTACACTTTATACTTCACAGCTTTTCATAAATCTTAGTTACAAGCCTGTTAACAGCTGCATGTAATGTATGAGGAAAACAGAAGACTTTAGACTAATTTACCCATGATCACTGTGTGCCTAAACTCTGCCTACAAACAAAAGACAATTTGGCAGCTTTATAGTGCTTGGGCGAGTTGAAAGTCATGGTTTCTTCTGTGTTTACTGAAGACTTGTCCTTGAAGAGAATTATCTTGGCAGTTCTACGCTTTAGATGACAGCGACGACAGATATCGGAGAAATCTCCTTATACCTTTTTTTCGGTATTAGGTTCTGCATATACTTGTGGCCAAAATTTGAGTAATGATAAGACTGAAAGTTGCATCCATGCAGGGTCTCTGAGTGTGATCTTGATGAATTCTGTTGTATTGTCCCCTGGTATTTATGCATAAAAGCACAACTCACTTCCAAAATAGTAACAACTATTGAAATTTGGCTGTAGTGTTTTCAAAAGCATGGTTCACTTCATACTGAAGCAGTAAAAGCAGTGATACATAGTGAGATGGTTCCTGGAAGTTATGAGCTATTCATATCAGCCCTGCCAAAAAGGTTCTTGCTAGAGGTAAGAGGAGAAGAAAGTGAGACCTTGGCATTAATTTATGGACCACTGAGGCTTACATCCTGGAACTAGAAAGAAGTCAGAGATACACTCTGGTACTTGCTCTCAGGAGTGTCTGAGCAGGCTGAATTGCATGTGTGGAGTTACACAAAGCCCTCTCTGGCACACTTGCGAAGTAGCGGAGCTGACACCATCATGCCACTTTAGTATTTATCCTAGTTCCTGGTGCCTTCAGAGCTCCGGACAAAGGCATGCCTTAAATCAGCACAACAGCCATTCACTGGTAGGTACTTTGGATGCTGTGTCATCCCTGAGTCTCCTTCAATGCTTGCTTGCAGAGCGAATCTGGAAACCCAACAAGAAGAGGTATGGGTTTTATCACTCTGTGGTGCTTTCTGTTAAGTGCTATGTGTTTATGAATGTAGCAGTTCATTGTCCATCCATAGGCCACGCAGCCTTCTTTGGCTGCAGTGGGGCATTGCCTGTGCACTTGCACTCTGCAGCATACTCTCAATGCAGCGCTTTCTCAGGGGTTCTCCACACACTTTCCCTTCTGTCACCCTGTTTTTTCGCACACCTCCTAGCCTTGTCTATTTTGCAGGGTGGAGTGTCCCTGATCAGTTTCCTCAGAATGTGCTGAATGAGTCTAGGGAAGAAGTACAGCCCCCAAGAAAGAGCATGTATGTGACCTGATCTATTTATTAGATGTCAGATACACTGCAGGACTGTTGGAGTTTTTTGACTCATGTGGAAATAGGATTTTTCTTAATCTGGTCACATTGGATTGTTTTAAAAAAAGGTGTTATATTGCAAATTGTTAATACTGTACAAATCATTCTGCATTCTGCATTGGCTTCATGATCATATGCAAGAGAATTTATGTAAGGATTTGGATGTGATTCATTAGGGTCATCTGCTAGGCTTCCTGTCTCCTAGTACAGAAACTACAAGGGATGAGCTGGACAGAAAGGTGAGTAGAAATGGGTTTCATAGGCTTGTACAGTAAGTGCAGTTACTGAAACCCAGATATTTGCCCATAGCATTTGTGACAAGGACACAGCTGATCCAGGGCTAGAATCCTGCAGTGCGCATCGGCGTTGCTTGATGCCCCTCTGCCTGCAGAATAGGACTCAAGGCAGCTGAGGAGCTGCTTCTGGAGCCACCATGGGAAATAAGTAGCCCTATATCTCCAAAGGTCTTGAGAAAACTATCCAGGATGGATTGTCCCTGACAACCTCTGTTGGTCAAAGGGCTGCAGTGCCTCCACAACCCAACACGCTTTTGCTATGGGGCCATGGGGGTTTCAACAAATGGAAGGTAGTACAGTTTAGGATTCATGTTTTCCCCGGTAAACTTATGTCAACAGTCTTTTAAGAAATAGGTGAAAGGCTTGCTTTTTAAATGTTAAAATATTTGGAGCAGAAAACCGCTCCAGAGCTAAGCTTTTCTGTCGGGCTCCAAAAGTCCTAGTGCATGCAGTAGGTAGCGCAACAGAAAATAAGGTGCTGCATGGAGTAATTATCAAAGTAGACAACTTAAAGTGAGGAAGAAAAGCCAAGAATGAACAAAGCAACCTTCAGAGGTTCCCGGGAGTCTCTTTTAACAGTTGTGAGGGTGAGCAGCCACAGCAGTTTGGCAGCAGTCACCTCTGTTTTTCTCAAGAGCCAGATTGGTTTGGGACTAAATTATCAGGTAATCTCTGTGTAAATCTGCATGAGTATGCCCTGAAGGATGTTCTCTCTTTCTCTGTTCAACAGGATAGCCTCGTTTGCAAACACTGTTTTTCATAACATGCTGTGCATATAAATAAATCATATGAATTAGAAAGGTGAGCAGATTTTCCTCTCCATTTGAGAAGAAAAATTTTCAGCACAACGCACTCTGGGTGGGAAAAGGACCTTTATTTCCTAGTTGGTGATAAACCCTAGATTTGCCAGGCTTCTCTCAAGAAACATGTAGCTTACATTAGGCATTCCATAGCAAAATGCCCTATTTGTAGATGAACAGCACCCCCACAAAAAAGTTTTATCTGTGGGCACTCTTGTACAGCCTGACTGAGAGTTAGTCAACTATTTCCATGCCTTTGAAATTTGGTTAGAAATTCTGCATAAGTTTTGGCATGTGCCTGTGGAGATAGGGTGCAGAGCTTGTGCCTCGTTTGAAATGTCGTTCCAAACAACCTCAAAATACTAAATGGTGATTTAAAAAGAAGACCGGAAAGCCAGCTGTTTGGAATGCTTTAAGAGAAGTGCAAGCTCACCACACTCCCCATAAGGCTTTTTCTAGAGTTGTGGAGTTTAGCATGCATTTGTCCATTAAAAGATGGGATTAAATACTTAAAAATAAAACAGTCACTTCAAATCACTTCTGTTAATGCTGCTACTATTAGAAGAGAAGATCTGAAGTGGTTCTTCACCTCTGTCACTTTATTCTGTCTTATTCATGCAGCTGTGGCTGTAGCGGATCAGGTCAAGGTCCACAGGGTTCGGTCTGTTCTCTGGCAGTGACAAGATAAGAGTGCTCAGAGAATATAACATAGGAACAGGGCGGGCATATAATGCATTCCCAGAATATACCAAAAACCCCAGACAATTTGTGATTCAGAGCTTTCTCAGGCCACAGGTAATTTCTTTCTTTGTTTCAATAGCCCTTGGTGGATGAATACATTGTATTTTTCTTCCATCAGGTTTTTAAACCTGTAGACTTTCAGCCCAACATCCTGTGGCAAGGAATTTCGTGGATTATTTATAACGTTGTGTGAATGCACCTCATTTTTACTTTCTCTTTTTATCTGGGCTGATATCCCCTAGTTTTTGCAAACTTCAGAAATATTTGTTCCCTGTTCATAGTTTTCAAACCACTCATTTAATATGCCCTTTTTTTAATCATTGAAAGTTTCAATGTTCTCTCAGATACACCACTAAAAAACCCAAACAATAATTAAAAAAACACTCTGAAATTATTTTTTTTTAAAAAAATTGAAAATGTTGATGTTTATAGCACAGAATTTCTCCCTCCTCCCTAATCTTGTGTTGATAGCCGAATATGGGGAATAATACCTGTCGTCCTTGCTGTTGCCAAATGTTAATGGTTAAACTCGTGAAAATATGATCATGGAACTTTTAAATGCATGTCTTTTGTCTTCCGTTTTGAAGTCTCTTAAGTATTTCTAGCCCTGAACAAGGAGGAGAAGAGCAAGGAATCAAGGAGATCCTGTTCCGTTCATGCATGTATTAGCAGAGATGAGGTTTACATACTTGCTTCTTTTTTTCATAGCATTTGATAGTCATTGTTTTAGTGTGAGATGGGAGGAAACATTATTCTCTGCCAGTGAAATTCCTCTCTTTTGTTGCTACTCCGGTTTGGTCTCTTAATTGCTGTGATATCATCAGTGTCACTGTTCATCAGCTCTGCCTTCAGATGGTGAGACCTGAATTGCAATGTGATGAGCCGGCCAAGGAGTTGCCAAGTCCTCCTCCCTCCCAGACTAAAATATTTTCTCTCCCTCCCTAGCTTTATGGCTTGCCACCTTTTCAGTAGGACTTATTGGCAGGCTAAAATAAAGTGTCTCTGAAGCGTGTCCTTGGCAGCAAGTGGATCAGTACTGACCCTCTTGGTTATGATCAGGTGGCCACTGGTGGATTGCTGCTAGCCTTGACCCAGGTATGGCAGAGTAGAGCTGCAGATAAAGTTAACGCCTCCTAAATTCATGGTACCAGGTGACTGCTGTGCCTTCAAGAGAGGCTGTAAGAGATGATCACTATGGCCCTTGAACTGGCACAATTGAGAGTGAGTGACTGCCTTTGGGAGGCTAATGCTGTCACCTTACTTACCATAGTGTCTTCCAGACTAGGCCATTAGCCTCCTACCCCCTTACTTTTTTCTAAGTTGGGGAAGGTATTTTGTTGATTTTTAGATAAATTCTCAACTGTAGGTAATGGATCTATTCAGTTTCAGACAAAGCTTTTCTGTTGCTGAAGAACAGCAGAAGGGATAGCTAGAAGTGACTGCTGCCTTGTCCACAGGCAACAAGGCTTGGTCTACTGGTCGCAAAGATGACTGGATTTACGAGTCTACTGTCTGCAGTGGACTAGTTCCTTTTCTCTGCAGTGATATCCACTCTTCCTATTACCAAGCAAAAAAGCTTTGTAATTCCACTTGAAAGAAGAGTGTCAGACTGACGCTTGTCCACTGATTTCTGATGTCACCTCTCGGGGCTGTTTAGCAGTGTGAGTGGGCTAAGTGGCACAGAAAGCAGCCACTTTCCATGGTGTACAAATGTACACGGGCTCTTGGGCTTTTTTCCTCCAGAGATTTTTAGGGTGCATCATTGAATTCATCAATAGCAATTCATCAAAATGTAGACTGTCCTTCAGGCTGTACTAGTAGCAAAATATTTGTTATTTTAAAAAACTAAATTTAAACTCCACACCTGTATGTTTTTAGTAAATTGGGGGAACCTGTTTCTTTTTAACAAACACAAAGAACTTTCCATTCCTTTCTGTGATGCTGCTGAGAGAGTGAACATCACTGGATCACTGCTCTCAAGGACTCCAGGTGTACAGGGAATTCATGCACAAGACTGTCTCTAAGGAGAGTTGTCTTTTCCTAGCAGGAAAATGACTGGTTCTTCTCACAGAGGTGCTGAGCAAAGTAATTGTGAGTATCTTACCTGAGAGCTGCAGGGACATAGGCTTAGTTGGATGCCAGATTTTCTGGTATAATTTTGATGACTAATACATGGCATAATAAACAATAAAAATGACAGTGAGCAGATTGCTGATTTAAGGATTTATTTTCACTGTTACATCTGACTTTTTCAGATACTTTACTGCAGGAGGGTGTTAGTACATCATGCATAAATATTCCTGCTTTACATCTAGAAAAACTTGATAGTTCCAGGTGTCCTGTGCAGGCATTGCTATACCCCAAGTGAAATGCAGACCTCGTGGGATATTAAAATCGTGTAATTTGGGCAGTTAATTTAATTGAAGAGATGAGTTTCCTTGTTTTCCCTTTATGAATCAATGGCAGAAGCAGGCGGACTCCTGCAATGGGTAAAGTTAAAGCATTTACTGGAAGTTTTGACTCTTGCTCTTGGGAGGAGATGCATGTTCCCCTTCTTTGGACAGAGGCAGGCCTTCACACTTCACCATGTAAGTAGGATGCTAAATGTTAGAACCATGAGAATCCCTTAGTTAAAAACTCATACTAAAAGATGTGCTGCTTCCTTTTTTTTTTTTTTTTTTGGTACTAGACAGTGACACTTGAAACAGATGGACATGGTACCTGGTTGACAATATGATTTTCTCACTCGTCCTTGCTGACTGAAAGAAGGACAAATAGCCAACAGGGACCCTTCATCATCCTGTGACGCCCCAGCACCAGCCTGCACTGGCAGAGTGCAGGACACCAAGCGGCTGGGACTGCATCCTGCAGCTCTGCCTTGTCCTTGGCAGGTAGGGAGGACTGAGATCGGTCCAAGGTCCTGCTCATTGCCTGACCGCTCATTCCTGTCTCTCTGACCCCTCACTAACCATTGTGGGAAGCAGCTGTGCAACCCTCATCCTGTGCAGCTTACTTCTGACAGCAACCACAGCCAGCAGTGCTTTGGCTTTCAGACGTAGCATAATTAGTGTAGCACATAAATAATAATTTTGTCGTAACATGTGCCACCCTCTTGGGGTGAGGCTGTGTGTTTTTCCCCTGGGCTGACACTTGTTTGATGCATTTCATTAGGTTCCCAGACACACCCTGGTTTCTATATAATTTTTTGTGCTTATTGAAAAGGGAGCAGAAAAACTTCTTTTCTTCCCAATAGCTGATTTAATAAATTCTCATTGCTGTCTGTGAACAACTCTTTCTGCCCAGCCCTCATCTCAGATCTTTGGGTATTGTGGTCTACAGTTACAATAGTAGGAGATAACCTGTGTTGGCTGTTGAAAGGACAATTTTTTAATAATTATTTTCTTTTGCTGCACTGTGTGGGAGAAACACACTGATAACCTTCTCACTTAATTAAAACTGTTTCTTTTTTAAAAAAAACAACTCTTTGCACTAGGTGGCAGTGTTGATAGTTTTATGATAAACAGTATTCAGCATAAAGAGCACGCTGCAGTGATGACAAAGGCATTTTTTACTGCATGTGCGCCCCACTCCATGTTGAGCAGGAATGTGTATTCCAAGTCTGAAAAGCTTTGGGTAGGAGTTGCTCATTCTCAGAGTTGCAAATTATTACCTTTTTCTCCTTTTCATTTGCTCCTCTTCAGTCTCAGAAGAGGTGACGTCCTGCAGGTCTAAGTATTCATTTATTCACTTTTAAAGTGTCTGTTTTCTGTCCTGCATATGTAAGCCATGAGGATTCTGCTGGAGGAATAGGGACAATTACTAAATATTGAGAAGTATGCTAAAATTATTTGCTGTGATTAGAGATTCTTGGCCAAGGTTTTAGCAGTGAATAAATAAGTGTACTAAGCACAGATATCTTGAAGGAACTATCAAAATTAAGCCATAGTGAAGAAAAATACGCCGCCCTTCTCCATATAAAAATACTAAGCACAATAGATAAATATAATTAAATAAGAAGATTCTTGACCTGTACTTGAGCATCAACATGAGAGTAAAATCCTGATGAATGCTGCCAATCTCTAATTGAAATTCAGTAGCACTACTTTACAGTGAAAGAATTGAAGGGCAGATCTGAATTGGGATGTGATCTCTAAACTTCCTTTCTGAGTAGATGGTCATAAACCTGGTAGACTATGGACAAAGTAAAAATGCATATTCTGAGTCATTTGTGCCAAACCGTGTCTGTCTATGAGATGATGGTGTTTTCTCCTTAGCCAGACCTGCCTGCCAGGAGAAGGAAGGGACTCACTTGGAAAGGAACCCAAGATAATAAATTGCGTTTTTATTTGAGTTAAAAAAAAGCTGCCTGACAAGCATAATAAACTGTAATTATGCACAAGAGGTAGCTTGAGTAGAAAAAAATACCATGCAGACACTTCTGAGGAAAACTGAGATGCTAGAAAAATGTATTTTCACCAGTATTTTCTGGTATGTCCTTTAGCTGTCATACATAATGCAAATAAGGAAATTAAAATCAGTAATTTGATACTGCTTATCAGGGAGGTTTAAGTCAGGTTAATTACATTAGTAGGGGAGAGAATTATGAAGTTTTTAATTGCAAATAGGCAGACAATATCTAGATGCCTTATGCTGAAGTGACAGAATCTTTCCGTGACTTGTGCTAGCCATGTAAGAGTATAAAAGATAAAATAAAAAATAAAATAAAAAAACTAAGGCAGACAATCAGCAAAAGGAGTAAGTTTGACTTGCAGACTATCAAACCTGACGTTTATCAAGCAAAAGCTAATTAATGCATGTAATGCTATGTGTGTCTACATAACAAAATCTTTCAAATAAAAATGCACCTTGTTTTTTTAGCAATACTGAGAAGAAAGCTAGACAGTTTGGGAAAAATAGAAATATTTTTTAATAATGTAATTGAAGTCCTTGACCTGGAAAATTTATTTAATGCAAGTATTCTAATCTGTAAGGCCACTTAAGTAGAAATAAAATGATCAGAATGCTTAATTAAACAAGCTTAATTAAACAAGTCTGTATTCCTAGCTTGTCTTGTTCAGATGCCTGCTAGTAACGTATTGTATTATTCATTAATTTGAATACAATTAAGAGTTTACCCACAAATGTATGGTATTTGAATGAGAAGTTATTTCTCTGCTGCCCATTGCTCTTTGCCTAGTTGTTATTGCACGTCTTAATATTAAGTTTCTTAATGAGGCAGAAATGGCAGAGTGATGGCTGAATTAGATACTCAGACACAGATAAAAATTACGTTTCTTTCAAGTGGAAAGAGCAGATTGTGTGACATTTGCTTACATTCTGTAAGTACTGTGAGACACTCGATTTCTGTGTCTTGAGTGAAAAGTTATAAAATGCTGATGCTCTGTCACAGCTCTGTTCTCTTAGGCAATCTCTTAGATTTAAAGTATAACTCTGGGAAGACATGGCAAGCAAATTAAGAGCACAGACTTTACAAAGGATTTTCTTATGCAATTGCTCTGCTTTGACCCAGTAGCAAAGCTAGAGGAGTATGTAAAACAATTACTACTTGAATGTGAAACTCTTATCTTGCTACTCCAGGGAATCTTTGTGGGTTGGAAAAAGGCCCTCTTGTTCTAAGTACGAGATAACTGAAAACATAGACAAAGATTAGGCTTTCGCTGGAGGAGTATGTCACATCCAAGTGCAGCTTGTATCTTTACAGCCTCAGCTACATTTCTGGCAATTCTGCAGGCTGCTGAGCAGGGAGCAGTTACCAGTCCTTGGTACTAACCCAGGTAACAACCCAGTTTCTCAGACGCCTTCTTTATCTCACCCCATACATGTCTCTGCCATGATTCACAGCCATGCTGAACATTGCCCTCCTTCCTGATGCTAATGCAATCGAGCTTCTAGCTACTTACAGAATTTTTTGCTGAATTGTGTTGTGGTTTAGTCAAAGGTGCAATTCATTCAGCTGTTATTATGAGAACAGACTGTGTTATGGCTAGGATTTTGCTTAATTAAATAAGGAATAGAATAGTCTAACCGTACCTCTTGTTTTAAGATAGATAACAAGTTGAAAGGCACAATATACTAAATAGTTGCATTAATATACATTTATATAAGTGTCTAAGCTGTCTTTCTGAAGCGAGTAAGCAGTGACAGTTTCATAGAAAAAGTTAGGAAAGGTATTCTTGGTAAAGGAAATGAAATTGTGTTTGTCCATAAACTGCGCAGCATGTCCAAGTTTAAAAAAATACAGAGAAAGGAGACTTCAGTTTTTATCTCTCCTGTTTTCTGTGCCTGTCTTGTATTGGAAAAGGGCAGTAAAACTAGTATGTTTTACTTTTTCTCCTTCTTTTGAGTGAAAAATAAAAAATCCCACCACACCTTTTCTGCTCTGTTTTATTTTCATGATCTCCTCCACCAGTACATTGTATGCTATTTGCACTGCAACCATTATATGGGAATATTTCTAGAAAACTGGTTCCCTAGGAGAGCTTATTAACAATCATTGCTATTTGTTTCACACTGCAGTACTGAAAAAACAAACAGAAACCTTAACCCTCCTAACAGTTTGGAGTGACAGATGACCTTAAAGAGAGCATGCAGTGCCAATTAAAAGGTTGTGGTCTACCAGAGAAAAATGGAAATACATACATGCTATAATATAGAAGTTACAGAAAATTGACTAATAACTCGTTTATATTAAACTGTAACCATTGGGCTGAGTGTACTTGAAGTCAAGTATACATTGTGAGTAAGACAGAAGGAATTTGTTGACAGAAGCGATTACTAAAAGTCAGTGCTTTGACCAGAAGAAAAAGGAAGCTTGGTTTGTGCAACTATGTCTTGTTGATGTAATGGCTCCTGCAGAAGTGAAACCTCTGTAGGAAAGGTTGGGTTATTCCAAAGATTTTTATTCCACAGATTTTTAGGAAATTGTCTTGATTCGATACTGGTTGAATCAAGTTTGAACTGAGAGAAATATACGGTTTCCTGAAAGAGTGGCGACAATGCTAGGAAATGAGATTTCTGATCCTTAAACCTATCGATTAGTCACTATTTTGTGATAAGCAAGAGTGATATTACCACCAATTTTTACGCTGCCTTAGCCTGTTTGCTGTCAATAATTGAATTTGTGCTGAAAAAACTTCTATTTTCCAGGCTAATTGGAGAATACATATATGTGTATATATCCTCTGTTTTTTTTGTAAGTTTTGACACTTGGCCTACTTGGTCACATCTTGCAAAATATCGGTGGCATCGCCAGCTGGATGGGTTGGCCAGCAATGTGTATACTTTGTCCAGAGAGGGTGACCAAGCTTAGGAAGGGAGTTGCAAAGTTGGGGTTTACAACTTCGAGGACTTTTCCAACTGAGAGAACTGTTGGCCTCACTTAAAAAAGTTCAATCAGTGATTTTTTTGTGATGGTTAAAACATTTTCAGAGTGGGTTGAACACTGAGAAACAGGCCCATACAAGGTCAGCCACTCTGTTCGTGTAGGAGCTCTGATCCCAGCAAAGTGTGTGCGCGACTGCTCTGAGCCTGGGCTTGACTCTATTGTGAATTTCCTGAACCAGTTCTTATCAGTTGGCATGGGTCACTGCTTGCATGTTTGCACCGCTAGTGCCTGAGAAAGTTGAGTGTTTGTGCATCCTGTACTTACCTATTGTTAATATTCTCCACGACACTCTGTGGAATAGGTGGGAATAATACCTTGGCACTTGCTGTTAGCTTTTAGTTTATCAGTTCCCAGTACCCACTGGCTTAAGCTAAAAGGAATGGTTAGGAGAAAGATCAAGGCAGAGCAACCCAGGCTTTGGCTAGGGGTCATATGCGGAGCACATGCACACTGCCTTCCTCAGGTCTGAGCACTGAAGGCTTTTCAGGGAACTAAATTACTTGGTTAGCAGTGTCTTCTTGTGGTTTATTTTTTTTTTTCTGCTTTTTTCACTCTCTGAATGGGCCTGCGGTAGTATCTTATGATCTTGCACGAGGAAAGGCAAGATAGTGCAAACTAGTAGCAGTGCAGACCACGAGCAAGCTGCATGTGGGTAACCAGCTGGGAAGACTGGAAGTGGGACTGGGCTTGATGGTGACCACTTGCAATGTCCCTTTACTGTCTCCTGTGAAAGTGCATCTCCTAAAGCCAGGGGAGGTTTACAGATCTTGTAGATATTTGTGTCAAAATTCAGAGGCTTTTAGGAATGTAAAGGTATAACGTGCACATCTAGGGTGTTTCTAGCCTAACTCTCCTAAGATCACTTTCTGTATAGGATGCAACTGCTCTAGTGGATTCTTGCCTTTTGGAAAATCGAACAGTGTCCTCATAATTCTTCTAAATCTACCCCTCGTTAGCTAAGGAGTCTCCATATTCATGTTGAAAATGTTCTTGGCAAATAAGACATGCGTCTTGGCTTGCAACAGATCTCCTTTTCTGTTTTACTTTGAATTGCGTTGGTTTGGAATATTAGGCAGTCTAATGCAGCACCTGTGGTGTAGGGGCAGGAGCTACAGTCTCACCAAGGGCAGAGGTATTTTGTCTGATTACACCCATATGGAGATTCAGAATTTTCTAGCACAAGTCTGCCACGTGTCGAAGTGATGCACTTGGATTTTGTAATATACACAAGTAACCTTCATTTAATCAGCAGATCTGATAAGGTCAAGAAGAGGACTGATTAGGACATAAAGAATAAAAACAATAAATCAATAAAACTAATAAATAATCTTGTCTAGGATTAGAGGTTGGTGTGAGAGAGTTGTCAGGAAACAATTAAAACTCACTCCCTGGGAGATTTGGTTATCTTTTATTCCTGTTATTAATTCCTCCTTCTTCTAACTAATGCAAATTTCCACCCATGCTTTAACTAAGAGTTGGTGCAAAACACAGCTGGCCCTGAAGGGTATTGAAAAGTTGGATGTCTGTTCCTCCACCACTCCCTTTAGTAGCTGCTCTGTAGAGGTGTACATTGCTGTGCTCACTGATAGATTTTGGCAAATTTGGGGATAAACTGTGGGCAAATTTGGGGATAAACTGTGGGCAAATTTGGGGATAAACTGTGGAAGTTCCATCTGATGGTGATCAGAAACCACATGCCTTAACACCAGAAGCTGGAAAAAAAATTTCTTAATAGTGTCCTGCGAACAGTTTTTAAGTTTTGTGGCTTGGATGTTAGAAGTGAATTTTTGTTGCCATTTATCAGTGTTTGGACACTGAAGAGGATGACACTGTAACCTGCTTAATGAGGTCACTTTCTAGAATTAAGAAAGTTTGTTTAAAAAAAAAGAAGTTCAGAAAATGTGATGACCATGGGTGCATGAGTGCAACTTTTGTTCTTGTGGAAACTATCTTGTTTTGGTTTGAAATATTCTGATTTCTTTCATTTTGTATTATTCTGAAATGTGACTTCAAGAGGCTATTTTTCATTGTAGTTGGGTGTTTCAAAGTTTGGTTTTACACAAACAAGCTGTACAGCTACCACTCAGTGATTCCTTGCAGGATTGGAAGTGCATTGTGGAGAGTGTGTCTGTCCCATTTTTGGAAGAGGATGGTGTCCATAGCCCTGACTGGATTACTTTAAGATGAGTTCTGTTCAGTACTCAGCGGTGCAGCAGCTCGTATTGCTAAGACAAGTGCCTCTCAGTGCTGCAGAGGAAGGAGCTCAAGCCCCATGCTCCTCACATCATGTGATAACATGGACGAGCACAGTGGCTCCATAGATCATGTTTTTCTACAGTATTTCACTCTGCAGGATGATTAAGTGAAACTAATAATGTTTCTGAAGGAGTGCTTGTCGCCTCCTTGATTTTATTTTGTCCTTACTTCAGAAACAGGCAAACTGATTAACATATAACTGCTAATTAACCACAAACCTCCATCTGCAATATTTATTTTTACTGTAACTAAGGCCTTGAAAGTTGCTCACAGGTAGAAATTAATTATGCCTTTAGACAGTAGTTGCCTCTTTCCATCGTAAGTCAACACTAACTTGCAGTATTTTTCAACACTTTTTAATAAGATGAAATTTTTATTTACAGATAATATTCACATGCATAGTGTAGCTGTGATTCCCAGAGATTATTTTTTTTAAAATTATTCATTGTTGCTTTTGAATGCTTCTTTATTATTGCAACAATAAAAATAACGTACTAATCTTGCAGTTCCTGGGAGGGGCTGGCCAGTGCCTTCATGTTTAGAGAGTGCAAGAAGCAATTTCTGTTGTTCTGTCCCACCTTGCCTCAACAACCTGTGTGCTGCTGAGAACAAAATGTTCTCCTGACAGACACATTGCTTCTGCCACTGTTCATTGCTGCAAGTCAATAAAACAAAGAGGATATTCTTAAAGCTAGTTCGTTTTTTTTTTTTTTTAGCCATCAGTGCTTTTGCTCTCCCAGCAGAGATCTGCTGCTGCCAAACATAATGCCTCTTCAGGTTTCGCCTTCCCACATATTTGGCACTTTCGGGAAGGTTTGTGTCTGCAGCTTTTTGAGGCGTAGCAGCTACATGCAGAATCCTTTAGGAGAGGAGGTGACAGAGTGGCATTCACATGCGCAGCTGTGTTTATTTCAACATGAGCTAAAAACTGTCTGACTCCAAAATACACTAGCATGAGTGAGCACCGTCAGAGCAACTGCAGGTCACCATATATAGGTCAAGGTTTATGTGCATGTCCTGCAGCGGGGCCAGCTGCCTCAAGCTCTCAGCAGAGAGAGGTAAATGCATGAAAAGCCATGCATTTGTGGGTGTCACTGAGCTCATGGAGAGATGATGGTGGAAAGCACCCTGAAACTACTGATGCATCTTTATAGCTCCTATAAGAAAGGCAACCTCCTAACTTATGACAAAAATCGCATTAGTTATGTAACAAGAAATGTTGCTTTTGAAACTAGTGCTAAGAAATCTATTGTGATTGCTTTTTATGCTAGTCCTTTCTGGGCACCTGGGAGCAGATGAGATCACAGAGAGGGATAGTCTCATCTCTTTTGGCTTGGGGATTCCTTTTTTTATCACACTTATTCAAAAATGTAATCCAGTATTTGAGATGTAATATAAGGTGGTGGTTTATGACTTTGTGGGACTATGCAGCATGCTAAGCCCCAACCTAACCACCCAACACAAATCTCAGCAGTAGTCATAGTTACCTAGTTATTATTCAAAGCAACTTTTGCTGTGTGATTTATGCACCAAAAGACAAATATCGCTGTTCTCTTAAAATGAGGTGACTTTTAATTTTAGTTGAACAACTAGAGAGATACATACAAAGTTTTGAGATTTTATGCTATAGCTACAGGAGTTCAGTTAAGAACAAAGTTTGCAATCATCCAGTTCTTTATTCACTATCAGCTGTCAGCGTAGTTTGCAGTGAAGAATGTGATGTGACTTGGCACATAATTTGCAAGATGCGTGGTGCTCAGTAAGGCTTGACTAGCAGTTTAGATCTGTCCATATTTACCATCTGCTCTCCTAATTTTGTTGGGAGTGGAGACAATGTAAATGGAGGAAGTTTTCATAGGAGTTTTGTTAGTTAGGTGCCATTTACCTTTCCTAAAATTAATCCTTAAAGAGCATGCCTTACATGACAGTGGCTGATGAAAATAGTGCTTGTCTCTGTGTTCTTAAAGACTCATGTGCCTGAGCTATCATATGATGAATTTTAGCTATTTTTAGAATGGAACTAATGCTGGCTTTCACCCTTTAAGAACTTTATTTTGATGTGTGACCTAGCTGGCCTTTTCTCATTCTTGGTAATGTCCTATTTTCATAGCAGTCAGCATTCAGTATGATGGCAGCAGGTAAGAAGCAGACTGAAGTTTGTTCATGTCCTCAGATAACCAAGAATAACTTTTTACCCAGTTCTGAATGTGCTGTAAAATGATTAATGTATAGCAGAAATAAACACTTGAATTGTAATATCCAGTTACATACATAAATCTAGTCTACTTCATAAATCAGAGCTTTAAAATAGTAGTTCAAATGCAGTTCTCAGCATTTCAGTTCTTAACATTTCTCTTCCACAAACTTTGTATTAGCGTTGTTTGTCTGATATGTCTTCTCTCTTTTCTTCACGTTTTTCTGGTGAAGCAGATACCCTTTTACTGTGTTGGAAAAGTTGTTGTCCTGTTTACAGGCTAGTGTTTTGTACTGGTACTTCCAGACTGGTAGAGGTAAACTGTAGCAGTTTTTATACTCTGCAGTTTTGTAGTCTTTGAAAATCAGATCTCATTTTACTCAAAAAAGGTATTTCCTCAGCTTAAATGATTGCATAGAGCTTCCACCTTGGTGGCAGACTTCCTTCCTGGAGATGGACTGCTTTTTTGAGTAGGAAAATGTTGACTATTTCTAAACACTGTACAATCTAATTTTTTAGCCGTTTATTTGCTGTATTTCTCAATGGCACTCTATGGGATATACCCTATGTGTATATATGTGTATCTAAGATATGTAATGGCATTTAGAAATAGGGGATGGAAAATGAAATGTTTATTTAAGAAAACATTTGCCTTTTTTGATTTTGAAACTTCACTGAAGGCTAACATCAGCATGCTTCTTTTCGTCCATTTTCCTGGCAACATTTTGCTACTGGGTATACATTGTCAGAAACAGGACAAAACGTGGATTAATAATTAGCAATAAATGTGTCAGAAGTTCAATTGTAACCTCTGTGTTTGCTTTTGCTATTGTACTGTAAGGAGAAAAAAAAAAAGTCTTTCCAGTATAGCAGAGAGGAGCAAAGGCTAACAGTTAGTATTTCCTCCTATGGTGATTACATAGCTTTAGAAAATTAAGAAATTAAAAGTAGCAGGAGAAAAAGTATTTGCAAAGGTCTTGATTAATGCTAATATGCTGTACTGCCTTGTAACATTTTTGACTGTCTGTTCTCTCTCAGTATAAATGTATAGAAATGTAACAATTTCCATTGCTTGCTTTTCAGCAGTGTATCTGTTGCTCTAGGAATGGGAGCAGGTGACAGTGCTGATCAGCCCCGTGTAAGGTGCATGTGTTGTTGGTGACAGAAATAGTAAGAATAAACAGTTCCTCCAAAGAAGTTAGGCAGGGGGGAAAGAGCTTCAGGATACATAAGAACAAAGCCAGGGAGAGAAGTTCTACTGTAATGCCATTTCAAGATTTATAATTGGTAAAATATTATCTAATTGACAAAAAAGGGTATTTTTAGGATTTCTAGGGAAATTACACTGGTTGAAGAAGGGACTCAAATTCTTTTTTGAACTAGAACCTAAATCTTAACTTTCCCTTTTTATCTGCCTGGGACACAACTTGTCCAAATTCGGCTGCTTTATTCTTTATTATGCATAGAGTGAGGGAAAAGGAGGACAGGTATAAAGCACAGGTGTGCTTTCTGTTTTGCAGTTCTTCCAAGACAGCTGGATCTGCTTTTAGGTCTGTATTGGTTCTGTCAGTGTGGCTAGGTGTTTACCACAAATCCATGGGCAATGGGGCTGGGGAGAGCCTGAAATACAGCTTAGCTTCATGAGGAAGCAGAATGTGGATGGGAATAACCTTAACAAAAAAGTGCACCTCTGCTGTGGCCTTGATAGTAGGGTTTGAGGAGGGCATTGATAACTGCAGCAGCTTATTTTGGTATCCAGATAATGCGAGTAATGTGAAAAAAGCTCCTTTGTTACTAAGAAAATCTGACTTACTTCATTGTTTTCAGATTGGCATTCTGTGAAGAAACACATGAATCACATTGAAGATGCATTACTTCATTGACAGTCCTGCTGTGTTGCTTTGCAGAAGTTTTTGCATTGCTTTTTTCCAAGAATTTGCTTAGTAGTGAAAAGGTGCATGGTCATCTATTTATTTCTGTGTGCTCATATGGTGACTAATAAAGATACATCTTATTTTGCTGTTTATTAGTGTGCTGCTGTGCAATAATAAATCAAACAGAACAATTTTAAAGATAGCATTTATGAATCTCTGTAGAAAGGTACAGTTCTTGCAGCTTGTGTTGGACTTGATTCACTGTCTCAGCATTATAGGAAGGTGACTTTCAGATCCATACATCATTTGGGGAATTACAAATTTGATTCTAGCTTGATGTGTGCTGTAAGATATAGATGATCTCTTGCTTGTAGAGCATGTCTGCTCATATCAGTGCCAAGATGTAGTTTTGGCTGATAGACAATTTGAGTGAAAGCTGAGTTTATTGGGGTGTTACTGATTGGTGCAAAAACAATTGTTGGTACTGCAAGTCTTGATGCTGCGCATGACAAGTTGCAACACACATGTCCCAACAGCTGGACCCCTGCTTTCTTGTGAGCACCTCTGCTTCCTGGCGACCTGTGGCAGTGGTCTGTGCCTCATGCCAGCAACCATACACAGGGCTTTAGATTAGATTTTGTATGTGAGAGACATAATTTGTCAAGTTTCAGTGCCCATCTCCCTAAGGTGAAAAGTTCTTGTGCAGTTAGTCAATCAGCATACTTTTGTGTGCACTGTCACTCGCAGAACTTGCCACTGTAGAGCAGTTTGAGAAAGAAATGGGGCATGAGCATGAGAAGGTGCTTGGAATAGTTAATACAAGCACTAGCTCACCCTTTCACTGAGGAGGAGGAAGACAGGTTATGTGAACTCTGTGCTGACTTATAAATTACTTGGATTATGACAAAGTCCCTGAACATTAGGAACAGGTTGTTTTAATGTTGGTTTGACTGTCTGGCAAGAGTGGAACACCCTCTGCGAGGGACAAGGGCATTGCCCCAACTTGTGGTACCCTCCTTTGGGTGGATAAGTTCTCTGCAGGTGGCCACATGCAGCAAGATATTTTTGCCACATGCAAGGCAGAGGCAATATGACATTTGCTGAAGGCTGACAAGCCTTTCTCTGTGAGCTGTTGAGCAGGAAGACTTTGGAGATAGCACAGCTAGTCTGACTATTGCGCTCCACCATAGGTACTGCCAGACAGTCTCCAGTTAGCTCATACCAGCTCCAGGTCAAAATGTTAGTTGGGTTTGGTGACTCTTGCATGGCTAGTAACTAGTGGCAATTTTATGTGGGGTGGGGTGGCTGTTGGCTTTTTGCTGCTGTGAAATCCCACGTCCCTCCTGCCAGAGTGTGCAGGCTTGCAGTCCGTAGGCTGTGGTGTGGAGATGGTGGCTTTGGAGGAGGGACCCGAGAAACTTGCTCATCTTTGGGATGAATGCATAAAGCCTCCCAGAATTGTTCTGTGGCAAGGGGACAAGGCAAGAAAAATTGTACACACATGCTGGCTGTTCCTGAGGGGTGCTGTGTGATGGGGTAGAAGGGGAAGGCAGCCTAAAGATGTCTCAGTTGTGTTCCCTGGCCAAGCCAAAGATTTTTGTTTGTGGTTTCTATGGAAAAGTTGTGCAGGAGTGATGTCCCCCTGCCTTTCCAAGGGCCACAGCAACTTAAAGAGAAATGGAACCATGTTTGTGATGGATATCAGTGGTCTGGGCTGTAGAGTCACATGGAGAATAGGACTTTTACAATGCTCTGTTGTGAACTGTGATAGAGGACCTGTAAGAGCAAACGTCACTGGGATTTGGGTGTTGATTTTGGGCAGGAGGCAGCATTTAGGGCTAGATGAGCACAAATCTGATCAGCTGCTGGAGCTGTCTCACGTAAAGATACACCTTCAGCTGGGACCACCATGGAATAGCTATATGGGCAAATGCTGCTTGAACTTACCAACTGTAACCCATCGTCACATTTGCAACACATGCCATGCTTTTGTCATAACAGATTTATGGTTGCTCTAACTATATATAGCATCTCAGACCTAAAAATGAGAAGAAGATATGGGCTGGGAACTGGCTGTCTATCTCTAAGTATGTTTCATGCTTGTGCCACTGTGTATGAAATGTCACTGGAAACTAAATACTTGGGCACTTTGTACAAGAGTTAAATTTGTCTGTTTAACAGAGTTTGTGCCTTAAAATCCTTGCAGCTTGTCATAGACGCAAATTCTAAATGAGATCATAGTGCATTTCATCAGCTGTTTATAAACATCCTTGATTGGTTTATTCATCTGAATCTTCAGTTTTATCAACTTTTAAATTCACTTTAAGTAAGTGAGTTCACTCTAAAATATTGAGATCTGCAGGTGTGTTTTTATAAACTGTTATTCAGCTTTCAATGTTTAAGCCAAGAGAGTGAAAAGGATGCTGTGTTTCATCCTGCCCCAGTAAGTGAACAGATGTCATGGGTAGTTTGTGCTGTAGAGGTGCAACTGCTTCCTGTGCCAGCCATATCAGCTCCAGGCTTGTCAGCACTGGGAGGCCACAGGTATACTGTGACTGGCACGCATACATCGTTCCCAATATGCATTCTTTCCTCCCCTAGCTTGACACCTGTTTTGGAAGCCTTTGGATTTGTTATTCATCTGGATTTGGGTCTTTGTCATGGCGGATGCAAACACTGCTTATAGCACACATGTTGTTTCATTTCTCTCCTGAAGAATGATCAGGCTGAACTACTTAAAGCCATGAAGTCTCAGCCCTCCTGCTTCTCCACAAGAAAAATGTGGATAGCCTAGTTGCATCCTTTGGGTTCCCTGTCACAGCAAGCATTGCAGCCCATAGCAATATCATACCGGCCTGAATTCATGTGCTTTCAGGTGACTCATTATTGACTGGCATAAACCAAAGGGAGTGTCTTCCACCTACATCACCCATTAGGAATTTCAGGTATAAAAAAAATCAGTTTTTTTCTACCCTGGATTCTGTTTTTAATTGATTTTTCTTTTTGTCTAATATAAACAGAAATCGTTTTCTGAGTTACAACACTGCACAGCCTTCTGAAGGGTTTTCTTCTGGCTTCTGTAATCTAATGTGATGACAATGATGTTATCAGTAATGATTTCCAAAAGAGATGAGTGGTCTGAGAATGTCTGCAGGGTGCGGGGGGCCTTGCAGCACTGTGTGATGGGTGTCATCTGAACATGGCCAGGCTCACACCACATGAGCAAAGATCATATTCTTGCACATTAGACATGGGCCACCAAGTGAGCAGACTGGACAAAGTAACAGGAGTTTAGCACAGTTCTCTGTAGATGGGGTGACCTTTTTATCAAGAGTGACAAAAGCATGTGGTTTATGATGTACACAACCCATACAATAACTTCTTTTACCAGTGCACACTGATCCTGATAGTGTGAATATAGCAAGAGCTGCCACTCCTGGCAGACAGTGAGTCTGCTGGATCTTGGAAAACAGGTATAGTTACCTGGAGTCCATTAGGATAACCTGTTGTGTATTTGGATTCTTTGGAGGGCTCTGTTCAACCTTTGGCCTCTACTAGGGAAAGTTGCTTGTGCTGCAGGTAAGCTCTGTTTTGTTTTGACTCGTCACTTGCTTGGCAAAAATTTCTAAAACCTGAGGTTTTCCTGTTGGAACCAAGCTCAGTTATGCTAAGAAGAGTATTGAATGTATAACACTTTACCCCATTTTGCAAGACTGTTCTTGCAGACTTTTTTATAGTAAGATATTGTTCATGGCAAGTATACGTGAAGGGGCACAAATATGGCAAGCCCAACGATCTGTGGATGGGGTCGCCATGTGAGCTCAGAGAGAAGATTGAGATTTATAAAATCACAAAGGGCATGGATAAGCTGAATCTGCACTGATGTTCACCAAGCCCTGCAATGTAAGAATTTGGTGGCACTGAGTAAAATTTGTAGGACATCAAGTTTACATTAAGAAAAAATTATGCAGTGGCTATTGATAGCCTGGTACTTCCTGCCCGACAAGGCAGCAGAGGCAGGCAGTATCAGCAGGTTCAGAAAGGGGCTAGTCAAATACATAGATGACTTACATGGATATTAAAATGACACAGTAAGATTATTTCTTTAGATATTCTCATTGTTGGCGCTAGCAGAGCACAGAAGCATAGACTCACCATCAGGCATGTGTACTCTACTCAAATAATATCTCCTGTTGCCACTGTTGGAAACAAGATACTCTAGATGCATGGTTTGTCTGGCTCTACAGGATGCTTATATTTATGTCTGATGGGTAGTATTTTGAAATCCTTCCGTTGTTGCTGGGTACCAGCAAGTCCATCAATGGCTTGTGTAGAATAGCTGGTCTCTTTTCTGGATCCTCCAGATCCACTTGGGTTAAGAACATATGAAGGGAAACAAAACCCCAACAGCTGTTAGTAGAGCACTGCTGTCATTACTAACAAACATTACAAAGCAATACTCAGGTTGGCTAGAATGATCCGGTGCTGTTGAAAAACTTTGACATACGTCCATTTTCTGATGCATTTTCTTTTCCAAAAGTTGCCCAATAAAGCCTAGCTTCTGTGCAGTAGGTAGGTGGCTTGGGAGAAGGAAGTAGAATCTTCATAGAAGCTCAGCTCAGGAGATGAGGAGGAGATAGTTTTCAAGTATGCGTAAGAAAAACCCTTATGTTACTGAAGTTTGTACATTTATTCTCTGCTTGGAAAACTAACAAGGCAGGCCAATAGTTTAATTAATGCAATTTTGCTTAAGACTAGCGGTTGGAGGGGAAGACGGTTTGGGACATCCCCATGAAAGTTACTAATGATTGATTCCAACTGGAGAATTAGATCCTGGCATTACAGTAGTTGGGACTTTGTGGTTCAAAAGCAATGAAGCTCTGAGTTAGAATTTTTTTGTTGGGTTTTGTGCAGAAGGGAAGCACGTGCCATGGTTATGAGTACTCTGACTGTTCTTCAGGTTGCTGATTCAGGTCCCAGAGTTTCTGAGCCATCACTCTCTTCTTAATAGTGCTTAGCTCAGCTTTTGCCTGAAGCTCTGCTGTAAAGAGAGATCTTTTACAAGCCAATGCTGTAAGTGGAGAGAGTGAAGAAGGCAGGCAGGTAAATTCATGCTGACTGTAGCCATATCTTAATCAAGTAACTCACCTGTTGAAAGGATTTACAAACCTTCTTTTGGTCCCATTCTGCTGCAGATCCTGCAAAAAAAACCCCAACCAAACGAAAAAAACCCCAAAACCACCATAGTGAGAGGTGTGAGGGGTGTTGCCTGCTTAAATATAGTCCAAGATAAATTGCCTGTCATATTGCATATCGTACAATTTGTCACAGTATCACCTCTGTTAAGGAGGAGGCTGAATCACAACAGAATGTGGCGTGAAAGAGGCTGTAAGAAGCACTGATAATAGGGAATTTTTCTTTTGCATGTTAGGCTGGCCTAGGCAAACAGCCTGTGCTAGTGATTTATATTGTTAGTGAGACCTAAGCAGCCACTGTACTTGTATAGCTTTGCTTTTGAAGTGGATGCAAAATTAAAAAGACATTTACTCTAGAAAGTATGTGAATGGGTGACTTGTTACATGGTTAAATAATTGACTGACATTTAAAATCATTCGTAGTTTACCCTTCTCTCAGAATTGACTGTTCTGTGTGTGACCTGAAAAAAAAAATCCTCATACCTGCTTCTTACTTGGTTTTTAACATATTAAAAAAAAAAAGAAACCACAAAAAAAAAACCAAGAAAAAACTATTTCTCCCTTACAAACTTTGCCTGTCAGTTTATTGACTGCCTGTTTTGGTAAACATATGGATAAGAAGAACAAAATAATACTGAAAACAACGTATCAGAGAGATACATGGTCATTCTCCCACGGTAGATACCAACCACAGAGCAACTCCCTGCACTTTCTCTTCTGCTCTTGCATATTTGGTTGAGGATACAAATTAAATTGCAGACATTCCCGTTTCCTGTTGAGCTGCACAAGTTTGCCCCTCTGGCTGAGCAGGAGGAGGGATTACCAGTGCCAGTTTCTTCTTATAGCTAGAGAAATAACCATGCACATGTTTAGATGGGTTTTGCATGTATCTTGGCTCTTGTTTGCAAATGTTATCACTCTCTATTGCAGAAAGAAACTGGGCTAGTTCTACTGCTGGGTTGACACACGTTTGAGGAAAGTGTCAGGCAGGAGTCTTGTTGCACTGATGTATGGGAGGAATGGAGCAGCACCAGTTCTTCTTCTAGTGTTGTATGTCAAACCCCTCCATCCCAGGCCTGCTTAATCACTGCTTTGCATTTGCTGGACAGGATTGCAGAGCTGGTTTCCTTCCTGGAATGATCCTCTGACTGCATCCATCTAAACAGTTGTGAGTCAGTACCTTTGAATCTTCCACACTCTGCCCCATGCTGCTCTCACTTTTAGTGTAGATCTTAAGCAGCAGCATCTTAGTCTCTCAGCTACACTCACCCTGTGAGTGGTTCAAGATATCTGCAGATCTGGAGCTTGTGTTGAGTGGTTGACATGACCGTTTACTCTTAACAGTCTGCATGCCGTGAGAAAAAAGAGAAATCTATGCGTTATCTACTTAGCCTAAAGCTTTGTTGCTTGGGAAGACAAGGCCTAGCTTCTTTAATCCCACAAACAAGTGTGTGTGGATCAACATTTCCTATATGTGGCTGCGGCCCCTGGACAGGAGGACTTCCACAATCACTTTTCTGGGTTAAGAGTTGAGATTTATTTCTCTTTTAATTACTGTGTTGCCAACATGCCATGCTACAATCAGTCTTCAATCAAACCTCAGCTGTTTTCTGTCTTAAGCCTCTTCTGTCTTCAGCATCAGGGTTTTTTTGCAAGATCCATGTCTCTTAAGTCTACAGCTCTGCTGTGTGGATGCCAGAGCTGATGTATATATACTCTTATTTCTGCACCAGAAATACCTTAGCATAGGTGTAGATTACCTGACAAGATGCAGCACAAAGGAGGAGCAAGATTTTTGTCCCTTGTGATTAGGATAGGATTAGGACATGGGATTTATGTTCTGCCTAAAGAATCATCATTCTGGAAAATCCTGTAAAAGCTGAGGTGTACTGATAGTTTGTGGAAACTGAAGATCGTGTGTTTAAGGTTTCTGCTATTGAACCTCAGGGCAGAAGAGGGTTTGAATATCCAATTCAAAACACTTTGAACAACTGCTTCATTGAGCAATAACAGTTTGTGTAGCTAGTCGCTGCTTGTTTTGCGTTTGCCGAAGGGGCTGTAAATCACAGCATTCACAGGCAGGCATGGGGTGAACGTGTGAAAACACATGGGCAGAAAGTTGAAGGGTTGGGAATAGAATACATAAGCTCCTCAACTAATTTTCTTTCGTAAGATGTCTGTATTGCAGAACATGCTTTGCTGTAGAGCAGGCTAAGTTTTCCCAGTCTGTATATTCTAGCTGGCCTGCGGTGTTGCCCTGCACCTTGCTCACACGAGAGACTTCTGTTAAGTGCAGCTGTTGGGGTTGTGTGCTGCTGGGGAATCACAAGTGAGAGCTTTCTAAAAATGTTCCATGTATGTGTCAGTGCAATTTCAGAAATTCAGTTCCAAATGTATTGTTGTGGCTTAAAGCAGTATGAATTCAATTCCTCCATGACTCTGCTGAGCTAGATCAGACTTTTTCCATACTTTAACAGCTCTTAAGTATGCAAGTTGTCATCATTAGACCTTGTGGTTTTGCTTTTTTTTTTCTTTTCTCCCATCTCTGGGACTGAATTTACTTCCTAAATTATTTTATTAAGCCTCATTTAAGCTCAGAAGCATCGCTTTAACTAAAGGCATTTGTTTCTTAATGGAGTTACTTAAACCTGCACAGCTTTGAAACCAATAGCAGAGTACCCAGAAGAGAATTTGTACAAAGTCAATTATATCTCTCTAAGCCACAACAAAAAGTAGACCTGAGGCCCTGTTTTGGCTTTCAGCAGTGTCTTTATTAATTTTGTGTCAATTCTTACCTCAGTTGCATTTGCTTCTTGCTGTTAGGAAGCTCTCCTCATGTGTGCTTGTGATGTTGACTAGTGTTTTTTAAAACTGATAGGATGAAGCATAATAATTTTTACTTTTAAACCCATGACGAGTTACCAGGTGTGCTGCAGCATGCATTTTAAGTCAGCACTCTCTTTTGTGGTTGACCCACTGTCATTTGGGACTACATTGCACCTTAAAGCGATGAGTCCCTCATAGGCCCTCCTTTGGCTCATCCGCCTTTGCCCTGGGTGCACGCTTGCACATCTCCCTAGTACAGCTGAGGGTGTGAGCTGAGCAAGCTCTGGCAACTACATAATATCCAGCCCTGCAAAACGCTGAGACAGGACTTTGTCCAGATGGATGCAAACCTTTTTTCATGTTTCCTGAGCAGCCTCTCTTGACCTTCCTTTGCTTCTAGTGGGATAGGAAGCTGTAGATTGGCAGAACATTAGTTGCCTGATAAAGCAAGGGTTATGTTAGACAGTGTGGATATTCTACTGTGCTTCTTTGGTAAGGTTTACAGTGGTGCAAGTCTTCTGCTGCAGCAGCCTTCAGTGACCTTACACAGTGAAAGCAGGGAAACATGCCTTTTGCAGTGATACTGAGAAGCACAGAGCTGTGCTAAACAAATTAGAAGTGGGTGAATTAATTCAGCTTATTTACCTTTCGGGGCACTACTGGTAGAATCTTAATGCCCAGCTAAGTGTAGCTTGCCCTGAGACAGTGGCTGTCCTGAGACACATGGTAATTTTTCAGTAAGCATTCATTGTGCCTCAGTAAAAGTTAACCTTCTTAAATTTAAAGCATAACTTTGTATCTTGACGGCAATAGCAGAGATTGCAGTGATGCTTTAGAATTTCTTCTTTGGAAAGGAATTAGTTAATATTTTCCTAAAAGCTCACAGATTTCCAACTCCAGTCCCTGCTGCAAAGTCAGACAGCAACATGGTTTTCTGTTTGTTTGGGTTTTTTTTTTTACCATGCTTCGTTGTTTCAGAAATCTGATAATTATTGTTATGCCTGGAATCTTGAGCTGGGGCTCTTTGTGTCATGATCTGTGCTGGCTGCTTTCTTTATTTTGTTGTTGGTAGCCTTTACTTGTACAGTCTTTTATGACAGCTTCATGCCCTGCCTTCCTTTCATCAGGAGACCATAAATTTAAGAGTATGACAGAGCTTAGGGAGGAGGAGTTGCAGTGGAGGTCTTTCTGCATTTTTGGAAAATTGATGTCAGGATTATACTAAAAATGAAGTGATTTGTGCTTGTGTTCTTTGAAGGGGAAAGCTAAGCTATATTAGTCTGTGTGATGGAGCTCTGTCAGTTTTAAGAGACAGTCAGCATCTCTATTGGTCAGTATACCTTTGACTCAGATTCACATTGTACTTGCACTAATTGATTTCTGCGTTTTCTTTTCCTTTGCTAATCTGCTTAGCTTTAAATACTTCCACGCACATAGTGTCAGAGCCAAATCAAATATAACTGGAAAAATGAGACTGATTTGTTGAGGAACTCTCAGCATAAGTCAGACTGGGGTCAGTGAAGCAGGATGTTCTACATACAGCTAAGCTCCACCTATCTGAGTCAACAAAATGAAATGCTGTTTGGATTGTAGAAAACGTGAAGCAGAGCCAAGAGGATGCATCTCTGCCGCCCCAGATGAGTTAAATCTGTTGCTCTGATTTTGAGGGTTGTGATCAGGCTGCCCCCATGGTGGGCAGGGAAGGAGGAGCAGGAGTTACATTCCAAAGCCGGCAAGGCTGGCTTTGCAGAGCCAGCTGGCTAGCTGCAAAATTGCTGCTGGTTTTGCTTCTGCCTCTCACTCAGTTCTGCTGGCAACCACTGGCCCAGGCGACAGTGCCTTTTTTCTGTAATCACAGCCTGAGCTTCAGGCAGGCACTGCACCTCAGTTGAATCTGCCACATGTGGATTGGAAGAAATCCTCACAGCCAGAAAACTTCTCACCGCTGCAACCTGCAGGGGACAGTTGTTGCAGTCAGCTGTGCACCATCCCAGCTGGGGTTCATGCCAGGTCTGGTCCCCCCACCCTGTAGTCTTCCATGGAAGAGTTGTTGGCCACCAGGTTTGTCATGTGATGGGGATGCACATGCCTCTTTGGTTACATCTGTGGTGGGGTCCTCACCTCCCTGGGGGACAGGGGAGTTCAGAAATTGCAGCTGATTCCCTGGTTACTGGTACAGCTCTTCTGTAGGTGCTCTTCACCTGCAAATCCTCTAACACTCTTGTATGTAAACCTTTGAGTAATCTGAAACTTACATAGGTGCCACCAAATGTGAGGAAGCTGCTTTAGTACAAGGGAGGCTAGGGGCAAACTGCAAAAAATTTAGAGTAGAACAAAAAAAAAAGCAAAGCCAGTTTCAAGTTCACCTGATTATGTCCTCAGTGAGGGCAGATCCAGAGCAGTGGTCCTCCTTGAATATTGTCAGAGAGCCACAATTCTACTTCAGATGCCAGGGCATTTGTGGGGTTTATGATAGCTAGGATGCTGATTAAGAGGAATGTCAGTTACTGCTATGGTGAAGTTTGCACTGAAGATGAGGCATTAAACACTCAGAAATGCCTACTGCTTAATGTACCTAACTTCTTAAAACTGTATGGTTTTAACTGCCTTTTTCTTGTCTGTTCCAGGTTGCATGTCTGGTTGGACTTGATGCATGAGATTTGCATGACATCTAACAGCCTAGGTCTGGATGTGTCATTGAGCAAACATGGCCTACCCAGCAAATACTAACGGCAGTTCTACAGGTAACTCATTGGGAACACTTTTCTCCCTTTGGATTATTAATTTGCTTTTTAAAAACATTTTTCTCAAATTGTGAAGGTAGCAGCAGCTAAAACTAAATACTGAAAACTAATCTCCTGATAGATCAAAGCCTGTCTGTTTCCCTATCACCACCCCAATAATCTTTTAAATATGTAAAGTATGGAAAGTTGTTTGCAAAGATGTAAGGGCTGGCAGTCTGTTGTTCAGCATGCAGCGCGCTCTGCTTTCAAGGACCTCTGCTGGTTTATACCAGATTCTGAGAGGCGTAGGGGTTTGCTGCAGAAAGCCATGTGGTTGTTATCCTCTGCCTGTAATTAACTTGTGAGATTAACCAGCTCTTATGCATCAAATCCCCATCCCTTCCTGGTCAGCTGTACTGGTCAGGTTGATTTTTGTTTCTTGTTTCTCAACAATACATAAAAGCATTTCTCAAGCAGCATCAAGAGAAGGTGTTCAGTTCACTTTTTCATTACTTTAGAAGCTCGTGAGATTTCCTTTATGGTTGGGTGATATTGAAATAGATCACTTGGCATGTTCAAAGGTTGCTGAGGAGGACTGGCAGGTCAGGAGGGAGCAGATTGCAGAATGACTGATAACAGTACAGCAGCAGTGTTCCTCCTGCGGTTGTGTCAATATTTTCCTGTTCTCTTCATCACTGCACAAACATAGCTTTAGCCCACTAAAGCTCAGGCTGCTATATGGGATTATATGGAAAATTTCAAGTGCACGGCAGAAGCTTGTGGGTGCTCTTTAGAGACCTTCTAATGTAAGTATGTTGGGAAATGGATTTATCAGTGAAGGCTGGTGGGGGGCCGGGAGCATTTAGAATATCCTGGGAAGGATCATTAAATATCTTTTTTGTTATGCATGTAAATAGAAAATTCAGTCTTTTTTTTCCCCACTAAGGCTCACCTACTTGTGTTCAAATGCTACTTAGTAGATCATGACAAGCACATGCTGACAATTGGCTTATCTGGTGGCACCAACCTCCTTTGAAAGCATGTTCTGGTATGGAAACAAATCCCAAATTACTCACCGTGCTAACTGTAGAATTGTTATAATTAGTGCAAGGGATTAAAGCCTTTTATGTGCAGGAGATTAGAAATATTGAGTGTCATTATCTGCAATTTATGCACAAGAAGTAGTCTTTTTTTAAAGGCTAGTGGAAATTACATGAAAACATTACTTACTTTTATATGTTGATTTTTTTTTTTAAGGCTACATTTACCGATGTTGTTAAATCCTGATTTTTTTTTTCATTTCTTAAGTGTTACCAGTGTCCTTAAATTGCTGGAAAAGGATATTCCTCTCCCATTTTTATACAATCAAAAGTATGTTCTCTAAGATAGAAACTGTATCTTTTTGTAACCATTTGTAATCTTTTTGAAAAGGTGAACTTAAAAACCTCTGCTGTATGGCTTAACTGTTGCTCTTTACTGCCTAAAACCCCACATAACTTGGCATTTTTTAGTAATACGCTTTTAACTTAAGTCATGCAGAACAATTCCCTCAGCTTACAAGGAAAAAAAAATTGTTCATGGACTGTTACTGATCGGTTTACTTATTCCTCCCCTCTGTGGTAGAACTGTATTGAGAAAGTTGACAAGCTGACATGTAAGTCTAAAAGAAGCTGAATGCTTTTACTGGGGATATGGTAATGCAAGATGAAGTTTTAGTTTCAGGATTGTTACGCAAACAAGCTTCTTGCAGGGCAGAGATTGTTTGTTCCCTTATTTGTCGAAAGACGCTATAGTGAATTGCAAGTATTTAATTCAAAACTAAATTAGACAACATTTTGCAGAGACTGTCAGGACTTGTTGGCTTTGCAAACCCTTGAGGCCAGCGTTCTAACATGCAGCTGTGTATGCCTCTGTCTCCAGATCCTTAGTAGTTCATAATGGATAGAGTGTTGGGCTGCAAATACCTGTGATTTGTTATCCTACCATCCTGCCTGGGAGAGAATGCCTTTGGATGAGCAGGAACTGATTTGGGCGTTGGAGGTATTGAAGCAAGTTTCTTAATTGCATGGAACTCTAAGAGAGGAAAGAAACTTAAGGGGTGGTGTTTTCTGCACCCTCTGAATCAATCAGCAACTGGAAAAAGAACTAGAAAGACTTGTTATGGACTACTAAGCTGCATTTATGTTACTTGACTGTTTTGGCAAGTTTGACCACATGTTCAGCTGCATTCAGCTACGAGGTGACTAAGGAGCAGTGGTTTGCTTTGGTTAACTCGAGAATGTGAGTACTTACACTATTAAATAATTATGCCTATGTGCCATTTCAGTCAACATTTTCAGTATACAATCCTATATGGACTGCTGCTGCTGTAGATAAAATCTGTAGAGGAATGCTTGAATTTGGAACTTATCTCCAGGAAAGGATCAAGATATTTTGCATTTGTATAGAGATTTTTTTTTTAAGGATGTTTATGGGAAGTAAATTTGCTGTAAATGTTCTCAGTGAGTGTATATGTGAGATAATCTACAAAGCAAGTCATGGCTTTATCATGAAACCACCTGTCACAAATTTCTCTACCTCTTGCATATCTAAGTAAAGATGTGACCTTTAAATGTGGCGAATAAATAACAGATGTTGTGATTTAGATTTCAGTTCTGTTAGTTGATGGTTCTGTTTGCTGTTGACTTGAACGTTTTTTCACTCTGTTCCTGGTTTCATTGCAGAGGTCTTGTAGTAAACTATATTTCTGTGAGCTGCAAGCTTATTCATCGTTGTACATTTTAGAAGTCTGTTTAGAGACTTGGTAATGATTTTTGGACTAGGATCTATCAAAGTGGTGCCATCTGCTCAGAAGACAGCTGAAGTCTCTCTAACACTAGTGATAAATAAATTGGTCCTTGCAGCAAGAATTGCTTTTTTTTGTCAGTTGGGTGCTGGGTGGTCACAACTGTTTGCTGCTTTGAATCTGCCTTGGTGGCATGTGAGCTTACTGCTTGGCCAAGTAAGCTCAGCAGGGCTAAGGAGTGCCGTGGAAGTCCAGAGTGTATTATGCATTCGTCCAGGAGCTGCAGCAGGAGCTGGGAAATAGCCTGTGTCTGTGGGGAGCTGTTGGGTGGCTGGACTTGTTTTAGTGCATGATACAAATTAATTTCTCCTTGCATAGTACAAGAAAAAAAATGAGGTGATTGTTTCTTGAAATAGCATTTGTGTGTTCATTAGCCACTGGGTGAAACTTCCAGTAATTGTTAGCTTCTGTACTTGCTAAGACTGATGCATAAATCATCTATTTAACAAGGCTCTGCAAACATTTCTGTAGAAAGGTCCTCCAGTTAGCTACAAAAAGCACCCTGCATGCCAGCCTGAAACTCAGCAGTTTGGTTGGATTTTCATTTCTTTTCTAGTACCTGATTAGCTGAAACTTTGTTTTCAAAACACATGTTCTCAAAGGCACTAAATGGTGTCAAATTCCAGTCCAATTCTATTTGTTCTGATGTAGAAAACAAGGAAGCAGCAAAACAAACATAGATGACTGATTAAAAAAGATAAAGGATTAAAAAAATGAATTTGTTTCTAACCGTAATGAAAACAACTGTTTTATTTGATTTCCCTAAGCATCTCAAGCTCTGTACCCAGAGACTGCAGAACTGTTATTCAACTCTTTAACAAAGACATAAAAAAACTTTTTAACAGAAGAAAAGCTTTTCCAGTTTTCCTGTGTCGAGTGGGCTGCAGGGGTCAGTATAGCAAGGTGGTTGCACAAACCTTTGCATTCTGTTTTCTGTACATTGTGCCTGGGATTTCCCTAATCCTTTCTATTTTCTTCCCTCTGTCTCTGCCTTCCTCCCCTCACTTTTGCTTAAGGATTTGTTTCAGTGCCTTCCCATGCCACTTTTAATATGCTTCTGCTTACAGGTATACTACAACTTACATGGATTCACTTGAACTATTTCTCCGTGTGTTTAATTCAGCTATATGTTTTACCTCTTTTCAGACTCCTACCTAGTTCTTAAAGCAGTGGCATTGTAGCAACTCACCACCATTTCTACTGTTGGTCTACTTGCACTTAGAATGCAAGGAATTGTTGCTCTAATGGCCAGTATGCAGACATCAAGTGTCTTTGCTCCCAGTTTACTCTTTCACTTTAGTCTCCTGGAGATGGAGAGATGCCACCCTCAGCACACCTAGGCACACACCTCCACTCTAGACAGCACACTGGGGCTGCAGGAACGTGGGTGGTTTGGTGGTGGATATAAATGATGTTGGAGCCCTGGTTCCCCTGCAGCAGCCTGGTGCCCCTCTGGATATTTTATATATGCACTCTGCAACACCCCATGGTCCTCTGGTTAGATTTTCTTTGTATCTGAGCAGTTTTCTAGACTCCTAAGTGAATTATAATTATGCACCAGTTAGTTGGAGAATGAGGCTATTCTAAGAGGCTGTTGCCTGAATTAATGTTGCTTGAGATTATTAAAGTCAGTGTGCTTCAAAGACCAAATGTTTAGCAAATGTTTTTTCTTCTGTTGGTATATAAATGCTTGAGCAACTATTGTAAAGTGTTATGAAAACTGCTGCTGACTTATTAAACCTTTTTATTAATGCCATGAAATAAAACACACTTTTGCTTAGAGCAGATGTTTTCATCATACATGTCCTCTGCATTGATTTGTCACTCTCCACTGCTTTCCTGCAGGGTAGATGTCACCAAGGCATCACTGTGGTGGTACTGACATACTGAGCTCTGAGCTTAGCGGTCTTAATTGTACTGAGTTTGCTTAGACTAGCAAATGAAAATTACTAGGGTTCAGGTGAGTTTATGTTTTTGTCAAATCAACTGTGCAAGTGATGGTAATTTTGTTGAGTCAGGGCTGTGTGATGAGAGGCTATTAAGCAGGGGAGCAACCCTGCTAGGCTTCCTCTTCTGAGCCTGCATCTGATAGCCATCAGAGTTAATGGGGACAGGTGTATGCTCAAGGTGTGCTTTGGCAGCTGGAGGGAGATCCTTGCCATCAGGATAGCCTGTTGAATTGCTATGCAGCCTTTTTGCTTTCTGGATGGGCAGACAGCATTCAGAGCTGTCTCTTTCTTCTGCTTCACCCATGAGTGATCTAGTGAGTCACTCTGGTGGTGGCCAGTATTTGAAAACAAGCTAGGGTGGGACCCTGAAATCTGTGGGGGTGAAGGGTGAGTGAGCCTTTTTTCACATCAGCCCTATCATGGCATATCGAAATTTCCATCAGTATGCTGTAGTACACTCATTGCTTCCAAGATGCTCTGTAAGGACAGATGGTTGGAGATGGAGCACACAATCTCACAGCCAGAACCAGCTTTCTACTTGAATTAACAATTCTTTCTTCTGCAATTGCTAGCTGATGCCTGTAATCCAAGGGTGTATTTGCTGCTACAACAGAAAGTGTGAAAACACATTGATTTTCATTTGCCCAGCCTAGAGGCCTTTATTAGGCTGAAGAGGATCAGGGATCATGCTTCTCCTCTAACACAGGACTTGATGCCTGAAGAATGCCCATCAGGCCTGATTTTGGAATCTGCTGGAAAGGGAAGGGGCAGGAAGGAGTTAGAAAGGATATTGTAAATAGCGTCATTATGAGCTGAGGACATAACAGTCTGGCCCAGATATCTTAGTCCTTAAAAGTGGAATTTGGATGTGGTGGGAAGCAGATGGCTTAAGTCACAAAGCCATGTAAGATGCAGATGCTTTGCAGAAGGATAAAGCGCTATGAGAAATGGAACAGATTTAATTGATCTGTGTTTTGTTCAGGGATTACTGCAGTTGTGTTTTGTTCTGGGTTTTCCTTCTGCAGCCACACCTCACCTAGATAGAGGACTGTGTTCATTCCTGTCTGCTGCAGGCTTCCTCATGGAGTAAGGCATGCTTTCCTTGTCTGAGCTCTTGAGATGCACTACATGGGCAGCACCTGGACGTTCTCATGTGGCTGCTTGCTGCTCCCTGTGGAAATACATGCCCTCTTCACCCTCGGAGGCAGCTGAGGGTGCTGATGTTCTGTTTTAAAGCCAATAATGTGCTAGGGATTTAACAGGCATAGCTTCCTGTTTATGGTACTCTGCAACCTCACTGAACTAGTGGCAGTTAACGGTGACAAAAGCTCTTAGGTCAGTGATAAAAATCACTGCTTTGCATGATCTGGTTGTGGTTAGGAAAGAGATGCTTGTGTGGACTGGATGAGGGGCAAGCATAGGTAGCAGAGCAGGCACGTGTCAAAGGAAAACCACCAAAAATAAACTTTTTCCAGATTTGAAAGATTATTCTCTCCGCATCTTATTCCTTCCTCCCACTCTCAAGTTACAAAACTCAGGAAATCTTCCTGTGGCCATTTAACTGAAAAGAGTGCATTTTTTCCCAAAACTATTCTACAGTGTTCCTGATTCCCTTCCTGGATTCTCCTGCAGAAAGCAGTTTATGAATAATGCATATGAATCTCCTCCCTATAGGGAAGAGAGGGGATTTTGTTGCCTTTAAAAGGTTACAGTTCCCCAGGGAAATGGCTTGGATGGAAATAGCCTTATTACAGCTGTTTGTCTTCCATTAATGAACACTGAGTTCCTGCATTTAGACATGTCCCCTGCAGAAGTGTAACTGCTGGGGCAGAAGCCCTTGGGAAGCTTCTTGTAATGGCCACCTCTTTCCTTTCCCCATTTCATGCCATTTGTACAGCTTTGGATTAGAGATGATAGAAGCCCTTCCCGTATCATGTTTTCATAGCAGTTTTAAGGGCTGAGGGAGGGCTTCTGCTGCCCACGTTGGCACTGCTGCTGTATCTCCATTTCCTTCCTGTGGAAACGCAACTCCCCTTGGCGGCCAGAGTACAGATTCCTACCAGCATGTCCCCGTGTGACCAGCTTCATGACAGAAGTGGGCTTGAGGCCATTCTCCCCTTTCTTTCTCCATTCCGTCCTCTGATTTCAACTGGAAATTGCACTTACCATAGTGGCTGAGACCCTCCACTGCGGCACACACATTTCAGCTTGCAATATCTGGGGCTTAGCAGATCAACCAGGTCCAAACAGGGCTTTCTCCCTCCTCCGTTTCATAGCATATACTTAGTCTATGTTAGATACAGTCCCCTGAGATGATTTTTTTCACCTGACTTCACAACAGACTTTGACAAAACAAATGCTCACATGCTTGGAGAGATAGGTGAACATGAGATCCCATGACATTCTTTCATGCTTTTGGTCTGTCCTTCCCTACATACAAAACGTTGTACCCTGTATAAGTAGTTAATGTAACCCTTCCTGATTTCATGGCCCATCCCTTTTTCTTGCTCAATTTCTCTACTCTATCTCACACTGTAATGACTGTTTTTGTGTAATTTTCTTCCCTTTTTAAATTAATATTGCTGTAGGTTTTTTTCTTCATAATAATATGCTGTTTTCCTTCAACACACAGGATTTGTCTGTGATATTTCTGTATTGCCCTTCAGTATTTGTTTGAAGTAGTAGAGGGAAGCATGGAGAGAGAGGGTAGAAACTGTTTTTAATAGCTGGGTTTGAAGGTTTGGTCAGATTAGGGTGAGGATCAAATTAACTGAAAATTGGGAAGAGATTGTTCTCCCTGTGTAAACCAGATATCGCTTGTCTGGAGTCCTCTCTTATTGCTAAGGGGCGTGTTTGTTGATGTAGTCCTAGCGCCTTACTTACCCTCTTTTCACAAAACCAATCCCTTTGCCTGGAGCATAGTTGTATGGATTGCAGAAGATCTAACAATAAAAATAAAACACTTGTTCAGTTTAGCTTACTGATACTGGAATGTCAGGCCTAATCGCAGTAAACAAGTCAAGTTTTAACACTTCATGTACACTGCTTACTCAATCTGAGGTGTGCTGCTTTCAAAGAAAAAGGTACAGTGCAAGAAAATAAGATGCGTAGTTGTGGTTTAAGAAGTGGACTGACATTTGCACGTGATAGAGGGACAAAGACAAGATCAGAGCAGTCATGTTTTAAGGGATTATGAAGATCAACAGTGTTTTTTCACTTTCAGAAGTCTTTTAAGCTTGCCAGTACTTGCATATGGTCACAAGGCTGTGCATCCACTGCATCACCCTTTAGACTTTCCCCATTCTCCATTGCCATCATTAGTTACAGTCCTGTTCCCTTCCTCCCCTCTCAGTGCATCTGCTATCCAGGATCCTTATGCTTTCCATTCTGCTCCCTGATACTCCTCTTAGCCCCTTTGGTCTCACCCCAGCTCTCCCTAAGGAGTGCAGCCTGTGTCTCCCCCTCACTATCCAGCCCTCCTATGGCCCCTGTTCTGCATTCAATGCTTAGAGGTTTCCTTGAATCCTGTCTTCAGTGCTGTGGAAAATGTACAGTTGATGATTCTGAAAAAATTACTTCTCTCTACCTCTGCAAAGAAAAGTTATAAGGTTGCAGCTTTATAAAAATTTGTGTGGCTCAGCCAGACCATCTCAACCTATATTACTGTGGGACAAGGCACCAGATACAGAGAAGACCACAGCAGCAGAAGAGACATCTCTTGAGCAAAACTGTATGTAGGTAGGATCTCCTGCTCCATTCCAGCTTTACTGTTCTTCCTGTACAAAAAAAAAAAAAAAAAAAAAAATCACTGGATTTGAAGGCTTCCCACAGCAAGCCTTCTTACCATAAGCTTTTCTGAAAAGTCAGATTGGAAGATGACTAGAAATCGAATTGCCTTACAACACACAAAATAGCAAGTAGTTGAAGTTTGTTCCATGTGAAGCTATACCAAGTGGACACCTAATAAAAATGGGGCTCATTTTTCAGTTACATCCTCTCTGATGCTAACTAGTGAGTGACCTAACTGTAGTCTGCAATCTCTTACATGGAAGTTTAGAGTGTTATGTAGACATTAGGTTACATTAATCATCCATAATTGTATCTTCAGGCATTTGACCAGTAGATCTCTTTACAGCACTACCACGTCAGCTGTAGTCTGAATCCAGTTATTGAATACATCCCAGCAACCCTGAAAATGAACATTTGACACCATGATTTAAAACCATCCTGGACCACCCCTGGCTCAGGAAGTCTCTGGGTCACAGCTTTCTGGAAGTTAAGAGGATAAAAGTTGCTCTATGTTTGCTTTCTTTTTGTGCCTTTCCAGAGGCATCTCCTAAGGAGGAGAATCATTCTGTGGCAAACAGCTGCCACATTCAGAAAGGCTGTAAAGACAAAAGTCCCAAACTCACAGCAATGCCACTCTTCTTCCCCAAGACAAAATCCACCAAAATAAAACTGAGAAACCCATATCTTACCTTCACCAAAATGTAACAGCTGTGGGTTTGGGGGTAGGAACATAAACCTGACAGTGGTGAGTCAGGCGAAGCTCTGTGCTCGCGTGGATCAGAAGACTGTAGCCAGGCACATTATTTCATGTTTTCCAAGCAGAGCCACTCCAGTGCTGAGGTAGGAGGCAAGTGTTTCAAAGAGCTGTTTCATCCATTGCCATTCACAGACCCACTGTGCCGTCTCTGCCTTTCGTTTTCAAAAGGGGTGTGAAACAACCTGCTCTTCAGATAAGAATTTACCAGTTGGATGGCTGCCCATACAGCAAATCTTATGTTCACTTTGCTGCAGATCAAGTCAGGTTTTTTGGTCACTGGGAAACTGTGCTCTGATCTCAGTTTTGTTTCTACTGTAAACAGTAGCTGAATTGAGTTTATTTGGCACCATAATTGTCTTAAAGACCAAAAGAATAAATATGCATGTTCTCCTTGCTTAGGTTTTTCTGGTGCCAACACAGACGCATATCTCCATATTTGACTTGCTGGGCAAGGAACAAAGTGCTGATACATGTTATGAGTTATTGCTTGCACTTGTGGCAGGTCTTTTTCAGCCTGCTGAGTTGACCAGATTTTGAGGGCAGTTCACTGAAGGTGATGCAGGGCTCATGCAGATATCAAGCCCTTGAAACCACAGAGTAATGATAAACAGATGGAGCATGTGAAGACAGCAGCTAAAATTTGTTCTCTAAACAAGATATCATGGTCTCTTTTTTTTTAGAAAAATGAAATCATACAGTGTTAGAGGTTTTGGGTCTTTTTTTATTTCTGAGCAGATTTCTAACTCTTGAGAAGGATGTTTTGTCCATATCTTCTCATACTTTATCCAAGATGTCATATGTTTTTTTTCACAGCAGAAAACTAGATGGGTATCATATGTTCTTGCCTTCCTGGTATGAAGAACCTGCAAAGGAGCTAGAGATGTCCACCAGTAACACCCAGTGCAGCTGTGCACTGCTTGTCCTCACCTGGGTGATCACTGGCTCTGCAGGTTGAAAGATGGGACTTGAAGGGCAGCAGGCGCAAAGTGGAGGCTGCACAGGCAATGTTTCAACAGCTGAATTTTTACTTTTGCTTCCCTGAAGGTTAGCTTTCAGCTGCCTTAGAGTTTTTCTGTCTTCTAGAAGAAACTTCAAAGCATGGTTAGAAGCTGTTCACAAAACATTGTTTATGGAGAGCTGGTTTTTTTTTTAGAGATGGAACCGTCTGAGCAGAGACCAAATCAAGTTCACTTAAAATTCAGTATGTTTGTGGTCTATAGATGTAGGAAGTTGGCTACATATAGAGATTTTCTTCAGAATTTCTTTGGGAGCTCATGTTTTATAGTTTATGCATGAATGACTTATAATTCAAAGTAATAAATGTAAAATTACCTAGAGGGCAGGACCAAATTTATAGTCCAAGTGCTGATGCCTGTAAGTATTAAATATTACTTTGCTTCATATTAAATACCACTGAAGCCACTAGACACGTTCAGGAAACACTTCTATTGTAAGGCTGTGCCATTTTAGCTGAAGGCACTGGAGAGGACTTTAACCTCTCTCCTGTCATTTCAGCAGATGATCCCACTTCTATTTGAAGCACGACTCTTCCAATCTGCAATAATCCTGAAAATTATTTCAGCAATTCATTCCTTTCTTTTCTTACTTTTAAACCGTTCATGGGAATCTGGATAGAAGGCATAGTATAATAATAAAACTATTTTTCTGTAGTCCAGTGAAGTCTTAGGACCTTAATAGAATCATAGAATTGCTTGGTTGGAAAAGACCTTTGAGATCATTGAGTCCATTTTTACCTGTCAACTACTAAACCATATCCATGAGAAACTTGTCTACCCATCTTTCCAATACCTCCAGGGATGGTGACTCAATCACCTCCCTAGGCAGCCTCTTGCCAGTGCCTGACAACCCTTTCAGGGAGGAAATCTTTCCTGATATCTAATCTGAACCTCCCCTAGTGCAACTCCTCTCATCACCTCGCTACAACCTCCTTTCAGGTAGCTGTAGACAGTGACAATGTCTCCCCATAGCCACCTTTTCTCCAGGCTAAACAACCCCAGTTCCCTCACCTGTCTCTCACAAGACTTGTTCTCCAGCCCCTTCACCAGCCTCATTGTCCTCCTCTGGACGCACTCCAGCCCCTCAATGTCCTTCTTGTAGTTAAGGGCCCATAACTGAACACAGGATTTGATGTGCAGCCTCACCAATGCTGAATAAATGATGACTTCCTTGGTCCTGCTGGCCACGCTGTTTCTGATACAGGCCAAGATGCCATTGGCCTTCTTAGCCACCTGGGCACACTGCTGGCTCATGTTCAGCCGGCTGTCAGCCAGCACACCCAGATCCTTCTCTGACAGGCAGATTTCCAGCTGCTCTTCCCTAGTACTGTTATATTACACAGAGTTGTTGTTGCCTAAGTTCAGGACCCAGCACTTGGTCTTGTTGAATTTCATACCACTGGTCTCAGCCCATTCATCCAGTCTGTCCAGATCCTTCTGTAAATCCTCCCTAACCTCAAGCAGATCAACATTTTCGCCCAGCTTAGTGTCATCTGCAGACTTACTGAGGGTACACTCAAGGCCCTCATCCAGATCATTGATAAAGATACAGAACAGAACTGGACCCAGCACTGAACCCTGGGGAACACCACTTGTGACCGGCCTCAAACCTTACTTAATTCCATTCACCACATTTTACTATTTGGGCCCAGCCATCCAGCCAGTTTTTCACCCAGCGGAAGGTTTGCCTGTCCAGGCCAATGGCAGCCAGTTTCTTAGGCAGAATACTGTGAGAAACAGTGTCAAAAGCTTTACCAAAGTACACCACACCCACAGCCTTTCACTTGTCCACTAAGTGGGTAATCCTGTCATAGATTTGCAGGACCTGCCTTTCATAAAGCCATGTTGACTGGACCTGATCACCTGGTTGTTCTGTGTGTACTGCCTGATAATATTCAAGATGATCTTCCCTGGCACTGAGATCAGGCTGATAGGCCTGTAGTTCCCCTGGATCCTCCCTCCAACCCTTTATCAAAGTGCTTGTATTAACATGAAGGATATCTTGTATTTTTTATCACGTTTCAGAATAAAGAAAACTCTGTAAGTTTATACGAAAAGTTTTTATTTTTATCCTTCACATTACACAATGCATTTTAGAAACGTAAACAAAATGAGACTGAATATAACACAGGCAGAATTGCAAGCAGTGGTGGTTATAACAGAGGTGATTGTTCTGCTCAAATTATATCAATGAACCTTTTATGTGCTCTCAGTCCACACGTGGGAGTGAGAAATGAGAAGGCTAGGGGCTAAGAGCTCAGGGGAGATAGGGAAAGCAGGTGGAAGAGAAGTCACCTGAACTTTCAATTCCCTCTTAGAAATTAAATCTGTCTTCAGAGAAAAAAAATGAACTTTTTTAGTGGTACATTTGGTATAGTTCCTTTTGTCTTGCATTTTAACCCTTGGGGTGCCAGAAGCATTGAGCAGCATCTGAAGTGCAGTGAGGGAAACCACTGGCGTTGCACTGGGCTCGCTGCTGGCCTGGGACTGTCTCAGGAAATTCCAAATGAATACAAATAAATGCTCTGTAGCAGCCTCTGGGCTCCCTGCCTGCTGATGTGTCAGGAATACGCACTCCCTTTAAGGCAAAGGAAAGTGTGCTTCAGACTTTATTTCCTGAAAAACTCAACTCCGCCAGGTCCAAGTGTTTGCTTCTGGGTGGATTGGTGAGTGAGACCCTTGAATGGGGTGGGGAGAGAGGCCAGATGCGAGTGACTGGCTCTCCTAATGCTGCAGGCAAGCTGAGAAAAGGGATGGGGGGCACCCTGGGGTGGCACAGCTTAAACCAGTCCTCAGTGTTCTTTGTTTTTTTTTCCATTTTTTAACAGTGCCCAGTTACCTGGGTTGACTCACAAGTGCTGCTGTCTGAAAAGAGTTTGCACTTGCAGTTTTGCGCACCTCTGGTAGCCTCTTTGGTTTTGTTGTTACTTAAAGAGTAGTTTATTTCCTTGAACAAACACAGGTTTTCCAGAGGGAGACTGGTGTCGTGCATACTCAAGTAAAGGGAGCACTGCACCCAGTTACCTTAGGACATTGTTTCAATGGCAGAAAGGTAGCTGTTACTCTTCAAGTTGCTCATTTTGAATACTGTTCATAGACTTTCAATTATAAGCCACTGTTTTTAGCTATTTAGAATGTACATAAAGAATTACTTCTAATAATGACTTTTCCCGTATGTTCTCTGATCACTTTTTTTTAACTTCATCAGTCTGAACTATTTTAGGTGCAGAGAAAAAGCTTTCAGTGTTTTTGGAAAATGCAAATTGCTTATGCGTTTGAAGTTTGGAAGACAACACACATCTCACATAATGAATCAGCACTAGATTAATATAAAAACAGGTATTTGAAATATCATACTGATCATGCAGCTTATGGAGTTAGGCATGTGACAAAATAATGTCCTTCTAGGACTCATAAATACAAATATTTTGTGGAAGCATTTTTGCAGAAGACAGTTCTTCCATTTTTTTCTAAGCTATGCACAGCTGTAAGACCAAACTGAAATTGTAAATCAGTTTTAATATTCCATGGTGAATTTATATCTCAGGAGTCCATTTTTTTCCTGATGGTTACTTCTGTTACAGTAGTCCTGTGTATCTGTTCTCCACTTCTCACCTCCTCAGAGATTTATAGGCATAGGAGGGTAACGATATTCTAAATCTAAATACTTTGGTTTGAGGATTCAGTTGTTCTTGGCTAGAAAGCAAACACAGCATTCTTTGCTTTGGCTTCAGCTGATGCACAGTTGTGTTAAAAGGCATATTCAGGCTAACACCTGGCTTGTGCCCTTGATTCCTTTGGCACGATGGAGGGGAGATGATCTAGATGAGTGAAGAAGGCAAATATTTGGGGGGTTTACTCCTCTTCTGCTTGGCCAGTCCTCTGGGTTTTGTGAAGCCCATCCTACTATGTGGATGCAAGCCTTGCTCTTTATAATTATGTGTTCCTTTGTCATTTTCCTTGTGGCAATGAAGTGGTATAAAGTACAGGGGATGATGTACTCTCAGAAGAGCAGGGCAGGTATGACACCTTTTCAAGGGCTGACAAGGGAGACAGCAGAGCTTTGGGGTTTCTTCTGTGCAGCAGAGGACAGCCAGCTGCCTCATCAACACCGGGACTCAGCCTCATGTTCATCAGCATCCCTGGCTGAACCCATGTCTATTGGGATGTGTTTTTGGAAAGGAGGGTCTATGGTGGTCTGAAACTGATCTACTCTTGTACTGTGTTTTGTAGAGCACATAGTACAGCTTTCTCCCAGGCTGCGAGGAGCTTCTGATTGGTATCTACTGTTTGCCATAACTCACATTATTTTGCCAGGCTTGAGTTAGTCTGATTTGGAAAGTATCATTAAGTTGAATGGTCTGATTTGTCACAGTTGTGCCTGGTGCCAATAAAAGTGTACACAGTGGAAAGTGAATTAAATAAATGCTTTGGGGAATGATGAAGGGCAATTCTCAAGTAGACAGATACTGCAAGATGATAAAAATGCATGGAATCAGGTGCTTGGAAAGAATAAATTTGTACTGGTTTGTACTTGTCTTGCTGGCATCTAGTTTTCAGACGTTGGTCAACATGAGTGAGATGCCCCCTATCTGAAGCCCAAAAGTAAAGGATGACTAACTGACACCTCATCACTCTTCCCAGTGACGCCTGAAAGAGCAGGAGGCTAAGTTTACTATGAGCATCTTTAAAGGGAGAGCATTTTCTGTGGCTCAACCAACTGAGCTCCCATCCCCGTTCAGTGGTTTGCTTTTGTTGTACGGCAAATTCTTTCTTCTTTGACATAGCTCATGGGTTAAAGTGGTGTTTGCGGAGGATGATTTGGGAAATGCATTGGTGGCATGCCGCTAAAGCTATCACTTGATGCTGACTTGCTTGAAGGTGGACCATCTGTTTGTACTCAGAGCCACAATGCACCCACACACTGATTTGTAACAGCAATTTTCCCAAGTAGCCATTGTTTATTTAAAGTAGTTTCTAACCAGAGGTGGCAGTGTTATTGCAAACAGCAGCAGCTCCCACCATGGTTTCTGCTCTGCTCTTCCTTGCTGCTGGTGGGGATGTTAGCAGAATACACTAATGACTGTATCCCTTCCCACCCATGCCCTGCTTCCTGTCAGCCAGAGTTTCATATCCCCTGGGATCTGTGAGTGAGAGACTGGATGGAAGCAAAACAGACTGGCTTCTTTGAGTTTCCATAGTTAGCGACCTTGAGGTGGTGCACAAACACCATGTCCCACCACAGAAATGCCAGACCTAGAGCTATTCGCAGAAAGGGAAAGCGGTTGAAAAGGAGACATTGTCAGCCTCAAATAAGAGAGATGTCGAGAATATAAAGCAGATTTTGTTAATTTTGATAAAGGAGTATATCACAGTCACTCACAGGGCAGTTAGTCATGGAGGGTTTTGCCCTCAAGGAATAGATTTCTCATAAACCAGATTAATGATTTATTTAGGGTTAATTAATTTGCACAACTTTTTTATGGCCTGTGTTTTATATTTTAAATGAACTTCTGTTTGAACTGCAAATTTTCAGTTCAGAGATTCTAGAAGTAAAAGTTTTAGTTGTTAAAAAGACTAGAGAGGGCTAGGAGGTGTGTTTTTTGAAAGATGGTTTTTATTCTCAGCTCACAGAAATAATTCTTCGTTGTGGTTAAATAATTTTTAGATATAAACTCTGTAGGTAACTCTTGTCACGTGAAAGAAAATCTTTAATGATGTAAAAAAGATAATATGACCTCGAAAGATCCGCTCCTGGCACCAAAAAGGTGCAGGCTGGTGAGAATTTTGAGCATTTTCTATGGGCTAACAAAATGCTCTGGTTTTCATAGCTATGAGTAGTTAGTACATAGTTAGCAAACATGCAGCGAAGGTAAAGAGTAAGAAAATCCAGAGCTCTTTTGCAAATGATTCTGCTGTTTAGGAATTGACCCTTGAGGAGATTGTGCCGGTGGGACATGCGGATTAGTGAATCCATCTGATCACTGATACCAAAGTGAGAGCTGGCTTGGGTTTTTTTGCTATAATGGTAAACTATTACAATTTGTTTTTTTTTTATTATTATAATGATAATCCTAATGCAAAGTGACTAAGAATTTCAGGTTCAGAGAAACATATTGGCTTGAGAAATCGTTTTCGCTGTGCATTGATCGTCAATGGCAAATCCTAGTTAAGTCAATGGAAAGACTTCTGATGCTTTGATGGTCTTTGCATTGTGGCTGTGATTGTTTTGAATTTTTATTTTATTGCCTTAATGGTCCTACTTCTTCTAGAAAGATCATGGTATTAAGATTTCAGATCCATTCTTAAAATGGCTTCTTTTACCAATGTTGTGTGGTAAATGTGGCATCATAGCCCAGTGTTCCAGTATCTGCTTTCACAGTGTTAACAAAACACAGCAGCCCTCTGAACACTCTTTCTTCAATATTGCTGCTGCTTATGTTCATTAACTTAGGCTGGTGTCCTTAATTTAGCTTGCCACTACAAACATCTGAGCTGGAGCTTCTACATCTTGAAATAAAAAGCTATTTATTACACAGTGTTGTTGCTTCAGCCATTCTCTGTTATTATTATCAGAGAAGTTGCTATCCCCCATTTTTTTATTGCAAACCCCAACCCAAAGTACTGATTATTTAGATGTCAGCTCTAAAAGCCAGATCCCCAGTTGGCATACTGACACATGAATTTTAAAAAGTAATCTATAAACCTTATAAAAATATTTTACCATTTTTCTGCTCCTCGTTTTTCTTCAAGATTAAATTTGCAGCAAACATTGCACTGGAGATTTATTTCTTCAGTAAAACATACAGTAAGTGTAATTCCTCTGTAACAGAAGAATCTTGTGCATCCGTAACTGTGGTGTTCGTAGCAGGTCCATCATCTCTCTCTGGCTGGGGCATTTTGGTTTGGACTGTAGTACCCCCATACCCCACAGCTTCAGTTGCATTGCGAGTTAAATCCCGTTTGCTCTAGGCATACCTGTTGCAATAGCCTTTCTTACAAGGCAATATTTATTGATTGTTTTTCCATAGTAGAAAAAAGAGAGAAAGTTATCAGCCTCCTCTACACTACAGCACAGTTTGCTGGCCAACTCTGCCATTGCATATCCAAGCTGATCTAGGTCATCTAGGTGCTCCAGCGCGACTCTTCAGGGAGGGCTGCTGAGGCCAGCACCGGGGTATTGTGCTGGGAAGCTTTGTCGCTTGACTCTACTATGCTGCAGTGGCTCTGATCCTTGCAGGAGATGAGCAACCAACTAAGGCAGCCTGCACTCCAAACTTGCAGTGCACTTCACGCTAGTGCTGGGTGCTTTCATTTCAGAGGGAAAAATAAACCACTTGATGCTCCTGCTGTGTCTGACAAAGTACATATATAACTTGCTGTTTCTCTAATTTTTTCCCCTTTCAGTTTTTGGAATAAAATAAAATAAAAATCTGATAGGTTGATTGGGTTTGGGGCTTTCACCTCCTACCCCTCCCATACTGGAGAGCCAGGCTGAATTACTGCAGAGCTAGTAATTTCATGGCACCTTCGGTATACAGATAGCCAAAAGAAAGCTGATAAAGTGCTGCAAGGCTAAGTTGTATTTTCCCAATGGTATTGTTGTTGTTGGGTTTTTTTAACTTACATTAAAATCCCAAAATCTGGAAAGGAGAATGAAAGACAAACTGCTAATGATTCTATTCTGCTTTTTCTTTCAAACAAGTGCTCAGCCTCGGGTGTTTTGGTTCTTTACAGAAGGCAAGACTGATATGTATATATGCTGAAGAACAGAAAGAGAAAAGTGCAAAAGTAGTTTTGGGGTGGAGTGCAAAAGTAGTTTTGGGGTGGGAGGAAAAGAGGAAAAGCTCCCATTTCTTCACTGTTGCAGTAAAGAATCAAATAGTCAGAACTCTTCTTTTTTTAGCACCTCTTCTCCTGCCCTAAATAACATTTCAAACTGAAGTTGAACATATAAAAATACTGATTCAACTCAATTTATATCAGCTATTGCCTCTTGTATTTTTCCTTTGCAACTTTCTTTATGAATATTCCTATGCCATAACTGTGGAAGGAGACTCTTATTCATAACATTATTTCAATGGAAAAGACTTCTTTAATAGCAGTCAGATCCAAGAGAAAAATACCTTAGACCAGATATCATAACCATATGGGAAGAGAAGCCTTTAACTGTGGTGTTTGTATTTTTCAAAGCACCTTAGACTTTTAGCTTCAGAAATACATCTGCAGTTGCTTCTCTTTTGCTCTTTCTGGACCCTCCAAGGCAGTTCTACAGTAAAGTTTTCCTAGTTTGCAGAACCAAGACTCATGTCTGCTTTTCTCTCTCAGAAGCCTTGAAGCACATCAAGTAAATGTCCTGGTTTTTTTCCAGTTCTCTTGGTCTGAGAGCAGACATGATTAGCGTGGACTCTGGTAGGGCTGACTCAATATTTTAATATACTGATGTCCTTGTGTAGTGCATTGGATAGGATATAATTTAATAGAACTTGGCAAGACTGGAATGTTTGGGCAGAGCCAGTCCCAGCAGTGCAGGATGCGAGAATTGAAGCGTGCTTTTTTTAAATGCTACTTGTGTCCTGCCCGTGGTTATCCTGCTGCAGGGAGAGGGCAATGAAGTCTTTGCATACTTCTGGAGAAATGCATTAATAACGACAGTACCACAACGAAGCCTCTGTGCCTGACAGTGTTTTACTTCATAGGTGCTGGCCTAAAAGCATGATGTGTTTGTGTCTCATTGCATTTAATGACATTTCAGAAGGAAATTGGAGTGTCTGCATTGTTTTCACAGACAAAAGTGCCTGCGTGCTTCTGCACATACTATTTCAGTGTAACACAATGATATGATTAAACTTTGTCTGAGCTACTCTGGACACTGGGGAATCATTCTTCTAATTTTAGCCATGCCCATGATCAGCTGGCCAAGGATAAGACAAGATGCCTAACAAGACTGTTTGTACAGACCAGTATTTGCTACAATACTTCTGTGTGTGTTGGGGCAAATGGGGTAGGAATCTTCTTGCTCACTTGGTGTCACTGGGCATGAAGGCTTGCCTTTCTGGGTGAAGCAAATAGAGAAAGATTCCTCTGAGGTTAATCTGAGGTGCCTACTTCTGTAGCACTTGATAGTCACCCACGAAAGCAAGGGAGTAAGAACATCCATGGTTCATGCAGTACCTAAGACTGCAGCCTTTCTTCCTTTCAGCCCTTAGGTGTTTGTTAATTTCTATTTTATTAGTTTTTTGTTTTTTTTTGAAACCAACAAAACTACTTTTATTACTTGAAAACAGCCATCCATTTTGCTTTGTTCTGTGCTTAACAGGCACACCCATTTTGGCCCTTTATCTGAGACAGCAAAATGCGCAAAGGCTTGGCACAACTCCTGCATGCTGCATCAGTGTTGTGTTGCTGTCAGTAGACTGCAAGCCCGATCTTTAGTTTTCTTAACATATCAAGAAATGTTTCCAGAGACCAACCCATAATACTTGGGATTGTGTTGGTTGATGATTCACTGTCTTGTTTTAAGAAGTAATAGGCAGTCAGCTCTGCACACAGTCTTACTCTTGTGGAGTGGCAGATATGAACTGTCTCCTGGTAGTGCTGTCAGCTTAACCTGAGGACCAAAGGGATTTTATTGTGAAGACACCGAGCTGCCTGCAGGTGGTGTGGAGAGGTTTATTGAGGGATTCAGTGTCAGTGTGATTATTTTATTATTATTTATTTTTGATAAGTTTCTGTTGAGCAATCTTAATACTATGCCATGAAGAAGAAAACAATATATCTGAGATTCCAGTTTGGCTTCCATGACTTAACATGAGATTTGCATGTCTTTTTAGAGGTTTTATGAATATTTTTCCAAAGATGCATTAAATCTTAAATCCTGAGACTTCCGAAGAGTCTGTTTCTCCCTCCCCCATCCAACACTTACGCGTTGTGCCCCAGGACAGCTTAGAGGAGCTGCCTGACTTCACTGGTGTAGTGATGTGAGAATTGGAGATGTTCCTGGGTTGGAATACAAGGACTGAGACAAGCAGAGGAAAGGAACTGGGAAAATGGGATAACAGGCAAACCAGGTGGAGTTTGAGTTTACATGGGCTGATTGAAGTGACTAGATTGAAGCCTGGGATGGGGGGACAATAGTATAACCAGATGCTGGGTTTGAATTGATGGAGCAAGCAAATGGATGTAAGTAGAGAATATAGGTGAGAAATCTGAAGCGTGGGAAGGCGGCAGAAAGCGACCAGAAGACTACAGAGGAGGAGGAGGACCAGTGTGAGACTGGAGACAAACCTAAGGTGCAGGTTGGAAGAATGGAAGAATGACTAACCTAGGGTGAGAAGCTGTGGGGTGTAGAAAAGAGAGTTGTCTGTCTGTGGAGGTTGGAGCCAGGATGAGAATCTGGGAGGAGAACACTAAAAATGGGGAGGAAGAGGAATAGTTTGAAGAGTATGCTCTGTCTCATTCCTCCTGCTCAGTGGGCGTCCTGAATACTTTTTCCTTGTCTGGCACTAAGGCAGTCCTGCCGGAAGGAGCCATGTGTGCTTATGTGCTTAAAGTATGTGTGCATGCATATATTTTTGATTCCACTACGGTATTTAGATGGCTATTTTGGGTGCATCTATAAGTAAATACCACAGCATACTGAGCCTTTGGTCTTTCAGTAGAAACGGGGGGGGGGGGGGGGGGGGGCGGGGCGGGGCTGGGTCGGGAGATGGGGAGGGGTGTTTGTATCTGCTCAACAGTCTGTCCACACTGCAGAACAGAGGTACCAACGCACTCAGGTCAGCCCGACTTCTGTTGCTCTCACGTGTGCCTACCTCTTTGTGTCTTCATCCTGTTCTTTTCCCGTACCGGCAACAGTATGTTTTCCCTGAGCAGCAGCATCCTTCCATCTGCTGCTTGGGGTGTCCTGTGGTAGCCAAAAGCATGAAGGATCGCCACAGAAGAGCAGTTATACTGTCTATAGACAAAGCTTTTCTCAAGCACGCCAAGCAAACTGGAAAAACAGGAGCGTGTGTCCTGTCCCCCCCACCTCTCCCGCCCCCCCAAGCCTTTTGAGTACAACATTAAGTCACTTCCTGTAGTTGCAGTAAATGGGGAGTTACTGGTGTTCCCCCCCACCCCTCGGCTTATATTCCTTTAAGAGGACGTGGCTTCCAAACTTCGCCTTCTGAAAACGAAACAGGCTAAATTCCCTTCCTGGAGCTCGGTGCCTGGGCTGCGCGGGCGGCTCTTCCTTATGGGGTGAAGAAGGAGCGAGCCCCGGAGGAGGCAGGGCTGCGAGTCTGGCACATCGCGCTGCGCAGCCATACGTGGCTGGAAAATTTGCAGTGTGGGGGCAGAGGCATGTGGCTAATTCAGGTAACCGGAAAGCTGGTTTCTATTATTCCTCCAGCTCATAACTCGCAGCAGTTGTTTTTCCCTCCTTTTATTTTTCTTTTTTTTTTTTTTCTCAAGTGGGAGGGGAGCATCAGGTTGTATAGGAGTGCATGGTATAAATACTCGGCTCAAGGAAGACCAGGGAATCCAGTGAAATTTTATTTTGATTGCTTTGTGAACAGACCAGTCTTGCCTCTGGCAGTCTCCCTCAGCAGTTCGAGAGTTCCCTCACCCTTTGAGACCCTGCTGGAAGGGTGCTGTGCTGCCTGTCTGTCATGGTGCTGTGGGCTTTGAGCGGTTCAAAATGCAAGAGGCAGAGGTGCTAGTGGAAGTAATGTGAGCTGAGGTGAGAGCAAACTGGTATTGCTGCTATTGTGGCAGCAGATTCCAAAGCCCTAAACCAGCTGCAGATCTGTGTAAAATCTATTGGTAATCGGTTGCATAAGGAGTGAGGTGGGAGTTCCTGTTGCTTGCTTGAATGCTCCCTCTAGAGGAGTTGGTCTCCTGATGATTTGTGCAGTATATTGTAATCCTGTTGTCTTTACATGACAGCACAGCATGTGTGAAAGCTTGGTGTGACATGGGAAGACTGCATTCAGGGAAGGACAGCTTTGAGCTACTGGTTGTGCCACTTCTATGCTCCTTTGTTAACAGACGTTATATGTGTGTGTGCATGTGTACACATTTACATGGGTATGCACTTCTCAGCATTTGAGAACCTACTGATTAACTTTTAAAAAGTTAATCAGGACTTAGTGTTGAGGGTCAGTCAGCAGAAAGCTGGTCGGCTCACTGAGCTGCAGCAGCAGTTTCTGCCTCCAGCATACTGTGAGCACCCATCTTTCTGGGCTTGTGTTTCAGCGCATAGTTTACTGAGACATAGTTTCTTTTCCAGTGCTGATTTTTTTTCTTCTTTTCCAGAAAAAGAGGAAGCTATTATAAATGGAGAAGATGAGAAAGAACGGAAAGACCCATATTTTGTGGAAACGCCTTACGGCTACCAGCTGGACCTGGATTTTCTGAAGTATGTAGATGATATACAGAAGGGGAATACCATTAAGAAACTAAACATCCAAAAGAAGAGGAAAACTGTACCAGCCTCAGCAGGTACCAAGAACTCTGGTGGCCAGTGCAGTGACTGGACCTCCACAGAGTCTCTCTCTTCATCAGACAGTGATGAGAACAAACAGTCTTGTCTGGCAGTGAGGAGTCAAATAACCTCAACCATTACTGCAAGACCCTCCGTTTCCTTTGAAGCATCTCCTTCCTACTTAGCTCTCCCCGAGAGTAAGAAGCTTCCTCCTCCCTCCCCACAGCTTCCCCGGCACAACCTCCATGTAACAAAAACCCTCATGGAAACACGGAGGCGACTTGAGCAGGAAAGGATGATGCAGGTCACACCTGGAGATGTTCGCAGGCCTCGGCTTTCCAGCTTTGGAGGCATGGGCTCCACAAGTTCCCTTCCCTCTTTTGTGGGATCTGGTGGGTATGGTCACATGTCTCAGCAGCTGCAGAATGGGTATCAGGGAAATGGCGACTACAGTGCCTGCTTCAGCTCCTCCTTGGGCAGTTCCATTCGTCACAGCCCCATGAGCTCGGGAATATCCACACCAGTCACCAATGTGAGCCCAGTCCATCTGCAGCACATCAGAGAGCAAATGGCAGTTGCCCTAAAGCGTCTCAAGGAGCTTGAGGAGCAAGTCAAGACCATTCCTGTGCTGCAGGTCAAAATTTCAGTGTTACAGGAGGAGAAGAGGCACATGATGGCTGAACTCAAAAACCAGAGGAAAGCTACTCAAAGTGACACTTACGGTTTCAGAAAGCGATCCTACAGTGCAGGAAATGCAGAGCAGTGGGAACACCTGTCTCAGGTAAGAAGAGGTGGAGAACTCTATATAGATTGTGAGGAAGAGGTGGAGAGCGTGGAACAGAGCTCTCAGAGGATAGAGGAGTTCAGGCAGCTGACTGCTGAGATGCAAGCCCTGGAGAAAAAAATCCAGGATGGCAACTACGAAAGTCCAGCAAACCCTTGGTTGAACAGAGAAGGCCTGAGAAAAGAAACTCGATCTGTTGCTGTAGGTGCTGATGAGAATATGAACGATGTAGTTATATACAACAGATCTGCGAGGCAGCACAGAGAAGTAGCTGTGGGGACAGAGAAAGAAATGAGAGAGTCTGGGGTTGGGGTAACGGAGGCTATGCTTGGCTTGTCTACAGAGGCTGAGAAAGAGATAGAGCTTCAGCAGCAAACCATCGAAGCCCTTAAGGAAAAGATTTACAGACTAGAGGTTCAGTTAAAGGAAACGACCCATGACAGGGAAATGACCAAATTAAAACAGCAGCTGCAGGTGGCTGGGTCTAGGAAAAAAGTAGATAAAGCTGTGGTGGCTCGGCCCCATGTCGTCAGCACGATGGTTGAGGCCATTGTACAAATGAGAGACCAAATAGTGGGAGACCATGTGGACGTTGCCGATTCGTCAGTGGGAAACCACCTACAGACAAGCAGTGTTGGCACCTCCTGCAAACCTGCCATGCAGAGCATGGCTGCTGGCCCTGAGCTGCTGATGAGCCAGTGGCTGGTGAGGGAGAGGGCAGAGGTGAGAGACCAGGGCACAGGAAGGTCTGTTGAGATGCACAACAAGGCAGTGGGCTCAGACATGAGCGTGTGTGAAACAGGAGTCAACACAGAGGAGCCAGCAGGTCTGCTAAGCCCCCGCTGGACAGTTCAGGTGGGTGGAGAGGTGAGGTCTGTGGGCTGCGGGGATTGTTCAGTGGATGTGGTAATTTGTGCCCCCAAGGAGCATGTGTCCCGCAAAACAGGCACAGAGGCTGTGCACCAGGCAGAGGCAATGGTAATGGCCATGCCTTCTGTGGCTAGCCAGCAAACCAGCACAGTTTTGGAGATGGTGAGCCAGTGCACTGGCACGGAGACAACTTCCCTGGCAGACTGTGGAACAAACACTGTTCTGATCAGCTGTGATAAACAGACCAACACGGAGAGTGTGGAGACACGGAGTGTGGCGGTAGGAGATGGCCGGGTGAAGGACATACACGCATCTGCTAAAACACGTTCGGTTGGAGTGGGCACCTTGCTCTCTAGCCACCGTGGCTTTGAAAAGCCTTCTGCAGCAAAAACCAAAGACTGTGGTGTTGGGCAGATAAACGTTCATGAGAACTATCTGGTTGGTCTTAAATTGAGGAGTATTGCCTGTGGACCCCCTCCATTGCCAGTTGTGCCAGCTGGCACCAGGAGCATTGGTGTTGGGGAAGAGTCTGTGTGCGAGCCTATGAGCAGTCTGTTGGAAAGCCCTCTGCCTCCGCCTGAGCTGAGGGCAGGCTTGGATCACTACATCGAACGTGTGCAGAAACTGCTGCAGGAACAGCAGATGCTGCTTGCTGAAAATTACAGTGAATTGGCAGAAGCCTTTGGGGAGCCCCACTCCCAGATTGGATCTCTCAATTCACAGCTCATCAGCACCCTCACCTCCATCAACTCAGTCATGAAATACACCAGTATGGAAGAGCTGCGGAACCTGGATCTTCAGAAGCAGTGCATGGATAGAAGCGCCGCATCAGGTAAGCTCAGCATCCAGGCATGCATTTGGTCCACTTCTTGCAGGTCAGTTACCTGCTAAGCTCTTGCTTAGTCTGTTTCATCCTCCCTGATGAAACACAAAACATAAACTTGTTGCTGTGCGTGTCCATTGGGTCATCTCTAGCCCACCACTAGTAACGGAAAAAACGGAGGTGGTTTTACCCCTCACAGTGCAGCAGACTCTGAAGGGCTTGATGATGATGATGACCATGCGGGAAGGTATCTGCAAGTATACAGGGTTTGGCCACTCTGCAAGGTCTTGACTCCATTTGATAACTTTGAGAGTATTCAAGGTTAATGCTTGTAGATTTGGAACCTTGTCCTTCCTTTACACTTGGCATGCAGTTTTTAAAACCACGGTATTAGATTCTACAGAGATGAAAATCACATTCAGCATCTGTATCAAACTGACCTGTTTCCACAGACATTTCCCTGGATTTTGTAGTGTTTCTTCCATTGCCTTTGTTCCTTGTACCTCTCAGCCAGAGAGATGTGAGGTGTTTGCCCCATTCCAGCAGGACTGATGGCTTTATAATAGGTAACTCCAAAGCACTTCACAGAAGCCACATCTTGCATCTTGTCTGTTCCAATAACTGTTTGTCCTAATCCGTAATTACAGTCTCATGTTTGGAAGGCATGAGCTATTATTACTGCTGGAGGATTTGGTGACACTCGGGAAAGGCAAGAATTGAGATTTAAATACTCCTAGTATTTTATTTATTATTTTTAAAATCCATACAATTAATTTGAGGGGTTTCCTTATTCCCTCAGGTAAAGGTGCTTACTTTGTGGTTTTATTATTTTTGGGTGCCTGATGGTCTAGTTTAAAACTTAGGGGTTTTTTCTACCTTTTTATCTGAATCCACATTACTATTAAATTTTTAAACATTGCCTTGCTGAAAATCAATATGTAATGCCCAGCAGTGACGGAGAGATACTGTTATTTTTGGTCCTGCTATGCAGTGGTTGAAAAAAGAGATTAAGAAAATGGGGAAAATTTGTGTAAGTTCATCTTTATCATGGGTGCTGAATTGGAAAATAAATCCATGGTAAGTACCATTTAATGTCAGCATAATATATTTAGCTAATGCACTGCTATATAAAGCTCTTGCAACTTATTTACTGTGTTAAAATTTACCTATTTTTGTTAAAAATTAGCTTGGGAAATCTGATTCTTTTCCATGTTCATGCATTAAATGGAACTGTCCATTAAATAAGCTGAACTAAAAATTTTAGCTTCCCATGGTAAAGTAATAAGTAATATTTATGTCGTGGTGAATAAAACATATGATATCCTGTCTACATACATGCCATAGGATACTGTATATGCAATATTATCATCTTTCTGGTATGCACTTTGTATTTTGGGTTTCTTATGAGTAACGACACTATAATAGTGTAATAATAAATATTTAGCAGGCACCAGAAGTATCCTTAAAAAACAGCAAAGGAGAATTTTTACTATCTGTAAATCCTCAATCCCTTTCCTTGCTTTTACTGAACAGTATCAAATGTGTAATCTAGAGACTTGAAAGTATTTAGACGCAGGTGGAGCAATGGATCATGTTTTACTAAAGATGTTCTTAGATTCAGATTTCACATTCTTGATAAAAATATTTTGGTATAATTTAATTTTAACTTGTAATGCCTTTAGCTGTGGGTTCACTTTTAGTCCCTGGTGAGGACTGCATGCCAAGACTGGCTGCATAAATCAGTCTCTGGGCTGCAACAGATAAGACCTATGGAGAATTAGAGTGTGAAAGAAGTCAGAAGTTTGAAATATTTCCCTTTCTTTTTCATTAATTTTGAAAATAATCTCTTTACTACATTTATCTGCTGGTCCTGCTGCTTGTTTCTGTGGTTTTATAAATCAGTTGTTACTTTTTTTTCTATAAAAGGCTTTTTACTGAATGCAAGCACTGGAACTAGCAAACCTGTTTTGTTTTTCCATGTGTCAGTATCTCACAATACTCACATTTAGGTCTTTTGGATGTAGCTTTTTGCGTGTATTGTGTGTGAAGGCAACAGCAGCCCTTTCTCCAGACCTAGCATCTCAGCCTATTTTCTCTGAAGCTTGTATAAATACAAAAGTCCTCCAGAGTACTAAGTCTGTAGTCAGGTTTGGTTAAACTGAGCAGTCAGATTTAAATTATTGAAAGAAACATGTCCTCGCAAGCCTCATTTTCTTAGAAAAACAGGTTGAAAATAGAGGCAGGAACATCTGGTTTCAGATTAGCAGCGGTGTTGTAGTCTTTAATATTTTATTCAAAGAGCATCTTTAGTTAGTGCTTCTTACAGACCAACTCCTTTCAAGGCAAAAATACCTGAGCTGGCTTTGAGGCGTTTTGGATACCTGTTTGCCATGTTAAAGGGTTTGTGGTCCATACTACTTCTGATACCTAAGGCTGCACGTAAGTCAGATTTGCGGCTTTATGGATTTCTCTCCGTGCTAGTTCTGGGGAGATGGGGCTGCTCTGCAGAGATATCTGCCATCTCACAGCCCATCATTGACAGGTGATACAGGTGCTGGCGCCTCCTGAGCTGGCTCTGCAGCTGGCATCATTAAATGCAAGCCAGGTGGACCTCTGCGGTGATCTCTGAACCACGTCTATTAGCAATTAGTATATTGCTTATTGCTAAATAACCACCTTAACTTCTATAACTAAGCAACTCCTATTTACATATGTACTGTCTTTCAAAAGACCTAGTGGCGTCATGGAAATAAAACCCACTGGACAGACAAGCCAATTTCCAGTTCAGAAAGTTATATTAACTAGCCTTGGCGCCCTGTCTGTGTCCAGCTGGGTTGTGTGGATGTTGGTGGCAAACCTAGATGCTAACTGATCCTTATTCTTAGACCAGACAACATATAGGAGGTGTGCACATTCAGGTTCTGTGTTTATTGTCACATAATTTTTGAGAAGTTTCAGAAAGTTACATTTGAGTGCACGTGATGCATTTTGCAAAATATCAGCTGGAGGCCTAATGACATTTGTAATGGTTTTAATCACATGGAATTCTAAGAAATCTTGTAGATGGACGTCTTTCACAGGTGAGAAGTTTGCAAGGCTGGTATTTAAAAACAACTGCTCTACTGTTGCCCAGAAAAAATACCTGAGCGTGTTTGACCTGAAAATGCATCGTTATTTTGCCTCGGTGATCTTTGGAATATCAGTCTTATAGTCACTTTTTGAAACAGTCCTGACTGAGCACCCCAGTGGAAGCATTACCATAACCATCGTGAGGAAGGAGATAACTTAAGACTGGAGGGGGCGTGGAAGGAAGCGGGAAGCAGTGGTGTGAGAAAGTCTTGGGGTCAGGAAAATGCGATGTGCTGTCTTGTGGAAACATCCTTCAAGGTTTTCTACTCTGACTTTCACACAGAGCTGGGGAGGCAGGCAGAGGGACTATGGAAAGACCAAAGGAATGATGGTGTTGTGAGAAGCCTTTAGTTGCCCAAAGCTGGTGTGTAGGACTAATGAGGTATTGTGGCCATGGTTGTCTCTCTCTCTCTGTGTTGTCATTTGTAATGCAAAACAAGCAGGGAACTGGAGAAAGCTGTTTTTACAGCTCTTCTGTTTGAGGAAGTTTGTAGCTTTTTCTCTCAAACACTGTGTAGCTTGATGGGTTGGTAGCCCCCTCCTGGCAGCGTGGACAACGCTAGTCTAAGTGAAGACTTAAGGCATGCCTAAGACACAGGAACCAGTGCTGTTTGAGGTGCAGGCGTGTCAGAGGTCCCTGCAAAGCTGTGGGCTGCTTCAAATCAGACTGATGGTCTACATCTAGGCAAGTGAATGAAGCCCTTAGCTTCAACTCTGCCACAGGTGCATGCTTTAGTCACTAGCTTAGTTTTCTGTACAGATGTGCTTGTTTCTGTAGCAGACAGGGCCCATCCCTCTCTTGCCAGGGAGGAGGTGATGGATGTACATGAAGCATTTTTAATATTCCTTGTAAAGTAGAGCATAGTGCAGATGGCTCCGGCTGTGTGGCAGATGAGTACTGTTTGTTCACCTGTGTCTGACAAGTGGTATCTATTTACATGCTAATTGTGATAACATAAAGTGATATGCCTATGCCATTTGAAAATGGTAGTGACTTCTATATTAGGAACTGAGGCATTTAGCTGGGTTTTTTTTCTGTTTCAAATACCCATCCAGCTATATCAGAAAGGAGCAGAGATGTGGTCAGTAATTGTCCTATAAAGATATTATTCAAGTGAATAATAAAAAAAAACTTCCCCTGGTTGTATGTTAACACAAACTTACTAGTCTTATTATTACCATCAGAATTTTTGCTGCTTCACTCTTTGGAGGCACTGTGTGGAGTGTTTGATTCTGAAGACTGCTCTTTCTCCTAATTTTTGCTTCAGTTAAAGCACAACAAAATCTGTTGCTGCTTAGAGAGTGGCAAGTTTCAGCCTACTGGCTGATCTGTTAGAGTGAAAAAAAAAAAACAACTCGAATTTGCTCCCTGTGGCACAGGGACATGATGTTTAGGCACTGAGCTTTTTTCAGAGTTCACCTCCCATGGTAACAGGCACACTTATGAATATTTAATAGCATGAGATTCCCTTTTTTCCAATAAAGTGTTTTCTTAGTTCAGCAACAATAAATTATCAGCTGAGAAAATCAGTTCATCATAAATGAGAAAGAAGCGCTCTGGGATGACCTTCCTGCTGTGCCCAGCATTATGAGATGGTTTGATCCCCCATTCATCAGAGAAATTAAAGATGACTTTCACCAAGTTTCACATTCTCTTTGAAAAGAGAGCATTTCGTAAATGATAAACTGCTTCACAGACCTATCATTTTTTGTGTTCAGTCTCGTTCAATTGAAAGAATCAGTTTTGACTTTCAATGAACTGGCTTCACAAGTTAGTATGGGGATGGAAATCAGATTCTCAACACAAAAGAAAATGGTTAAAGTTATAGTGGAAATGAGATTGTTGCAATCCGGTTAAAGGAGATGTCTGTTGAAAAGAGCATTCTCTCTCAAGTCAGATGGTAGTTGCAACATTGAATCTGGCTTTTGTTGATTTATCATATAAAAAGTTCATGTGTGGCAATTTTTTGTTCTGAAAATTTAAATTCACTGACTTTTAACCTGACATGGTTCAAAAGTACCTTATAAAAATGAAACTCTGCTTAATCATCTTAAGGTAACACATTTATCAGATGGATGGGTTAATATTAGTCATTCTAAATGTTTAAACATAACGTGTTTGCTCGTCACTGCCCTTTCATTTACCTTAGTAGAGTGGGGTTTTACTCTTATCGTTCTGATGCATAGACCAAATGAAAAGTGGATTAAAAATTTAAAAAAAAAATAAGGATAAAACAATAAGATTGAGGAGCACTGGAGAAGACTGTGTTTTTCAGTTACAATAATTTCATAGGGGGCTTATTTGCTACCATGAAGAAATCCTACAATGTGGAAGAGAAATATTTCCTTGCGGTGTATGCACCAGACAACATTTATGCAGTGTCTTTAACAGGGAGTGTATAGCTTGTATCATGGACTGTTACAAGCATATTGTGCAAATAAATGCTTGTGCTGATGAACAGATTAAAAATAAAATCTTCATGCAGCTAATGCATAGGCAGCAAGCTCATGCCATCTTTTTAGCTAGAATCCTGTGATATCTCAGCCAAAGAGCTAAGTTCTCATCCTGACAATATTTAATTCCCTTGTCCTTGTTTGCTCTTCTCTTGATCTCTAGTGGGATGAAAGTATTGTCAAGCTAAATTGGTTTTATAGTAATACTTCACTTTACTTCCATGAGACTAAGTGGAGTTTTTCTAAAGCAGGTAAAGGCCTGGCTTAAGTTCAGCACAAATTCAGGGAAAACGATACTATGTAAGACCCACCCAGTGAGTTCCCTTAGCTAGTTTATTACACGACTACTCATGCTCTCATAAATGGGAGGGAAGATCTGCATTTAGGAAGGGTAATAGCATCTTAATAACAAAAACATATTTCATAGGTGCCAGAAATGGCATGGGTAATCTGATACTGATGTGCAGTAGTTTAGCCATCACCTTGGTTTAAGTTGGTGAGATTTGATTTCAAAAGTAGTACAAGTGATTCAGGAGAGGAGGTTCCTTCTAAAAAATTAAAAGCAAGTGCTCTCTTTCCTGCAGACCACTGGGACTAAGCTACTGAAGATGCTTTAGTACCTTTTTCCCCTCTGAAGCTGATGAGATATTCTTTCTGTTATAAAGGTTTATGTTCTGTTGAAGTCTTAATTTTTTGTTTTGTCTTATTTTACTTGTGCTTCTATATTACTCGTGAACTTTTCCAAGATCCTTTACTGTATTGCAAAATACGTTTAGAAATTCCTGGCAGCTCCATGCTGAGGTTAACTATGCTACACCAATATAAGAAACTTACGTCAAGTTTTCATCATTTGCCTGCAACAGTAAGCTAAGAAAAATAGCAGGATCAGTCTACCCGAACGGCTTAGTCTGGAGGCAGCACCTGGCTAAGTGTTGAACCTGTTGGCTCGTTTACTGTCACTGTTGTACAGCCTGGTGTCAGTGAGAAGGATTTCATACAAACATACTTGACATCTGTGAGAGGTGAGATGAAGAGTCTATTTTAAGGTCTGTGTGGACTTGTTAGTGATCTTCAGCCAGGGTTTCACTTCCACACTTGAGGTGCGTGCCTCTGGCTCTGGCAGCAACTCTGCAGCTGTGTTGGAAGAAGAGGGAACAAGGCTCATTCAGATTCTTTGTTTGGGCAGCAGTTGATTAATCTATTAAGGAATTGATCATGGTGTTGGGTAGCACAGCTGCTTACTTCATCCATTTTTACCAGCAATTTGCACTAGGTTGGTGTTGTCCAACCATTGTTGTGTTGGCTGTCTTGTAAAGGGGAGTGCCTGAGAGCTGAAGTTAAATGCTAATTAATAGCTTGCAGCATTAATGCTGTGTTGCGCCCAAAGCTGTCTTTCCTTGAATCTTGAGTACTGTAGTTGCAGTAGGTGTAGGCATCCAGCAGCTGTGTTGGGAGGATTAGTGTGCTGGCCAATTTGCCTAATGCACACTTACTTGTTGAGTGCTTTCATCAAGCCTTGGTGTCATCCTCTTTTGTCAGGTGCTGGTGGCCAAGCAGGACCTCTTCGTCTTTGTTTGAAGGTGTGGGCAACATGCCCCAGATCGTGAACACAGTGTGGTGCTTCTCAGCCACTGAATGATGTTCTAGAGGAGGGAACCTACTGAGATCTGGTTGCATCAGTGGCAGGTTTAGCTAGGAAAGAGACTGTGAGGCAGGGGAGAGAAATCTGCTACTGTCCTTCCGCTTTCTCTGTGTCCTACCCTACAGCTCCCTCCCCAGCGTTGTCCCAGGGCAGAAGGATCGCACCCAGGGACAGATTCTGGCTTTGACAGTCTGAGCATTGCTGAGACGAGGTGACGGAGCACACCAAGATACCATCTGTTCAGGTCAGGCAGGACCCCCACTATGCCCTGTGAGAGCCCTCTGGCTGCCCTCAGCTCCGGCACGATCAAACCCACCTATGTCATTCTCCTCAGAGGACTGTGAAGCTTGACAGTGGGCAGAGAGACTTCAGCTAATGGTAAACCTGGGCATAGGCTTTACGTATCTCTGCTGCTTCAGAGCAGGGTAGACTTCTTCCACTCCCTCCTGTGTCCTCAGTGATGAGGCTGGAGCAAAAGGGGTGATGACCTAGTAAAATCAGCCAAGGCAGCCACCACCAGCTGCAGTTGGAAGCAGTTATTCCATTCAGTACTCTCTAATTGTAGCTGTCACCTCTCCAAGCAAATAGAGGGAGAGGCAGTTTCCTTGTTTTTCAGCTAAGGGAGTTTAAAAATCGTTGGTTTTGGCTCAACACTCCATCACCTTGGCAGCCCTCTTCTCTTTGCCTGGTAAATGAGGGATGATGCTCACTGTCAGGAGGTGACTTGACAGAAGTCAGTCACTGCTGCAAAGCAAGGAGAGAGGAGGGAGCGAGGGCAGGATTTTGCTACTCGTTTCCTTGGATGCCCATTTTGTCCTGAGGGTTTGCTCCTGCACAGGGGGCACAGGGGTAGCTGCTGTTTTCACCCCACGCTTCCCTGAGAAGGCAGAAGCTATTTGGCTATACCTGTAGTGACATGTCTGTCAGCAGTCTGCCAGGTGTCTTTCCTGGCAGGCAGCTTCCCCCTGTAGCTTGGAGAAGCCATAAGCAGTGGTTTAAGTGTGCAGTGGGTCTCATTGCTGAATAAAGTGGATTGGAAATGCATGTGGGGTGAGACGGTTGGGGACTCGGAGGCTTGGTAGGAACAGGAGCAAAGAAGAGGAAGCTGCTGGGAAGTGGTAACGTTTAGAAAAATTAATTTCATTACGACCTGTTACAGGAAAAAAAATAATACAGAGATGAAGCAGGAAAGGAGAATGGCAATCTAGCAAGAGCAGTAAAGCTGTCAGCTGTGTTTCTGAAAGCTAATATTTGGAATTTACCTTGCTATATATGTGTCCTGTGCAATGCCAGTCATCTATTTGAATAAGGTTTCTGTTGCTTAATTCTTGATAAATACAAAGAATAAAACTGTGGAGAAGTAAGTGATAGTGCTTGAAGTAAATTAAACATTATCTTTTTTTTATTTGAAATGTCAGCAAGATTACTTAAGGAAGAATGTGTGTGTAAAGAACCAGTGTGTTCCACAAACAAAATTGCTTGTGCAGCTTGGTAGAGCAGTCACAATAGCACAGCTGGAGGAACTCCAGGGGAATCTGTAAAAGTCTGTGTGCAATTAGTGCTGCCTTTTAAACTCGCAGAGGGGAAAAAATAAGCTGGTGCCAATAAATCAGGAAAAAAAGGTACCCAAACATTTGGAATCTTAACTGCAGCTACTGCTACAGTACAGTCCTGTAAAAAAAGAAGGCAAGGGGTGTGTGGGTCTGTATGTGTGTGTTTAAATAAATAAATAAATAAATTAGTGCAGTGGGTGGGAGCTTATTGCATTTGTCTCAGTAACTGGGTAAAGTATGACTTTCATAATCAGCAAAATGCTGCCAATAAGGAAAGTTTCCTGAAAAGTTTCTGATTTCATGAAAAGTGCCATTTCTTAAAAAAAGTAAGATGAAAAGGATTACTATTGCAGAAGGAATATGCAGAGTCTGTGAATACTCTCTTAAGGCGTGTCAGCCAGGAGCAGCTGAGTGAGTCCGCCCTGAGCCAGGGTAACAGGAGCTGGGGTCGTGACACCTGCCAAAAGAGAAGGAAAAGGAAGAAGCATTGCCTTCGTCCATTTTAAAGCCAATATCTTTGTAACTTTTCTTTGTATTGTATGTTTTCATGGAAAGAAAAACACAAGATTTTTTTTTTTTTATTTTCTGTAAGCGATCACACCCTTTTACTATTGAATCCTCAGAAAAGAGTATTGTAGAGCACAGGTGTTGCCCTTTTTTTTTGCAGTTCGTTCTCCCTGCTGCTGATCACAGTGTTGATGGAAATGTTTTGGTCTGACTCCACCATAATGCCTACTGTCTTCTCTGGCAGGTGCTACATTGGAGTACATCCCTCATGGCCAGCTTGCAAATGCCCACTTAACTTCAAATTTGCGAACACTGAAATTGGAGCAGGACATTGTGCCTGCTCAGGAGGAGAGAAAGAGTCCCCTGGTGGAAGCTGTTAGGGGAAGGAAGTCTTTTTCTTCTCAGGACAAAACACTTGCTCCAATTAACCTGACAGATGACCAGCTTGCCTCTGGCCTCTATGGTAATAACTGGCTCACATTCACCTTTCATTGTGCTGATGGAGTTTGAATATAAAATACAGTTAAAGGAGATTTTCAGGTTCTAAAAATTACAAAAACAGGAAAAGATAGTGCTGTGGGGAAAGTCACAGTGTGAGTCCCTATGTCTGCAGATAGTAGTTGAGATTTAAATGACAGATTGTAGTGCTATTTAGTCTTCATAAGGAAAATGGAGAGAGAGAGAAAGGGTTAATATTTTTAAAAAAAACTTAAATTTGTATGAATGTTTTACCTGTCTTATGCTTATAGATTGGTTTAAAAGTTATTCATGAATATTAAAATCTAAAAGAACAGACTTGATTGAACTTTCCCACTCTGTTGAACAGGTTATTGTTAAATGTACTATATGTACTAATGCATTCATTCTGGCAATGATCCACTGTTATGTGACACCAAGAATTAAGATTTTCTTGACAGAGCAGAGTAGCCCATTTCAGTGTTAGGAGTCTTTCACAAATAGCAAGGAAAAAGAAGTGTCTTTTCTTAGGAAGTTTTCTAAACCATCATAAAGATTAGCAGCATGTTGGAAGATGGGAAAGTTAGGCTAAACTAGTTTTCTGTTTCCGGAGTTGGTTTTGAAATCTGCATCTCACACCATGACTGTGTGAATAAAAACATTAGAAAGACCAGCTTCAGTAAATTAAACAGAAAGGTGTTCATTTGTTTTGAAAAATTGTCTAAAGCCAGCTACAGATTTGTATTGATTCATGTGTTTTATCTCCTTTTTCAACAGTATGTACTAATAATGAAAACACTCTCAAATCTATCATGAAGAAAAGGGATGGGAAAAAGGAACTCACACACACCAAGAAGAACCTCCAGTTTGTTGGCATTAATGGCGGGTAAGAAACCTGTATCCACAAAAATCTGTTATTGTAGCACTTTCACAGTGGGAAGGAAAGAAGGAACCCATGAGCTTATGTGTAGCTTTTGCTTGTCCTTAGAGCTGAGTTTAAGGGTTGGAGGGAAGAATGAAACAGCTGAGCTCGTCTTCATCCTGTGTGAACCTTTTGTGCTTGCAGGTCGTACCTCTAGACTAGATTGCTGCCCAGTTTAACAAAGGGAAAATGAAACAAACTTTTAAAAGCCATGGGAACATTTCTCAGGCAATATCTTAGTGAGGAAAACTTTAGTATGTCTTTGGCAGCTGACAAGCACAACATCACAGCAGGAGATGGCACTGTCTAAGAATTCACTTTTCTGGCTTAAATTTAGGTTAAATTTTGCTACACAAATGCAGGAAACAGTATGGAAAATTATTTTCTTTTAAAAATATTACCTTTGCAGAATGTTGCAAAGAACTTTAAAACAGTTTCACCAAATTGTTTTTTTAATGTAGCTTTTCTAGCCCTTTCCTCACATTAGTTTTTCTTTAGTACAAATGCCTTGTGCAGTGTATATCCTAAATACTGCAATTACTTCATTTCAAGTATATTGGCTAAATGTAGTGTAACTTACAGTGGGGGGACATTGTCACTGATAAATCACTGTTGTATATTAGAAGAATAGGCTTAGCACTTTAATTCATCAACTGTTGAAGTTGTTGAAATAAGATATTTCTTTAGAATCAGCATTATAATTGTCCAAATCACTTACATTTCACCTAAAATATCAAAATGCTTTTGATTGTCACAGAAAAACATGTTGATATTGTGGCTGTTGTCTTTAGATAGGTTTGTTAGCTTCCCTGCTTTTATCTGCTTAGTAAGGTAATAATACAGTTTACTGTGAACGAAGTAATTTTATTGTGGAGCTAAGACAAGGTATACTAAGACTTCTGTTTAAAGTACATTGTTCTTCTTCCATTACCCACTGTGCACATAGTAATCACAGTGTCAGTTGGCAGTGACACTGAATTCAGTGAGTAGCGAAGGTCTCTGAGCAGAGAACAGGAGAGCTAAGCCTTTGCAAGGTGTTTTTCAACTTGACACCAGTGCAGGTGGGTACTGACTGCTGCTGAATGGTGCTGAGCAAGCACCCCTGCCCCTGCCTGTTCTCCCCTCTCCCCTCAGGTATGAGACGACTTCCAGCGACGACTCCAGCTCTGAGGAGAGCTCCTCCTCGGACTCTGAGGAGGAGTGTGAGGGCCAGGAGTACCCCTGCAGCCGGCATACAGTGGAGGGACAGTCCATGCCCTGCGCCTTAGAGGTCTGCGCTGTGGGGGCAGAGAAGGACAGCACCCCCTCAGAGTGTGAGGGTGAGGAAGTGGAAATCAGAGAGAGGTAGGTTGCTCACTCTCTCCCAAGCACTTCTGAGGGGTTTACCACAGCCTCATCTCATTGTGAGAGCTGCAGCCTGTGCTTGTACTGATGGAGAAAGCACCAGCCCACATTGACACTCAACTGCTGCCACTCCTCCTCCTGAGGCGGTTTCATGACAAAACAACCATGTGTGGGTGGGTAGAAAGCCTCAGAGGGTGTCCTTTCCAGCAGCTGACCCCAGCAGTTTTAAATGGTCCATTTATAGTGAGACCCAGGTGGTTTGTCCCCACCCAGCATAGCTCTGCTCTACTAGGTCACAAACAGCTCTGGTTTTGGAAGCAGACAATGCCTTGTTAGTAACCTGTTCTATAAAACAGTAAGTGAGCAAGAAAATGAATCATGAACCATGTACACTGGGTCAGCATCCTACTGGGAGAGCATCTGCAATTTGCACTTTCCACAGCATCTCAGCTGTGGCTGGTAATGCTTGGTAAGATAGTAGAGTACAGCAGCAAGGAGGTCATCCAGCCCTGCAATCATATACTTCATATGTATCATATACTGTCACATAGTTCAAGGCCACTATCATAAACTTGTTCAGAATTTCATGTCTAAATTACTTATCAAATCACTAGTAATGAGCTGTGTAAGGTATTGCTTGACCAGCAAGGCTTTTTGTTTGTTTGTTTTGGCACATGGAAAGCAGCAATGTGGTGAGTTTTTACTGATTCTTCAGTAGTGGGAAAAAGGAAGTACAAACATAGATAGTGAAGGGATATTTTATAGATACCAAGTTTGGCAGGTGTTTACATGCATACTAGCTTGGAAATTCTGTAGGTGGAATAATAACAATAAAAGCGCAAAGACAAAGTTAATATGTTGTGTTTCACTGGAGATGCAGCTTAGCATCAAACCTCTTTTATTTGACAGTTGGTAATTAGAGATATGCAGAAATTCATAATTAAGGGATTGGAGCTGTGAGTTTTGAAGTGCCCTGGGCTTTATTTATATGGTACTGTAGCCTGTTATTTTACAGGTCACACAAAAAGGTGGACAGTTTCTCAAAAGAGCTCTCAATTTATATTTACCCTAGCAAGAGGTGGTGGTGAAGAGGGGCAGCAGGACAGTTTAGATAGCCAGAAGTACTTGAGGAGCATGTTCTTTGCAAGCTGGCTCGCCCAGCAGTGCCCTGCAAGGGGAAGAGGCGGGATGCATGGCCATGTGGCACCAAGCATGGTTCATGCGGTAGTGGAACATTTCATTGTTCTGGAAACACTAGCAGATGGTTTGTAACCCTGAAGGGGTAAAATGCTCACTGAACACACATTAGTGTGTTAGCCTTTCCACTTTTGGGGAGAATTTTCCTTGAAAATAGCGCTATCCTCTGTGGCAGGTTGTAGGCAGAGAGATTAGCCACAGCTTGTTGTACTGTGTGGCACGGACATAGGCCTTCTTATTTTTAGCTTTTCCCTGAGTTTTGAAATTTGTGATGGAAATGGGGCAGAAGTGAAAACATGAAGGGGGACTGGAGAAAGAGAGTAAATTTCCAGAGTGGATGGGATGAGAAGGACTAGCTCCAGTGAACCAGGGAGACACTGCGTGTGCCCTTTCCTACCAGCTAATTCCATTTCCATCAGAACTGTTAGCATTTCCTCTTGTTAATCAGGTAATCAAAGCAGAGAGTATATAATTCGTGCTCTGTGCTAGTACAGCAGTAGGTGAGAATTTCCACTAGAAGGGTTGCCAAGTCTAAAGCACAGAAGTGATGGATTGCCTGGTCTCTGTTGCTGCTGCTCCTCCCACATACATTTGAGGAACACGTTTCCTTCTCGCAGATGTCCATGGTCCACTCGCCATGGAGGGATTCTGGCAGAGAAGGACTGTCAGAGCGGCTTCTGTATTTCAGCAGCTCATGATTTGCGAGAAACATTCATTCCTACACAACTTTCAGAAAGGTAAATGTTTCTACACTGGAACATCAAGAGAAAAATTGAAACATGCCATGTATTCTGCTGTTTCCCTCAGATATGAACTAAGTGAAAAGATGCTTTCTGCCTGTCACCTGCTGAGAAACAACATTGATGACCCTAAGGCATTGACCAACAAAGATGTGGTAAGCAATAGATGGCAACTGAGCTGCAACTGAAAAGCTTCCGGGAGGGATACCTTCTGGGTTTGCAGGACCAGCATTGCAATGGCTAGGCAGAAGAGGATTTCATCTCTCCTGGAAGAGTTGCCATGTGCTTGTTATATCAGGAGACTTTTGTCCAGAGAACGTGCTTGTGCTTTTTGTGCTGGGGTGGTGGTGTCCCAAGACACACACATAAAAATAACATGAAAGTGCAGTTTCAACACATCCCTACATTCCCATGTTATTTTTGTAAGTATTGGTTTAGCACTGCTGTGGGTGGCTCTCAGGCCTCATGTTAAGAGACTACATTGGGTGAGAGGCCTGTTTCTTCACATAATAAAAGCTCTGAGTCTATTCTGAAGCTGCACATGGTCTGCCTTCTAAGCACAGGATGGCAGATTTTATCAGTGCAGCATGGAGTAAGGAGGATTCATTGTCTCATATATGAATTGCCTGTGCTACTTTGTGAAGGCAGTCTGAAAGGAAAGGAACACTGTTTAGTGATATAAATTGAATTTTGCATTTGTTACAGTTGTGTGATGATGTAAATGGCAACAGTCCAGTGCCAGTCTCCTCTACAGTAGAGCATCTGCAGCTTCTTAAAGACAATAATGTCTGTAAGACACAGACAAAAGTATTGTCTGTGTCTAATTTTTAACTCCATGTCAGTCCTTCAGGAGTAGTTTAGGCATTCAGACAACAAATGCTTCAGGCACAGTCAGATGTGGAAGTGTCAGAAATGGCATAACAGGTGATAATCTCTGCCTTGGAAGTATAATTTGAATTTATACATTTTCTTCTTGTGCTTAATGTGTTTGCCAGCTGAAGTGTGCTTTGTGGCTGGAAAATGCAGCCTGATCAGCTCTTATTTTCTGACTACAGATAAAGAGGTCTTGTCCAAAAGGGTTAAACTTTATACAGCTAGGGATCCAAATGAATTGTCCCAATCTCTTCCAAGATACTCAGGTCTTGTAGCTGCTGTTTACACCAGAAGAAGCTGCAAACTGCTTCTTTGGGATGGGATGGATTGCTTAAGTTGAAAAAAAAAAAGTGTTGTTTACTTAATAATACATGTAGTACTGTGACTGTAAAATAATTTCTTAGTGGTATTCTGCACACAGGAGGGCCTAAAATAAAAAAAAAATTATGTTGTGTCTCTTTATGACCATTTTCATGTTTTAACAGTATATGTTCACAATACGTGTGGTCTTTTGGACTCAAATGGTTGGACCTTATGAGTTTTTATTATAGGAGTACTGATGTAGAATATTCTGTATAAATGTATGTGTACGTAGTACACATATATATGTAGTTCTCTACATGTAGAGTATTTTCCCTTTGCCATACGTGGGCCTCCTCTAGAGCTACTGGTACAGATCCTTTGTGTTTTCCCTAGAGGCTAGAGAAGTGTGCTGAGTGTCTTCTGTGCAAAATTGTCGTTGAACTTATTGGCCTCATTGCAGGTGGGGATTTTTGAGAAGAGAAGAAGGACATGATGGTCCTTCCAGGTTAGAGAAATTGTCTCAGAAAGTCAGAGCTGGTGGTGCCTGGAGGAACCCGCTTGGCTCATAGCTGGATCTGCTCTCCCTGTGTTGTTCCCAACAGACAGTTAATCGGCCTGAGCCTCCTACCCCTCCACCCTCAGTCCACATCAATGGGAAAATTTACCCTGATTGTCTAACCTGTATCTTCTCATTGATACTGAAATCCCTTACTGCTACAGCCATCCGTCCTGCAGCTGAAGAACAGGCTCTTTCTTTCCTCATTGCAACAGCCTTTCGTGCTGTGAAAATGTGGTGCTCCTTTCCCCACCTGTTGTTTCAGCACAGCATTTTAAGTTCTTTTCTCTCCTGTAAGTCAGATTTCCTTGACTTCTAATGGTTCTCACTGCTCACCAGTTTAAACTGAATCTTTTGTGTCATTCAGTGATTGGACCAGACAAGGCAGACTAGTTGTTGCCTTCACAGTGCCAGACAGAGAGAAGGGACTGCATCACATGTGGTGCAAGCTATATGTCTGTTTATTTACCCCAAGACAGTATTTTCCCTTTTCATTAGTGTGATGTTGTTGACTCAGGTTCAGCTTGTGGTCCTCTGTAATGCCCAGCTCTTCTCCTGTAGAACTGCTGTCCAGCCAGATCTGCTATATTTTTTTGCATTTGATAACTCAGGACTAATTGGCTTAGCGTGCTGTTGTTTTAAATCCTCAGGAAATGTGTGTTCCCACTGCTCTTAGTCTTATGTTCATCAGTGTTTTATAAACTTAGTTAAGTATTTAATGGAAAGTGTTAGTCCAAGTCTTTTTTCTCTTCACCAGTATTTAATAGCCATTAATTCTGGGGGTAATTTCATCCTAAAATTCTTTGCCCTCAGAGCTGAACCATTGCTGAGAATTACATAAAATGAGAGGAGGTAAACAATTGGTGCTTTAAAGAGGAGTTTAGTCAGAGGAGAAGCTTCAGTCCATAGAACTTGTTTGTGAGCTGAGTAATTTCTTTCCGCATTTGACTAAAAAAGGCCCGACCTCCTACATCGCTGACTTGTGGGATAGAAAAGCCTTTAAATAGATTACCCGTATGTAAATTTTTCTGTCTTGGTTTTGGCAGAGGTTTTGTTTAAATACCATCCAGCATGAGTGGTTTCGTGTCTCAAGTCAGAAGTCAGCTGTCCCTGAAATGGTTGGAGACTACATAACTGCTTTTGAAGAGATTTCTCCTGCCGTCCTCAGACATATCATCAATATGGCAGATGGAAACGGAAACACAGCTCTGCATTACAGCGTCTCACATTCTAACTTTGAAATTGTAAAGCTTCTTCTGGATGCAAGTAGGTTGATTTCTTGGCATATTGCTTTAAATTTTTGGTCTTTGCAATCTTCATGGATAGAATTCTTGATGAGAAAGAGGTCAAGTTTGGGTCTCCTCCAGCAGCTGTTTTAATTTTAACAGTTACATTGTGGCTCACTTAGGTAGTCTGGAATCCTTGTTTCTAGTGTTAGCTGTGGAAGTGATGGTGATGACTCTTGAATAAATTACAAAAACACTCAAATTATATACAGAGTTGATCAGTGCTTGAGATAGGTAATTCTCAGAATCTTGGACTGCAGTCCAAGTGCATCAGCACTGGAATTATAGAATGGTTTGGGTCAGAAAGGACCTTGAAGATCATCTAATTCCAGTCCCTCTGCCATGAGCAGGGACACTTCTGACCAGACCAGGCTGCTCAAGACTACATCCAACCTGGCCTTGAACACTCCCAGGGAGGGGGCATCCACAGCTTCCCTAGGCAACCTGTGCCAGTGCCTCACCACCCTCATCATCAAGAATTTCTTCCTAATGTCTAATGTAAATCTTCCACCTTCCAATTTAAAGCCATTCCCCCTTGTCCTATCACTACTTGCCCTTGTAAAATGTCCCTCCCCAGCTTTCCTGTAGCCTGTTCAGGTACTGGGAGTCTGCTATAAGGTCTCCCCAGAGTCTTCTCCAGGTTGAAAAACCCAACTGTCCTCATAGCAGAGGTGCTCCAGCCCTCTAATCATCTTCCTGGCCCTCCTCTGGACCTGTTCCAACAGTTCCATGTCCTGAGGCAGCACAGCTGCTGCTTAGACAAAGATAAGATGAAGGAAGATGCATTCAAATATAAATTTCCATGTGAAACACTCAAACCAGTCTAGCTTAGTTTTACTACATCAGTACAACATCTGGTCAGGCCTCACCTTGAATATTGTGTCCAGTTCTGGGCCCCTCAGTATGGGAAAGATGTTAGGATACTGGAATGTGTTCAGAGGAGGGCAACGAAGATGGTGAGGGGGCTGGAGCACAAGCCCTATGAGGAGCGACTGAGGGAATTGGGGCTGTTTAGCCTGGAGAAGAGGAGGCTCAGGGGAGACCTCATTGCTCTCTACAACTACCTAAAAGGAGGTTGTAGTCGGGCAGGGGTTGGTCTCTTCTCTCAGGTGACCAGTGGCAGAACCAGAGAGCATGGACTTAAGCTTCGTCAGGGAAAGTTTAGACTTGATGTGAGGAAAAAATTCTTCACTGAAAGGGTGATTGGCCATTGGAATGGGCTGCCCAGGAAGGTGGTGGAGTCACCTACCCTGGAGGTGTTTAAAGGGAGACTGGATGAGGCACTGAGTGCCATGGTCTAGATGATGGTTGGTGTTAGTGTTAGGTTATAGGTTGGACTTGATGATCTCAGAGGTCCTTTCCAACCTTATGATACTGTGATACTGTGATACTGTGATACAGAAGCTTTTTCTGGCCACCAACTTGGCACTATATTGTGCCTTTGGAAAGAGAGCATTAAGACATGCTGCCATATAGGGCATTTATGTGGTCTGTGAGCAATGTCATGGTGCTTCATGTAGTCACTTTTGTTGCTTCCTTCTCAGTTCCCTTTCCGTATGCATGTAGAGGAGGTAGTGGCAGAGGGAAGGCTCCAGGGCATCTGCTGCTTACAATACTTCAAGCTAGAAAGCAGTCAGCAGAAGGTGTCACATGTTGGAGCTGGTCCTATGAGGATGCAATCTGTTTAAGCCTGGGTTTGCTCCCTGACTGGTGTGTTTTTCCCTAAAGTAGTTATAAAAACTGACACAGTTGGTTGTGAAGCTTAACTACGCCAGCAGCATGGCTGGAGTGTCAGCCTAGCAATATTTACAAAACCAGAAGGATAACATCAGATAAACAAGGATATTAATGATACAAATCTCAGCTTTGATAACCCAGCACGTCTGTCACTGCAAAGACTTCCTTGGCAGGAAAAAGTGCTTTGAAATCTCTGGTCCTGTTTGAAGGCAGCCTGTTGGGAAGAGTGAGTCACAGCTGGGGAATGTGAGGAATTTCAGGAGCATGGTCAAATGCAGCAGGCCTGCCCCGAAGCCCAGTGGTGGGAGGAAACTGCCCCTTCATGTATCTCAGGGTACTATTAGCATACTGATCTGTTGCTGGAAGTCAAGGCTCCTGTAGTTTACAGCAGCTGGTGTATTCCTGTGAAGAATGGGCTGTAAACTACAGGAATTTTAACTGGAAGATCCAAAAAACATGGCCCCAGGTGTGCAGGAACACACTGCACATGCATTTGGAAAATATTTGCGAACAGGGAAATGTCTTTAGGTTTCAGCAGTCATCCTCTGGACCATGTCTAAATGGTCAACTTTGCAATGTGATTACATCATGGGCAGATTCTTGGTTCAAGAACTCCATGTCTGTGTGTTTGGTGGGAAGAGCGGATGAGATAAGAGATTCCTCTGTATCACCATGCCGTGTTAGCAAGAAGACAAATAGGAAACCAGCTCCACTCATTAGCCACACAGAAACGGAGCTGAAGTGTGACCTCAGAAAACACGTCTCTGCTGAAATAGTCTAGACAGGGTAGGAGAGCATCATCTCTTCTGATAATTATTCATTACTCATAATGTAATGCATGTAGCAGAGTGTCATGTTCTGTGGCTCCAGTGGTTTCGTAGAAGGGACTTCTGAAAGTAAGGTTGGGCTACTGATTATAAGGTAGCACAGGAAGATGAAAAAATGTGCTTTTTCTTACATCTGCACTTGTATTGCTTCTGCAATGTTCTTTTCACTTTTTTTTAAAAAAAAAAAAGGCAAGAAAAAAGGCTTTGGCAATAAATGTGAAGAATTTCCTGAAACAGTTTTGCTTGTTAAGATATTTATGGTGCAGATTAATGTGAAGTCTAGAGATACTGTTTATGTAAGTCTGAGTCTTTTGTTTTCAATACGATGAGCACACTGAAAGCCCTGCTGCCAGGTAAACTAATTAGCTCTGCTAGATTTCTGCACAATTATAAGGAACAGAGAGACTGGAGGTTAGAATTGAACAAAGAGGAGAGCTCTTGTCAGCTGCTGGCATTAGTCAGAGGACTTGACTGTATTTGTTCCCAGAGTACTTTTGTTCACAGTTAAATACTCTGTAGAGTTGCAAACAGTCTATAATTGAATTTTTTTTTCTGCAGCTCCAAACACATCAATGTACACTTGCACATCTTTGAAATAACAGCATTTACAGGAAGATGTTTGTGCCGAAGAGAAGCAGCTTTTGCACTAACCGTGTTACCAGGCCATTTTTGTTTTGCAGTGTGGATCCTCTCAGGAGGATCCTCTGTTTTGCAGTGTGGATCCTCTCAGGATGGACTCTCCTCATGGTATTCCTGGGGATCAGACCCACATGCCCAATGGTGATTTAAAATTGCAGACCCCTTGCTTTTACAAAAGGAAAGAAAACAGACAAAGAAATCCCTAAATCATGACATATAAAATGGCTGTGTGCTCTCTCTTGTGTTGCACACGTTAGAAGAGAATCCTTTTCTTTCTCAGGATCAAGAAGTATCCCTTTTTATATCTTACTTCTCCATTTTCCCTTGAACTGTGTTTTCTTTTTATAGGCTGCTCTGCTAATGGTTTATTTAGTTCATTAGTACAATTGCTGCTTTTTGGGTTCCTGCTTTCCAAAGAAATTATCTCATCCCTCTGCAGATGTCTGTAACGTAAATCATCAAAACAAGGCCGGCTATACCCCCATAATGCTTGCGGCGCTTGCAGCTGTGGAAGCGGAGAAGGACATGAGGATAGTGGAGGAACTGTTCAGCTGTGGGGATGTGAATGCTAAAGCCAGCCAGGTCAGTTAAATGGTTCATGAGACACCATTCACACTCCTGTGTCTTTTCATCTTTCCTTCCACGCGCCCATCCCTGTTCCATGGGCTTTTGCACTCATTCTCTCGTACCCTCTGTGGTCTTCGATGTTTATATGTATGTTTTTTGAAAGCTATATACAAAATGGAGCCATGGAAGAACAGTTGAGCCTCAGGTCTGGATCTCTTCTAAAAATGAAGATTGAATATTATATAGAAGAACCATTGCTGAATTTTAGGAGGCATTTACAAATTCTGTACCATTTAGTTCCTTCCAAGGAGCTCCAGATGTCTGGAAGTAAATCCAGCGTTTTCCATTAATTTAATGAGTTGCTTTGTGAATGTGGGATATATTAGGCATAAGAGGTATTTAAATAATGGCAAGCAGAACCTTGAGAGTTCTGTATAAAATAACAAATCTTTTTTTTCCAGCAGAAGAAGGGACAGTGCCAAAAAAAACAAGTGTGCATGCTTTGTTGCTGATTGTGTAATTATTTGGGTTTTCCTCTTCTTTCCATGCAGGCTGGTCAGACCGCACTGATGCTGGCTGTGAGTCATGGGCGGATAGACATGGTTAAAGCTCTGCTGGCCTGTGGTGCAGATGTCAATATCCAGGACGACGAGGGCTCTACAGCTCTGATGTGTGCTAGTGAACATGGACATGTAGAGATTGTCAAACTTCTGCTGGCTCAGCCTGGGTGTAACGGCACCCTAGAGGACAATGTGAGTTGCCTTTCCAGATCGTGCTTCATCAGATAGCTTCTCCACTCTGAAATGTTTTTCTAATTCAGTTTTTTTTTTTTTGATGCAGTGGAGAGTTGCTGAAATCCGCTTGCATGAGTCTCTGACTCACAGCACCAAAATACTAAATGCATGAATCCTGTGCTTAGTGATAGCAAGTGCTGTGATTATTTGGCTGGCATCTTTGTTTTTTTAACAGACCTACCTAGTAGCAATTTTATAGTTAACTGTAGATGTGTAGTGGCCAGAACAGAAAAAAACGTTTGCTAGCTCTTGGTAAAACATCTTCCCAGCTCACATTCCCTTCTCCCTTTCCCAAGAGTCTTTCAGGTAGGACCTTAACTGTTGACATAATAGCCTTGCTGCATTCCTTTTCTGTGTCCATGGCAAACATCAGGCCTATGGTTCTCTTCACAGTCTGTTCACACAGTGTCTACACCATGGCTTCTGAGACTACAGGTGTGGTCTCAGTCATAAAGCTACATTGTCCTGACAATAAACAGATACAGGCTGAGACTTCAGTGCCAAGTAGGACACTGGTTTGTTGCTTGTCTACAAGGATCATTGCAGCCTACACTGTATGCAGGGAAAAATGTTAACTTAGCTGGTTTCTTGTCAGTACTGTGTTCTTGTTAGCAGCATCACTTCTTTGGTACGTTTTCATTCTTCCTGTTACTCTTAACCACTGAGCACTGAAAAGGAGTCTGGGTTTGGCATCTGGGAGGGCAGTGGGTGGTTGTTCTATGGAGCTGTTCCAGAGAAGCAGAGGCATCATTTCTGTTCGTTCACTGACCTGCTGCAGGAGCCAGCTCGCTTGCCCAGTGGTGCTAGTGGTAACAACTGCCCTGAGGGGAAAATGTGCAAAGGCCTCATTGTAACAAATACTTTTGGGAGCAATCTAGGTTACTGCAGCCTGGATGCTGTTAGCACTATTAATCACCAAGTCAGTAATTAAAGTCTTACGGAGACATGACACTTAACTGTTCCTGCAGGCAGCTGGATACTGCTTCCTAAGCCTGCATGCTGCTTATTCATTTTGTAATGGCTTTGTCTGTGGTGTGAGATTAAGAGATTTTTAGCATTCCCCTAGCTATTCAGAATGTGACAGTGGTGCTTTTCCAGTCAGCGGGATCAATAGTAAGCTGAGCTTCATTCTGTTGATGTGCATCACTCTGGCAGTGATTCAGCATCTCTTTAAGAATGTGGCTTTTCTTGGTGTTGTGACTATGGAGTATTTGTTGTGCATCTGTAGTGCATTATATTGCGCTGTAGTGGACAGCTCTTCTAGTTCCCTGTCTGCTCAGGACAATTAAGATTTATGTACAATGACTCTCTGCAATCTCACAAGAAGACTTTCCAATTGGATGCTGCCCATCATGTCCATGCTGGAAAAAGGGTTTACGGTTTCCTTAAACTGGTGCTAACCTCTCTAATACCAGTGCTATGGCAGTAGCTGGAAAACATTCTCTTTTCAGAGAAACAGCGTAAGAGGTGATCCCTGTGAAAGGACAGTTCAAATACTGGCATTATTGTGGATACTTTCGTGCACAAGAGTCAAAAGCCAGGCAGGGGACCAGTAAGCCACTGAGAGATTTGTGCTGGAGTTGTAGTTGCTTGCCTTATAATTTAAGCACCATCAGAGAGTGGAGGATTGTAGCCACATTATGCACTGGTTTCAGGAAGGAAAAGAAACAAGGAGTGCAGGGGCTGTGGCCAAGTGTGCCCCTGTGACAGCTCAGAGGTTCCTATCACACATCATCTGACATCTGCTTCTTCTGGAGCAAACATGGTCTAAGGGGAAAAGAGCAAGTCAATAAATTACCCTTTCAGCAAAAGCACTTTTTGCTTCTAAGCCTCAACAGCAATGGTTTCTGAAACCAGTAATATCTTCTGAGAATCTGAGGTGATGGTGTTTATCTGGGAAAGTTCATTCGTTTGTAGATAAACTTCCATCAAGGAGCATTTGGAATTACTAGTGCAACTGCTCTTAGTGTTAATGGGAGCTATAACACAACAATTTCATTGTAAGACAGCATAATATTTGATTAGCATTTATGCCTCCCTTATAGTCTTCCACTCCTCACTGACATCGTAGTTTTTCTGAATTAGCCCAGTCTTCTCATATCACTGCCGTTACACAGCTCTACATGTGACATTACTGTGAGTGCTCATTCTTCCTCAGCAATAATCGAGGCTCCTTGTTGAGAGAAATTACGAGGCCTTTGACAATTGGGACTATCTCATAAAAAAAGCTATGCAAGGCTTGTTGTCAGTTAATTATAATAAAATAAATTAATTGAGACTTTAAATTAACCCCATTGTCTGTCTGAGCAGTAGGGCCTCCACTTTGTAACTTCTGTTCTCTGTGGGCTGATGGGGCTGTTAAGAGATGTGCTGATGTACATGAACACTAATTCTTTTATTCTTTCAGGATGGCAGCACAGCACTTTCAATAGCCTTGGAAGCTGGACATAAGGACATAGCAGTTCTCCTTTATGCCCATGTCAACTTTTCCAAGACCCAGTCACCGGTTAGTGCCCAAGCTCCTGCAGTTTATGTTTTAACTTGCTGCTCCTGAACTTGATAAGAAAATATTAACAAAAAGTTAACCATTGGCAGCTATACAGCAGCTTGAATTTTCAAGTTTATTCATAGGATAATTTTTGTTCTGATAAGTGGAATGTACATTTTTAAATACAGGATGATTGCAGAAGGCTGAACCCTGGCTGTAGGATATGTCCTTCTCCCTTTTTATCTACAAGTACAGATAGCTCACTAGCAGGGTTTGCTCACTCTGGCTAGTATGGAGAGGTGATGTTGCATCTTTGTAAAGCTCATTATTGACCTAGTCAGCAAAACACAGCTGATATTGGACTTAACAGCTGTCCTAGCTGTTCTGGCAACTGTTCACCTGTTCTCCAAGTCCTGACTTACTCCTGATAAACTCTTGCTCAGAGTTTCACTGTCTAAACAACATGAAGTCATGCCCTCTCAAGTTATTAGGCTGTAGGATAGCAGGCACTGTTCTTCCTAAAATGAAAAAAAAAAAAAAAAGAAGAAGAAAGATTAATCTGTTTGGTTAAAGGCAAGGGACTGAATAGTGCTTGTGAGTGCTTTGTTTTCATTCAGCTGGCTGGAATAATTTCCCTTTGATTAATTGCTCTTTCCTCTTTTCTAGGGCACTCCTAGGCTTAGCAGAAAGACATCTCCAGGTCCCACCCACAGAGCCACGTTTGAGTAGTAGTGCATGAATATCTGTAAGAGTCTCTATGCCATCTTTAAGCTGCTAAATGTTACTGTTTTACTGAGACAGATACTGAATGTAATTGTCTTGTGCCTGAACTCACCAGCAAAGTAAAAGCAGAGGTCTAGTGCTAAAGATAGAAAATTGTAAACTTGAAGCAAACATATAGTTAAGTAGTATTCAGAGGAGAACCTTAGCAAGAACTGTTCTTTTGTGCACCTGCTAATCTTTCCGTACACTGGTGTAAATCCTGTTTTTCTTTGATATAGATTATCTTTTCCTATGTTATGTGCAGCCTAAGATTTCTAAAGTGATCCACGCAGCAGTGTCTCGGTGGCTTGTTTTTAATCATTCTAAAGCATACTTATATTTACTCTGCCTAGACTTCATCAAAGTAACCTTTTCATAATTTCATTCCGACATGATTTTGATGTTTTTAATTACTTTGAAATTCAGAAGTTGCAATTGCTTATATAGTCAGCTCCGTGGATCTTGAGCTGATGGGTGAGTGGGTAGGTATTGGGGATAGAACCTCTTGTCAGGTCTGAAGTTCACTAAACAAGTTGTTGCTAATTGGGGATAATGTATAATTTTTATATGAAAGACGCTAGTATCTATAAAATTAACTCACACGGTATTTTCAACATTTTATATTCTTTAATAATTAAAACCTCGACAAAGAATTACATGTCCTGTTACCATATTTTTATTAACTATGTCAGTCTATAAGTTCCATACATGTCTATTGGAGAGTAAACTTAGAGGTACCAGATGAATATTCCCCTTGAGAGGAACTGAGCATACTTCTTGGTGCATATTTATGGAATGCTATTACCTTGTCACATTCATTTTAGTCATGTGTATTGAAATGTTTGAAGTGCCTTAGACTCTTGCCATATTTTCAGAATAAAATTTCATTATGCTGTTTTACTTCTTTCCTGTTTTACGTGTGATTTGTCATCATCCAGAAATGCTGCAAATTACAATTGCAGCAGAAAAACAGGGTAGATTGGTAACTCAACCCCTGGGGGGCCACGAATGCCCAAACTAGCTTTTTCCTGCTGACTGGCAGCGTAAAAAGCTTTGCTCCAGATGGTCTGCCTTTGCTGGTGTTACACATACTGCAAAGGTAGGACCCTGTGCTGTTTGGGAGAGGAGTGGCCTCACTTGGCCACGTGAAGCCTCCTGGGAAGGCATTGAAGGGTGGTGTTCAGGCAGTTTGCTTGAACTGTGAAGTAGTGGCTTTCTCTTCCAAACAATTCTGGCAGCTTGGTGAAGGGATGCTTTTTAGATGGTATTGGAGCAAATCCTAAGTTAATGCCTCTGTGTCTCTGTCAGTTCAGACCTACCTGATGAGACAGAGAAGCCTTCAGCAGACCTATCCACTCCTACTGTTCTGTGTTCTCCCTCCTTCCCTCCCTAAGTTCTCAACAAATAACTTTTCCTACATCGTCCTTTTGAAATAGGGGCCCACTGATGCCATCCTCATCCTGCTTGGCCTACATGAACTTGTTGGCTTGGACTAACTGACATTTTTATAAGTTCCATCAGAAATGGTTTGGTCCATCTCTGCGGGTACTGCATGATGCCAGTGCCAGGCTGTTATCCAGTGCTTGGGAGTGTTCCCTGGGCAAAGGGCAGGTGAAGTGTCCCTGCTAGGGCTGGACATGTCTTAATAGAGCAGTCCCAAATAGGCCCCTCTGCTGTCCTTGAGATAAATCAATTTATACTATTATACCCCTGTCCAACTTTTCTTCTCTTCATTTAGCATCTAATATTGTGTGGATGCTTTCTTACCTGGGTTCTACCTGTTAGTTAAAGAGGTATGTCACCAGCTTGCCAAATTACTCTGAAAATAATGTCATCCTTCTGACACAAGACTGATGGCAAAGGGCAAAGGGCAGCAGTAGATGTAAAACAACTAAACAGCAGAATGTTCCTTACTTTGCCAGCGGCATTCAGTCACAGATGGTGGGTGCAGGCTGCCCTGTGTCCCACGGAGCTGAGCTGTGCCCAGCATGTGCCTCCACATTGATGACCTGAGACTTGGTCACACCCAGCACATGACACGAATGCAGACTTCCCAATAAATTCCTTGTTCATGTTCAGCAGAATTAGTGCAGTTTGGATCTCCCTGCCTTGGGCATGGCAGGTATGGCTTTTGTTTAATTTTCAGATCTGTTGATCTGCCACCTCTTGCCACAGTTTGAACAACTGTCTGGAAAGCAAAGCCAAGATAATATATTCTGTCTTTATGAGTTTAAAACACACATGGTCCTGAAGTTACAAATCAAACTTATAAAGTGGAGAAACAGGATGACTGCTTTGATTTATCCCCAGAGTTCTAATTATACAGAAAATTCAGTTCACTTACTTACACATGCTTGCCTGTATCTAATGGATTAAATTCTTGTCTAGAGGAGAGACACTATACTGCCAGGAAGAATCTGGACCAGAGACAGGTTTCTACTTTCAGTTTTAACAAGAATATAATTTTTATTTAACTCTGGTTTGACCAAAACTGATCTAGTTGTGCTTTCCTAAGGAAGTTAGAAATTATACCCTTAATTCTGTCTTACAGCTCACTACAGTAGTTTGAAGTAGTCCTGCAAGGAGCAGGGAGTCAGACCTGATGATCCTTATTGGATCCCTTCCAACTCAAGGTACTCTACGATTCTGTATTTCTGTGACAGCAGTTGTAAAGCCTGTAGATTATGCTCCAAAGTCTGACATCGTTGAAGAGTGTGCTGAGCCATCTGATAATGTCCTCTTCAGTAGTGCTACTGTATTGCTGGAGGAGGTATCTTAATTAGTTATATGAGCAGTAGATCTCTGCCCCAAAAATAGTTTTTAAACAATGATCTTCGTTGCTGCACTACTGCCTTGAAACTGTACTTCACTTGCGTACTCCTATGTTTGTATATAATGTAGCCCTGAGGCTGAAAAAAAACCTGAAATGCCTGTGAATTTAGCTTTTTGTAGCAGAGGGACGTGACTCTTATTTTTCTTGTTGGCACAGGTCCCTGTCTCCACAGGTCAGTGGGAGTCCTGGGTACAAGGCAAGTCCTGGGCACTTTAGACTATCATAGAAGGATTTAAAAAACTGGTCCAGTGGTTTAGGTAACACAGCAAGAGTCACCAAATGTAGTTCAATATTTTTTTGTTACCTGGAAAAAATTATAGGAAGAGGAATGCAGAAATAAACATTCTTTCCTTTTCCCCCTCTCTCCCTCAGAGAATGGATGTTATCAGAGACCAACAAATGAGGGGTTAAAATTTTCCAAGTGATTGCATTGCTTTCTAATAGTATTGACTCCAGAAGCCTGGTAAGGAATCTGACCCTTCTAACAGCATGCAAGAGTCACATTATGCAACTCGGAGTTACTGGATTTATTTAGGTGCCATTTTCCTGGTAGCCAGAAGGATTGACCCAGAATTGGCCTCCCAGAGGACTGTATTTCTGTGCAATGTTCAGTTTCTTCCTGAAACGTAATTGTCTTGTATTAAAATGCCTTGTAAAGCAAAGTGCCCCCAGTTTTAGCTGTAGGGGAAGTAAGACATGGTGTGCCATGTCAGGAAGATTGCCAAAAGCAACAAAAATTTTGGATGTGTTGGTGGATATAGGACAAAAGTACAGAACTGACTTCATAATTTCTGGACCAAAATCTTATTAGGGGAAACTTAATGTATTAAGCAGTTTAGATATGTATGGATGGATAGATAGATAGATAGATGATAGATAGATAGATAGATAGATAGATAGATAGATAAGAAAATAATTACTTCCTTTAGCATTTTGTTCTCTTGGATGGCTGTCCTGTCTCCAAGAGGCTGACACTTGAAGCAGTTCACACTGTGGAACTCAGTCCCTTCCCCAGGAAATAGTTAAGAGGTTCCCAAAAGCATTTTTATCCCTGAATGCCCTCTACAAGCCAAGTTTAATTCCACCTGCTTATTCTGGATAGCATTTATCACAGGTGCAGGGATTTAGGGGTTTACCATGCAAACAAGATCTGTACTGAGCTCCCTCGACAGACTCGCTCTGGTATTTGGGGTTTTCTTTGATGTTGTCATCACCTTTGAACTCTTGTCTGTCAGCGAATATATAAAAACTCTGGCGTTCTTTCAAAACATCACGTCAGTGTCTTTTTCCAATAATGCTGTCATACATTAAGTGAAGTTGCCACTTATAATCACCGTAAGAGTTAAAAGATGAGTGTTGCTGGTAATGAGTTATAACATGATGAAAATCAGCCAATCAGTATTAATCTAAAAGCAGTGACTGAAGAAAGCATTTTTGCCAGACATAGTTTCACAGGTTTTATCTTTTTTATACAGCTGGAAGAACTCAAGTTGTTCTAGAAATAGCTTTTATGTCTGTTTCTCATGGTGTTTCATACTTGTGGCTGAGAAGTCTGGCTGCTCTGTGTCCAGTTCAGCCATAGGGTGAATAATACAAGCCTTGGCATCAATTCCTGACACACAGGACTAGCTCTCTTCTCTGGGATGGAAGCAGCCCAAAGGCTACAGACATCCTCCTACCTTTGAAAGGCAGCAGCAGAGCTGGCTGAAAGAGTGCTCATGCTCTCACTGCAGCTGCAAGTAGCCCTCCTCAGTAGGCTCTGTGTCTGGGTGTGGGTCTGTAAACGTCATCCCTTCCTGCCATTGTGCCTGCGTTCAGGTCCATCCACTGAAAGCTTAACTGCAAGCATTTCCTTGCTAAAAGAGATGCTTTCAGATATTCAGCTCACATGGGGATGCCTCAGCCTGTCTCTGAGAGCCTGACGTGGGCAAGGGACAGAGGTAGGAGGTCAATGAGCAATGTTAGAAGAACACAAAAACCTTGTGGGTTGAGATAAGTATAGAGAGAGCAGTCACCAATTACTGTCACAGGCAAAACAGACTTGATTTGGGGAAAGTAGTTCAATTTATTACTAATCAAAATCAGAGTAGGACAGTAAGAAAATAAAAACTAAATCCTAAAACATCTTTCCCCCAGCCCTCCCTACTTTCTGGGCTTAACTTAAGTCCTGATTTTCTCTATCTCCTCTCCCACATCAATGCAAGGGGACAGAGAGTGGGGGTTTCAGTCAGTTCGTCATGTGTTGTCTTTGCCACTCCTTCTTCCTCATGAGGAGGACGCCTCACCCTCTTTACCTCCTCCGGCACAGGGTCCCTCCCATGGGACACAGTCCTCCATGAACTTTTCTTATGTACTTCCCACAGGCTGCAGTTCTTCATGAATTTCTCCATTGTGGGTCCTTTCCACGAGGTGCAGTCCTTCAGGAAGAGACTGCTCCAGCATGGGTCACCCACACAGTCCCAAATCATGCTAGCAAACCTGTTCCAGCATGGGCTTCATGGGTTCACATGTCCTGCAAGGAGCCTCCTCTAGCGTGGTCCCTCTGCAGAGTCACAGCCTCCTTTGAGCATCCACCTGCTTCAGTGTGAGGTCCTCCATGGTCTGCAGGTAGACATCTTCACCATGGACATCCATGGGGTGCAGGGGACAGCCTGCCTCACGAGGGTTTTCACCATGGGCTTCAGGGGAAGTCCCTGCTCCAACGTCTGGAATACATCCTCCCTCTCCTTCTTCAGTGACTGTGGTGTCTGCACAGCTGTTGCTCTCATATTTTCTCACTCCTCTCTCCATTGCAGTTGCTGTTGTGCAGCAGGTTTTTCTCCCTTCTTAAACAGATTATCCCAGAGGCTGATGGGCTCAGCCATGGCCAGCAGTGGGTTTGTCTTGGTGCTGGCTGGCTCTATCAGACATGCCAGTAGCTTCTCAGAGAAGTCACCTCTGTAGTGGCTACCAAAACCTTGCCATGTGAGCCCAATACAACATAAATATATCAAACGTTTTTTTTTTTCTGGATGATTAATTAATTCAATTCCTCAAGGCCTCTGATGTAGGCCTCACCTTGAATACTGTGTCCAGTTCTGGGCCCCCCAATTTGGGAAAGATGTTAGGATACTGGAATGTGTTCAGAGGAGGGCAACGAAGATGGTGAAGGGGCTGGAGCACAAGCCCTATGAGGAGCGACTGAGGGAATTGGGGCTGTTTAGTCTGGAGAAGAGGAGGCTCAGGGGAGACCTCATGGCTCTCTACAACTACCTAAAAGGAGGTTGTAGTCGGGCAGGGATTGGTCTCTTCTCTCAGGTGACCAGTGGCAGAACCAGAGGGCATGGACTTAAGCTTTGTCAGGGAAAGTTTAGGCTTGATATGAGGAAAAAGTTCTTCACTGAAAGGGTGATTGGTCATTGGAATGCGCTGCCCAGGGAGGTGGTGGAGTCACCGACCCTGGAGGTGTTTAAGGGGAGACTGGATGAGGCACTGAGTGCCATGGTTTAGATGATGGTTGGTGTTAGTGTTGGTGTTAGTGTTAGGTTATAGGTTGGACTTGATGATCTCAGAGGTCCTTTCCAACCTTGTGATACTGTGATACTGTGATGTAAGTGTTCTGCTTCCCTAATGATATACACTTTCAGTTTTTCCTGTTAAAAAGATAAGCATGTTTCCACACACCCATTCCATGTATGATCCCTAAAGAGATCTCAGGAATGATAAGATCATCAGGGAAAACAGAAGCCTTCAGGTAGCGTGTACCTCCTGTGAGTACTTTGGCTCGACGTTAAAGGGAGTGGCATGGTGCATGGGAGACAAACTTCAGATCTTTTTATTCCCCCTCTATGATTTTACCCAGTCAAGTTTAGCCCCGCACCTGCCTGGTTCAGCAGCAGGAGGGAGCTGAACTCAAGAACTGGAATAAGAAACACACAAATCTGGGAGGTCCTCACTAGACATCAGCCATCAAAGAAGAGATCTTGTGACCCAAAACTGATGAACTTGTGACCCAAAACTGAAGAATCACAAGGGTCAAACTCTCTTCTTTGATGGCTGGCATCCAATATAGTCCTTGGCTGCCAGTCAGGCTGGGCTGGGCCTAAACTGTAAACACCTGTGCTTTGTTCCTTTGCCCTTTGCCACTGAGCGACTGGTAGTCTTTCCCCTTGGCCACTTCTCACTGGGAACCACATCTGTGCATTTTGTTTGGTTGGCCAACACAGCCAGAACCAGCCAAGATAAATTCATTTTAAATAATTCTTGCAATACAAAACCACCCTTCAAGGACTTCTACAGTACAGACCTGTAAATAAGGGCATCATTATACTCTTAAGCAGAGTATTATTAAATACATTCAGCCATGAGTAACAGATGTCAATCTCTATGCTCTCTAAATACCACTACAGACATTTGCAGGATTATTACTTAGATAATATAAGGGGTAACATCTTTTTCAATGCAGTGCATGTTCTTTTGTGTGTAAGTGCTGATCTGAACACTGTCACTTCACTGACATGAAGATATGCCATTTCATTTGCGTGCCATGGCAGATTAATAAAGATTCTTCTCTTCTTCCTGGCCATAGTATCACACCTTTCTTTGAGGCAAGAAAAACACCTGCTGTCTCTGGCAGTCATTCTGCTGTACCCCTGCATTGCTTTTGGGAATTTTCTGGGGTGAGAAAAGCAACTTTTCTCCAGTCACGGGGGTGAGTGAGGCTTAATGCTAGTCAGGTGCAACCCTTCCTTACTGGGGAGGTGTGAGCAGACAGAGGCCGGCCCATTAATAGCTTCCCCCTCACCATGCACTCATTCTTGCAAATTTATCATGAGAATTTTCCAGACTAAACACATATCTTCTCAGAGGCCCTTTATTGTGGTTGCTTAATCTGCATCACTGGCCTAGCAGGAGGAGCAGGAAGCACGTTAATGCCTTCTGCAGTGGATGCTGATTTGGGAGGAGTGTGAGCAGAACAGCTGCACAAAGATATTGAGAGAAATTAGAAACAGAATATGATAATAAAATGAGATTTGGTTTAGGAAAACAACTGAGGAAAATAATACAAATTTGTGGAAGTGAGATAAAGTTAGAAATCTGTAATGCTGAAAAAGTACTTGCCAGACAGTTGGCAGTGCAGTGAGAGCAGAAAATGATCCATGCATTTTTTTTTGTCCACTTCAGATGGAGAAGAGAGGCACCTGACACTGGAAGACGTAAGGTAACTTGGCTCCATTTACCATTAGTGAGTCCCCAGAGCTGCCATTATCAACCCAACAAACAACAGCTGTTAATAAGTTGAAAGTTGACAATAAAGAAGTTTAAAAGGATAGGGTTTTTTTTGCCAAGAGAATTAAAAATATCCCACAGCACATGACTGCTGAAATAATAAGACATACAGATGATTTGCAAAGGGGCAGCAAAGCAACCCCAAAGGTGAGAAAGTTCTCCATGTTAGTTCTGCAAAAAGTAGGCTTTAGTTCTTTGGGAGCCTGGGTGAGTTTTTAAATGCATACGAGTTTGTCACTATTTTTGTCTGTTTTGTCACAAGTTGAGCCCATTCTGGTCTTCATACAGCAATTTGTACTTGGTCAGAATTGGGTCAAGCATTGGAGACAAAGGAGACACATGTAGGTGTAAAGAGGTACAATGCAAAAAAAAATGAGACTGTGCCTGTAAGTCTTTTTATTTAACAAATTAAGAAAATCAATTGTGATCACCTTCAGGATAGTTCCTTCTGAGTTGACACATAGCTGCATACAATGCTGCCAATGTTCAAAGCAATTCTGCAGATCATTTTCTGAAAAGCTGTTGAGGATCTCTGTCATTTTTGCTTTCACAACTTCTGTCAATGAAAAAAATACATTACTTTGAGCACCAATTCAAAAATGTGTGCAGCAAGGCATGCACTGCCACGAGAAGCCTGTTAGTAATTGGAAGGTTTCCATTGTGGATTTCTTCACTTTCAGAAGAAACTTGATGTTAACTTGCTTCAATCTTGCACACTGACATTTCCTAACGAAGAGTAAGAAAACGTCACAGTTGGAACACACGTCCACTCATACTGAGTGAAGTGATCAAGTTGAGTCTCATTATGACAGGTCAGACCGTGTTCTATCTCTTTTTCTCTCCCATCCCGCTCTTGGTTCCTGAACTGTAGGGTTATTCTCCATTTTCTTGTGTGAGACCTCAAATGAAAACGGGTATGCATGTGAGTTTCCAAAAATATGCTACAGATAAGGCTGTAGATCCTTCCTTTAAGCTGTGTGAACAGAACATCCAGTGCCTTTCTGCCGTGCTCCACTGATCTGCTGGAGAGCCCAGCTGCAGCCCAGCAGGATGAGCCTGGTCCCCTCACTACCCGGCCTCCCCGGGGACTTCTCTGTGGAGCAGGGAGACCTCTACAGACGGGATGCTTCCAACACTGCAAGCATCCACAGAAAAATAACCAGAGCAGTTAGATACTAGCATTTTGTTGGGTTGCATTTTGGGGTTTTCTTTTAGTATTCTGATGTTTCATTCATTTTCTCCCTCTTTTAAAACCCCCTTTCAACTGCTGACATCTCAGGGCCAGCATCTATGGGCTAACATATACAAGGCTTGGTCTGAGATAACTATGTTCTCTAACTAACTTAACACTGATTTAGAAGCCCAATGCTTTTTGACCCAAGTTTTATGCTTACACAGAGGCCTAGCAGTGTTCTCCTGAGATCTGGGATCTGGAGTTGGAAAAAATGCTTTGGCCTGTACCCTAGCGTTGCCTTTGATAGAAGTGATGAGCGCTGCAAAACAACTCTGAACAGAAAGCCAAGCTTTGCAGACAGAGAAAGGAACTTCACCATATAGCCTAATGCTAAACTGCAAAATCTGTACAACTTGTGGACCAAGTCATTATGGAAAAAATTAGGAGCCTGACGTTACCTTATAGGAAATCTGTAGGGGTGGTATTTTTTGGCTTGTAAGGAACTGGTCTACCCAAGAGCAAGATGTATTAGGATGGCTACCCATCCTAATGGGTAGATCCAAGAGATCCAGGAGATAAAGGTTCCCTCGAATTAGCAGATTATTTCTCAAGGATGCTAACAAAATCACCTGCATGCAATCTGGTGTAGGAAACATGTTTTAGGTGTCCAGGTGTGCCTTTTCTGGCTAGAGCGTCATAAACACACAAACCATGTATGTGCCTCTCCTACCCCTGACCAGCAGCCAGATCAAAAGGGACACTTGCCCTAATTTGCAGCAGCTGATGATAAAGGCTAAAACTCTCTTCCAATTGCAGAGAGGTTTGTGTATTCAAGCTTGAAAGAAAAAAGGCAGATACAAACATGGAAAACCTATCATCTACCACAGGGCTGCCTAGGGAATCCCATGGTCGACTGCTCATACACATTATTACTGAGGGGCATGAAAATGAGCCGGGTTGGACTTGCTGCTGCAATACAGAAATGCTGAGCTGAGGAACTGGCTATCCTGAAGACTTTCAAATGAAATGTAACATAGACTGCCTGAACAGGCCTGAAAAAGCTGTCTTCCACAAGCAGCAAACTTGATCCTCCTCTGTGGCTGAGCAGAAATAAGTGTGTCAATCCCAATGTTAAACATAAACACAGCTCAAGGTTACTCAATTTGCCATCCAGAATTGCCATGTGTCTTCTCCTTGTGATACAAAGGTAGAAAGGAGGCTGCATGTGGAAATTCAGTCTTGGCTTTGGGGAAATTATTAGTCCAGAATTGCAAGGAAAACTTGCAACTCTTCGATCCCTGCCTCCTATACTTGTCTCCAGCATTGCCAGTTGTGAGTAAACTAATGAATCCCTCACCATAGTGAGGTTGTCTTTCCCATTGCTTTGATTGCATCAAAACAGCGTGTGAAAGTCACTCCTCCTGTCCCCTGCCAGAAGGAGGGTTGTATTAAACAGCATTTTGAGACCAGGACACTCATGAATTCCAGTGTCAGAACTAAAACTGTCTCCCTCTACCACCACCACCTTTACCAGTCCACTTATAAACCATGATTAGTGCAATCTGATATGACTTGGTCTGGGACATCAGTTGTTTTGACCATCTTTCATGAGTGGCCAAAAGATTCTCCATAGAACTTAATATTGGTAACAGCAATTCTTTCAGAGATCTTGTTTAAATAGGAATAAAACCAGGCTCCATAACAGCTCCTGTTTTAACAAAGAGGATGTCATGATGTGACCAGGTAAGTGTTCTTTTAACAAAAAAAAATTTGTATATTTTTCATTTTATTCCTAATGTTTGCTTTGAAAAAATGATAGGAAGGATCTCATTGGAGTACATAAGTATAATAGCTACTGGAAGCTGGTTAAGGTATGCGTTTTTCACCCACCCTCATCACCAGGCCAACTGGTGAAGTAAACATCCAGGCAGGTATTTAAGGAACAAATCATTCAGCTCACAGAACACAGTGAGTCCTGCAGAGATGAATTATGGGCTGGTGTGTCAATAGACACTTGGTCAATTTTAGAGAGGTATCCTACTTACCTTTAGGTGCCTAATGAACAATCTTCTAAGATGTCATTATTGTGAATTCAAATAAGCCGTCTTCCAGTACTGAAAAGGTGATCTCCATGCCTTAGTTTATTAAAATCAGGTAAGAGAAAAAAATATTAATGGCTTAAACAACCATGCAGCAAAGCTACTTTTTGTTCTCAACTTTATTGTGTGTCCTCTGTTAAAATTTCAAACTCTGAGGGTATTTTAAAAGACTTTACACATCTTCCTTTGCACCTTCTAGCCAAAGGAATTGCAGAAACTCAATTACTCCTAATTAGCCAATGTGCTTATAGGAAGCACAGCGATCATCAGTCCCCACACTGCTGACCAACATACAAGTGACAGAAGAAAACCATCATCTGAGGAAAGCAACTAAGTGCCCTGATTATCTGAATCTTGATTGCACCAAGCAAAGCCTTACTTCATACCTGTAGGACTGGTGGGACCCAGATTTCCCAGGTCCTTCCTCTGAACTGGATTCCTAGCATAGAGGGGATATAAGCCCATGAGCCCTTGAAGATGGGGAGACCCAACGCTCTGGGGACTCTGGGAGTCAATGCAGCATTTGGGGAGCACCTCTGAACTGCCCAATTACTCTGGGGGCTCTCGGAAACGGGAGAGGTTGCGGTGGAAGACAGGCCAACAGGGAAGAAGAAACCCTTTTCCTCAGATTAGGACATGTGAAAAGTCAGCAAGTCATTTCACAGCATGGCTGATTAAATAACAGCCATTTGACTTTGATTAAAGTATTTGGAAGAGCCCAGCTGTGGCTGGAGGCAACTCTGACACTCCTACTCCTCCATGCCCTGCACCTCTTCAGTGGATTTGGAACTTATCACATAGGAATGGGGAAGAAATGGGGAAGCAAGAGCACAAAACTTTGCTTTAAAACATATGTGCTATACTGACTAATTTTAAAGGGAGGTCCCCCAGACTGTAAACATGCTCCCCTGGAACAGACTATTATTTGAAAAAAAAAAAGATTTTTTTTTATTTAGGCTTAAAGAGAGAAGAGAAAAATAAATTCAGAAGGAGCTGTGGTAACAATGTTTTTTCTTCTAGCATGCCTTAGAAGTAGGAGCAACAAATAGTAACGTACAAATAATTAAATAAAATGACAGCAAATAAATGGACAGAGCAAAAACATCCCTTCAGTTACTTCAGTCAAAAGCATCCCTCACAATCATGGAGCTCCAGCAGTTTTAGGCTACTGAAGATCAAAAACGTAAAATAATAAAAACTTGCACAATTCAAAAGAAAGGTAATAAAGCAAACGCTTCATAATTTGAAATGATCTATTTGTTCTTTTATATACCAATGGGCTTGCTCAATGAAGTGGGAATCCATTAAAAGATTAAAGACCATAAATAAAAAAGTAGCAATTAATTGTGTTGCCTATTTTTAAGTGGTTGGAGCTTAGTTTGTCACACTCTGGCAGTCTATCAGACTTGGCTCCATTACAGATGTCTTAGAGCTGAATTGATGATGATATTCAAAACTAAGGGCATTCTCTGCAGTAGTCCTATTCTGATGAAAGAGCATGAATGTATAAATGGCTTATGTGATTCTGTCATTCTTACAGTGTGAATTACAAATGTTAGAAATGTCAGCTTAATGAGTCATGCAAGAGTCTTCAATGTTCTAAGTCATTGGATCCAATTAATTCTAAGTGTGCCTAAAATGAACAATGAAGACTGAGAAGAAGGAATCCAGTGGTTTCCCCATAATCACTTTTCTACTTCTATTTTATGTTGGACCTAATAATGCTTTCAGATAACTATCCAAGTCAATTATTAACAATGATTGAGATTTCCAAGGAGTTGGCAAACACATTTTCAGGCTTTAAATCTTCAATGAAAATAATTCCAACTTGCATGAAAAAAATGAGGAAACAGGGAATGCAGGTGTTAGTGAAAAACATAGTAATTTTTTCTTTTCTTTATCCCTGTTGCTAGTAAACAAGTCACAGCAGTGACATGACAAACATACACATTTTTTAAATACCTCCCATTCTATTTGCTTCATTGTGCTTGAGTTCTGCTTTGATTTTGTGCTGTACTTGGCACGATGCAGCAGAGTGAATTTTGTTTCCAGTGACATGTTTTTATTGAGCACTGTGGCTCAGCGTCAGTCGCTGGGCTCATAGCTAAAAGCTAGCCATTGTTACAAACAGGCTTTTTTAATTTTACATAAATCATTTTTACTACAACCCAGACATTTGGACCATTAAACTCTAGATTCTGATTAGTGTGTTTGGTTGGGCAAGAATCTCTGGTGGCTTTTCTCAGCTGTAGCTCATCTGAAATTCCTGATATGGAGGCTCACTCTCCACATGTCAGAAGAACATGAGCAAGCAGGGTGTGAATGAAAGTCCCATTAAGGTATGTTAGCCTGCTCTCTAACCTGCAATATAGCTGATGCTATTCCATGCCCCATCTCTTCTTGCAGTCGTTGGAGAAGGGTCCCCTGGATGGGTGTCACACCTTATCTTCCCAATGGGTCTGGATTTGCACAAAGAGAATGTGAATGAAGTGTGCTGAAGAGTGTGCACATTCTGACACATCTTGCCAACAACCAGTGGTCTTTGCAGGAGGAGCTGGTCATAGCAGCTTTTCAGATAGACACAGCAAGACATCCCTGAGCTCATTGGTGAGAGGCTATGGACCGCGTCTCCAGGGACCCTCCCAGATCACTGAGGAAAAGCACTAAGTAGCAGAGTGGTGGTAGTGCTATAAAATGCTTCAGTTGTTCCTTCAGTGAACATGAGCTGCTCAGACTAAGACAGCAAACGAAAAAGCAGTTTGAGAAGAGGAGGACCAAGCAGCCCGCTAGGGCTCCCACCACCTAAAGGCTCCATGCCCTAAAAACAATTTTTTTGAGCATGGAAGAACAAAGTACTTGAAATCTTACATCTGAATGAGAGATTCAGCTTGATTGAATGGACTTCTGGCAAAAGGGATTAGTAGCTTGTCAGATTTCACTGATCTTGAGAAGCATCTGAGGTGGTAACTCTAGGGCTGATTTTAAACTCCTGTAAGTGTTGGACATTTCAATGTAAGGTTTGTGTTTGGATCTGCCTGTCCTAGGAAGAAAGCATTACCTTTTGTTCTGGTCCTGGGAGTTTTAGAGGTATAACCTGAAAACAGAAAGTGTCAAAACTGAGAGGGGATCTCATCGCTGTTTACTGCCTTCTCACAATGGACAGGGGTGAAGCAGGGGCTGATCTCTTGCGACCTATGATAAGACTAGAGGTAACGGCAAGAAAACGTGCCAGGGGAGGTTTAGAATGGATATTAGGAAGAGGTTATTTACCCAGCAGGTGATGGAGCACTGGAACAGCTCCCCAGGGAAGTAGTCGTGGCATCGAGTCTGCCAGTATTCAAGAAGCATTTGGAAAATGCCCTCAGTCACGTGGTGTGAATGTTGGCAGTGTCCTATGTATGGATAGGAGCTGGAGTCGATGTCCTTGTGGGTCCCTTCCAGCTTGGGTGATTCTATGATTCTATGAAAACATGAATACATGAAAGACCAAAAATAAAAAAGCTTTGTGCTTCCAATAAGTATAATGAAAATTCTCTGCCTAGAATACAAAACTTTGTCTGTGGTGTTGTGTTTTAAGAGCCAAGGGACAAAACTTCAGCTTTACTGTAAGTCAAAGGAGGTTTAAATAAGGAATGGATGAAAGAGAACTGAACAAGTATACAATAGAAATTGAAAAAAAAAAAAAAAAAAAAGCATGGCTTATTTATGCCACCTACTGGACTTTTCCTGAAGTATCTTTTCAAGCGTTTTAGTAATGACTGCGTCTGTCACTCCGGCAATCTGTATGTTACGACGTGAAGCTACTCGCACAAGTAGAACAGCTGATATCAAGCCAATGACTCATGTGAGTAAATGACATGTGTGGACTAACATAGCTCCAGGAAGGGAGACAGGGGTAGCTCTACACTTATTTATTCTGCTAACTTGATGGCTGTAGGGCAGCCAAGAAACCTAACGCTGCAGGCAAGCAATGAAGTGCAGCACTGAACAATTTCCCAGCCCCTTCCAGCGCCTCAGCACATTGCTTCCCCCTTTGCTCCCTCTGGCTGTCTTCAATATTTTGTTCTAGATGACCAGAGTGCTTACGGACACATTCCTGTTTTCAAGCAATGTGCACCAGCAGTGGGCATGCTTTATCATCTATCCCTCATCACTCCTGAAGCTGAGGCTCTCCTGAAAATCCACAACCAGCCCCAGTGATATGGTCTGCGAAATGATCCGGGAGAGTCAAAATGATCTGATATGAACAGAGTGGGCAAAACCCCTCAGGCTTGACCCACTGACAGAAGGGGGAAAAAAAAAAGATCTAGCAGATTTCTAAAAGGGACTACCCAAATGCACTCAACCATGCCAACTTCCAACTTTCGTGAAAAAGGTCTTTTCTTTCTAGGCAATGGTGTCAGAATCAAATCCTATTTAATTTGTGACCTCTCTACTGAGGTGTTCAGTCATGTCAAATGTGGTGGTAGCAACATGGCTTGTTCATATCTGTCCCTCAAAATGATGATCTTGTTAGCAAATAAAACATTTTTGCAAGGTTCAAGGAATCAGCCAAAGAGCCATGCATTGCTAAAAGACAGATCATCACTAACAGATGATATTTTGTCCTTTGAAGTCTTGTGCAAAAAAGTTAAAGCTGAAGGATAAATATCTCAGTTACCTAGAAGAAAGGCAAAAATGTAATTTGATTTTTTTCTGTTTTTTTTCACCTGAAACATTAATCAAAGTTATTTCTGAGGGTGCCAGCAAACTGCAGTAATGTTCAGTCAATGACATCATCAATGGTTTCAAATTAGAGACACTAGACACATTAAATGAATAACTACAATTTCCTGAAGATTTGCAGTGAGATTGCTCTGATTCCTGTTAAAACTGCTGGCAGTTCATGACTCCAACAGATGTCAAATTCAGTAATGTTCTGTCATCCTTACCAAACAGACATTAAAAAAATTGAGACAAACATTACAAACTAAAATCATACTCAAAGTGCAACTTGAACTAGTAAAGCCAAAGCAATTCATCACTAAAGGATCAACTGCTTACTTGTATTTATCAGACATCTAGGTATTTTGGTGGCATTCATCCAGAACACAAAATACTAGATGGGTAATCATAACATTAATATTTTATTTTTCACCAGTATGTTCTGTAACTTTACGGGTAATAGATATCCGTGCAGTTAACTTGAAAAGCAGGAATTGAAAATGCTCATTATTGAAAGACAGCTGAATTAATGTTCTTCGAACTGTTGTATTTTTTGCATCTTGTCATTTATCTCTGTGCTTGGCTGTCCCGCTTAGTTCCTAATGAAAAGTCATATATAAGGAGCTAGTGACTGCTATAATTTCTCCTTTGTCTTTCTTCACCTGCTTTACACACTGTGCTTCTCTGTTTTCTTTTTTCAATCTTTCCAGTTTTGCTCTTCCTCCTCCTCCTGTCATTTCTGATAAACTTTTCATACCTCAGTTTGTTGGGTTTTTTTTATTTTATTTTGCCTTTCTTGTTCCTTTGATTTAGCCTCTTTTACGTTCTTTTTAATTTAAATTTTCAGGTGACTTCAAGACATTTTTGCATCCTTGCAGCTGAAATCATCTCTGTGCATGTGCTCAACCATGCATTTCAGAAACTGGATTTTCACCTTTCAGATGTGCTCCTAGACAACAACTTCAGAACCAGATCAATGTCCCTACGAGTTGAGAAGATCTCAGGTAGTTTCATTCAGGGAAGGATTTCAGGTTTTGATACAGGAAGCTAAGCATACCTATCTGCATTGTTCACCTCCTTACAATACTGGCAACATGCCCCATTAGGCAGATAAGCATACTGTATTTTTGTTTCACTAAAAGTTGTATTATTCTCCTCTTCTGCAGGAAAACGTGCAGTTATTGATGTCAGAAATGTCAATCCCAGCAAAGCGATGCAAGGGAAAAACTTTAGTTTCTGTGTGTTCAATGACTGTCACACCCCTATATCATGCCTACCCAGCTTCTGCTGGCAACTCAACCATACGACTGCTTGATTCTGGGGCTTAACAGGAGTGTTGTAACATGGTCTCTCTGGAGGATGGGAAGCACCATAAATGTCTCCAATGTTACACCACGGAGAAAATGACTTAAATGCAATTCAGTGAATAGCATCACAAACCATTAAACAGCAGGGATCTGGGGCTTTCTTCAGGCTGGCATTTTTTCCAGCAGGGAGGCTCAGTTTGAGAAGAATTAGCCGGGAGATAGCTGATCTCAAAAAGGGAGAAGCTTTCCTTGGCTTCTTCTAGCAGAAATAAATTTCTACCTACTGTAACTTATTACCATCTGATATGCTGAGTCATGAAGCTGGGGTTATAGAACTCTTTATGCAATCTTTATAAATCATCCTCACATAATCTCAGGCACTTTCTGCTTCATCTCTGTTGAGTCACTCATTTGACAGTTGTCATTCATCTTAGATTGAGATGTAATTTAATAGTTTCATTTCAGCATGAAGACAGCGTCACCTAAACTTGAGCCGAGAAAGATTTAATAGTGTAACAGAGGAAATATTAATACTGTAAATAATATCTGTAGAGCTGCATGGGTCTATAAATCATACTGTGCCAACTTGGAAGGGGAGCCTATGTAAAAAAGAAAAAGCATCTTCCTCGGTCTTCCTCTGCAGAATACTCCTGCTCTGCCTGCCTTCAGCTGCTGGACACCGAGTTGCCACCACAGTCCCACGGTCTCTATTTGTTGGGATCCCCTGCCAACACACACACATTGACCGAACTGTGTTTACACCTGTTTAGGGATATGGGTGTAAGGCAGGGTTGTCAAACTCACAGCTCCTGCCGTTCTCCTGCTCCTGCAGCATAACAGCGTCACCCGCTGCACACGTGACCAGCACTGGCAGAAGCACAAGGGCAAGGAGCTTGGTGCTGCTGTGGGGTAGAAACAAGGTGCCAAGCCGGATGAAACAAGGTGGAGGGCCAGATTCAGCACATGGGCCGTGAGTTGACCGCCCTGGTGTAAGGCAGTCTGAGGAGACAATAGTCCAGCAAGGAGCCAGAAACCTCATGAAGGAGAGCAGCTGAGCTGCAGGAACTTAGGTGATGTGTTCGGGCTTCACACCTCTGCCTCACCCAGGCCATGCTGGTCACCCAACCAAAGCTCGGCTATACCACTCCAGGGCTTCAAAACCATAGAATAACAGAATAGTTTGGGTTGAGAGGGACCTTAACGACTATTCAGTTCCAAACCCCAAGCCACTGTGGTCTAAGGGAACAACCCGGGATCAAGAGAGGCCATTTTGGGGGTTGGAACTGGATGATGTTTACGGTCCTTTCCAACCCAAACCATTCTATGATTCTGTGGCCTCTCAGGATCCCCGCTTTTACGGCCGGTCAGCAGTACCGCCACTAGCTGCGCGGGGCTCGCGGCGTGGAGCCTGCGGGCAGCGAGGAGCCTGCGGGCCCCTCCGGCACGAAGCCGCAGCCCGGCCGCTGCGCCGGTTCGGCACCCATCACCCCGCCGCACAACCGACGGCCTTCCACGCCTCCGCCGCTTCTCCCCGCGGGCCGGGCCGGGCCCTGCCGGGCGGGAGGGCGGGGCGGGTGGGGAGGGCTCCCGCGGAGAGGTCGGGGCGGGGGCGCGGCGGGAGGGGCGACGTCGGCTCTGCCGCCCGCCAAAACGCGCGGGGTGCCGGGACGGGGCGAGACGGGACGGCACGAGACGGGGCGGGCAAGGCCGAGCCCTCGCCTGGCTGCGATGCCCAGGGACTCCCCGACCTTCAGAAAGGCCCCGGGCGCCGCGGGGCCGGGGGAAGAGTCTTCGGGCTCCGGGAAGGCGGAGGCGCTGATGGCGGCCGCCCCGGCGAAGAGGTTGGCGGCGGGGAAGAAGTCTCCGCGGCTGCCCAAGTGTTCCCGCTGCCGCAACCACGGGTTCTCCTCGCCGCTGAAGGGCCACAAGCGGTTCTGCATGTGGCGGGACTGCCAGTGCATGAAGTGCAGCCTGATCGCCGAGCGGCAGAGGGTGATGGCAGCGCAGGTGAGCCCCGCGGGGCGGCCGCTCGCTGGGGTCCCCCCGGCTCCAGGCTGCGCTGCGAGTGCTGCAGGGGCCGCGCGGTGGGTGCCGCGGGGCGGTAGGACGGCGCGGTCGGGGAGCATCGCCCCGCGCTGGGGCTGCACTGCGGCCTCCCCGAATTCATCATGGAAGTTTCGGTTGGATATCGGGAAAAGGTTCTTCACCCAGAGGTGCTGGAGCACTGGAACAGCTCCCCAGGGAAGCAGTCTAGGCACCAAACCTGGCAATATTCAGGAAGTTTTTGGACAATGCCTTCAGACACGCCGTGTGAATGTTGGGGTTGTCTTGTGCAGGGACAGGAGTTGGGCTTAGGTGATCCTTGTGGGTCCTTTCCAACTCAGGTCATTCTGTGATACAATGGTTTGGGTCGGGAAGGGACCTTAAAGATCATCCAGTTCAAACCCCCGCTGCCAAGGGCAGGTACACCTCCTACCAGGATGCTTTTCACTCTCTTATTAGTTAATCTTATTTATTTATTTATGTATTTGCATAAAAATTAGGCGATGCATGTAGGATGTAAATGAGCTCGCAGGAGCAGTGGCAGGCGGCGGCGGGGAGCGGGTGACTATTCCCCTCCGGACACGCCTGGCTGGGTCCACGCGGGGAGCGGGTGGCTCATCCCGTCGGGAACTGCGCAGCATCCAGACGCGTCGGCTATCCCCATAGCGCGGGCCCGCGTTAAGACTCGGGGAGGACAATTCTCCTTGTGTCACGTTGCCGGTTTTCAGCTCGTTTTTAGCTTCATAACGAATAATCCAGCCAACTAATTGGCTAGCGAAAATACTTTCCGCTGGTGGCTTTAGATCCGGTATTTTTGCTTTACCTGATGCTGAATGGCTTTAGTTGAGTACATTTCTAAAACCGCTTTTTTATTTGTTTTAACGGCGCTTTTGCATCCAGCGTCTCTGTAAGTAGCTGCGTGGCTGGGTCGGCTTAAATCTAAACGAGGACTGGATGGTATTCGCTGAGAAAACCAAACTTCATCCAGTTCCGTCTAGGAATAACATTTTTCGTTGGATTGTCCCGCTGAAGCCACGACTCTCGGGCGGTGGAAATGACCGCTGCGTTGGTCCTTGCGATCCTTATCTTGAAAACGTCGTTAAGAGGAGTCCTGGGCGTGAAATGGCTTCCAGCGGCTTCCAGCGTGCTTGGGCGCTGTGAGTGGGGTTGCACGTTCTCCTGCCTGCAGATAATCCTCTGCGGACAAGTTAATGGGAAGGCGTTAGGGCTGCTGGTGGAGGTAAAGGCAGTGATACCAGACCCACCGACCCCGTTTGCAGCTAACGTGTGCTGAGACCGTCATGATCCCTTGTAAAATGAGCGTCCCACTGGCAGATTTTAAGAAACTTAGCTGCTTTGGATTAAATCCTTTCCGACTTTTTTATTCAATTATTCAGAACAGGTATTCTGAACTCACTGGGAGCTTTCGTTCATTTAAATAATTCCTCCTCATCAGTGGAATGGCAGTTCAGAGGCTATTATACCCCAGTTACATGTGCTTTCTCTGCCTGGTGCAAACCACGTAATAGTAAACATGGATCCCTTTGCTCCCTGCCGCGGGGGAGGGAGCATGAAATGGGGTGTTCCCCATGCAAGTAGGCACTTCTGCACAGTGTTCTGCTGCCCAGCAGCTTCAGTCTCCTGCTAGTGGGTTCTGTCGGTGGTCCTCCTGGGGGGTTTTCTCTTCCTTGCCTGCTATTTTAAAGAGGCTCTAAAAGCCTTGCTAAGTAAACTTTATCTGTGTAGGAGTTACCCATTGAAAGTCGGGCTTGCCCGCTGTTGATAATACTTCTGCAGTAAGCCCCTTGGTGCTGGTGGAATTCTTCAAGTCAAGGTTATTGGCTTGTGAAGTTAACACGTGGTGTTTCCAAGTCTACACCTTCAGTTTAGGTTGTCTCTATTGCAAAAGCTGTTACTAATTTAACACAGTATTATGCATCTGTATAAGAAAAAAGTTGCTGTTAAACATGGGAATGGAGGGAAATCCTGTGTAAGTTTCTGGAGAAGTTTCTGGAAAGAAAAGCCCATCATCCCAGTCTGGGGATAGATGTTCAGGGTTCAAATACAGATGCAAATAAGTTAGTTTGCAAGTTGAAGAGCGGGTAGCTGTAAGGCCCCCAGTCCCATAGGTATTAGCTGGACATGTATCACAGCTTGGCAAGAGTGGACAGCTGTGCAAAACTCGTCTGCCAGGTCAGATGAGATGAAAGGAAACAGTGAATATGCTCTGTTTGCACCTGTGTCCAGACTGAGTAGTGCTTGTGGTCTTCACTAGTGTCAGCTAAGCTTTGGAACATCATCACTGCAGGGAAAGAAACGGGGAGCTCTTGCTGCTCCAGGCCTGGCCAGCTACCCACAATGGTGTTGTGACTCTAGCTAAGATGCTTGCAGGATGCTTCCGCGTGTTTGCCGTGATTCACCCATGATGGATGTCTGAGTACGGTGTACTGTGTGATGAAATTCCCTGGAAGAGTTAGATTTCCAGCTAGGAGCTAGCAAGGGAGCCCACCAGGCCTGGACGGAGCGGCAGGCTGCAGGTGTAATTCCTCATGAAGAGCTGCTTTACGTTGGTGAAGACACAGCAGAGCCCTGCAGCTATGTATCAGCAGAGAGAGGGTTAGTGACTACACAGTATGCTTTGCCAAGGGCAGCTGTGCTGGGTGAGTGCGCTCAGCATTAGTTCATTTTCATGTGGGCTCATTGGAGGAAGATGTATATGACACCAGCATTTCATAGGTTTGTTCATAGATGTTTGGACACAAAAAGGGGTTGGTTTTAAATAGCTTCGTAACATCCTTTATGTCCTTCTCTCTGCACTGGCTGTCTCGTGACATCAACAGTGTAGAGAGTACCAAGAGGGAAAACCAGCCTTGAGTTTGAGTCTTTTGTTGTTGCCGTTGTAAATTGTGCTCAAGCCAGAGAATATGCCCTATGTCTGTTTTCTTGCTCACAGGTTGCGCTGAGAAGGCAGCAAGCTCAGGAAGAGGAACTGGGAATCAATCTCCCTGTGCCCCTGTCCGGTGCCCCCGAGACATCCGTTAAGAAGAAGAACAGCGATGGCAACTCTTGTCTCTTGTTGGAAGGCAGCAGCAGCCCTGCACACTCGATGAGTACAGCCACGAGGGCAACAAGCACACTGTCAGGTAAGGTGCTGGGAGAGCGATGTGTGCTACTTTGGGCCAGGGTGGACCTTGCTTACACCTGGCTGCTGTTGCAGCTCTTCCTCTCTCTGCAGTGGTGGGCTTAGAGAGTCCCATTTTCAAGAACTATGTTGCACTGTCAGTATGGTTAGTAAAAGGGAGGATCAGTCTTTCGTATTGATTATTTTTATGTGAAAATCAAAATTAGTTTGGTATAGACTAGAATTCAATTCAGTAGGGTATGTACCTGCAAGTAGAGGTTTTTGAGAAGCTTTTCTCACCTTCTCCAAAATGTGGGAGTTGTGTGTTTGCTGGCTGTGTACCTTCTTAAAAACTGGAGAGGTTCAGCATTGTATAGGAGCCAAGTATGTAGGTAATGTCATTGAGTCCAGCAGCAGAGAGCTGCCCACCATGCATGACTTCATGGGATGGTGCATCTGCTCTGTGTGCCCAGGTGTGATGAACTATGAAAGGCTGATGCAGTCTTGCTATTCTACTACACTTTACTGTTTTGTGTTTAACCCTTGGGAAAGAAAAAACAACCAAAGAAACCAAAAGCCAAACAATATTTGCAGATTCAGTGAAACCATGGCTAAGCATGACGAGAACTTAAAGGCACTGAAGTGAAGACTCTAGGCAAAATGCTTTTTCCTATACAGAACTTATGCCTGATGGTTACAGCAATTGAATCTGTATAAAAATGAAACTGATTAAATTGCCTAAAGCTGAATAGACTGAAAAAAAAAAAAGAAAAAAATCCATACAAATATACAGGAAAGGAAGAGGAAATTTCATTCATTTTTAATCATCTGTGCTGAGGTCAGTAATACGGGTGAGTATGCTTGCCGATAAAAAAAGATGATCCTAAAGTGGACAGTACCTTGCATTAACTAATAAAAGGATAGTGCATGTCTGTGTCTGGCAAATGACATCACTCTGTTTTGCAGGCCATTTAAAGCCTTGTCGTATGGATTTGTTGCATCCATTGCAGACAGTTTGTGGAGGAATTTCTTCGGGAAGATTTTAGACAAACTGGTTGATAAAACAATAAATAGCTTTTTATTAGCTCTTTTGTTTTCATTATTGCAGCCATGCTAGTGTCACCTTTGAATCAACGCAATTACTCCTTTCATATTTGGATTATTACATGCTTTGTCTATAGACATGGAAGAGGCTGGCTAGAGATTAAAGTAGTATATTCAGTTATGTATAAAGATTGTGTGTAACTCAGGAGAACAAGAAAACCCTTGCTTATACAGAAAGACCAAAAAAAAAAGAAATTGTCTTACTGTAAATAAAATTTACATGAGCTTTGATCTTAATGTTTTTAAAATGTCGGTGAAGGTATTAAATTTATTAATCCCACTTTAGTAATTTCTTATTAATTAAATTACCGAATTTTAACTGAAAACATTAAACAAGCTTAAGGCAATTCACAGGTTTGAATAAAAACTTTAAAATATGAAAATGCTTAGTTTTAAAGTAGTCTGATTTATTTTAAATTTTCTGGTCAAAGCGGTTGTAAATGGTTTGTGGTCATCTTTCTTGGACTGGGTTTTCCTTTCTGAGCAATTCAAATACATTGTTTCTCAAGCGTTTTACTGAATAACTCCCAAACCACACAGCTTCATTTCCAGCCAGAAGATGTGATTCCAGCTAGGAATCAAGGCAGGGTCAGTTTTGTTCACCAGAAATGGAGGAACTGGGGAATGAACAGGAGATGGGGTTCATAATTTTTTTTAGCAACCAAAGTTCATGTGAAAGCAACTGCAGTGTGTAAAGTTCTGTCCCAAACAATTGTGGTAGGTTCATCTGTTGAAAGCAGTTTAAGTATTTGTGGGTAGGAATTTAACACCAGCAGGGACTCTGTACTGTCTGTGAAGCTGCAGAAGATGCTTTGCGTTCAGCTAGACCTGTAGGGTGGCTTCATCAAATATCAGAGCACAGGCTTCACCCTGGAAAGTCTGATTTGTCCATAAGGAAAATTGCTTAAGTATTCTCATGCATCCTTTTTTTTTAGTGTGTAAAGGTCTTTTGTTAGATAAGAAACTACCAGCAGTGATGTGACATTAAGTTCTTGCTTCAGGTGTCTGGCTCTTTCAGGACCAGGTGCTCAAAGGATTCTTGCGTTGCTGTTTTATCATTTTACTGATAGCCTCCATTGCAGGCAAAATGAGAGATGCTGTCAGAGCAGGTGCCACAGTGTGTCAGTTTGATAGGCTGAGGTGCTAATTTGTTAAGAGTATAGAGTGGTCATTAAGATAGGCAGAGAGGGAGACTTGTCATGGCAGGGGAAGTCAGCAGCTCCTTGCAAGCCCCAGGGGAACTGGTGGCTGCTGGGAATGCAGCATGCCCTGTACAACACACATTATACTGGGCAAGACGTGTTTTAGACTGGTAATTTTTTCCTCCTGGAAGTTTTTTGATTCACAAGAGTAGTTTTTCTTTTGGACGTCCATCATGGAGAGCATTGTTTGCCAGCAGAGGAGTAATGTGTGAAGGAGTCACACAAATCAGACAAAGTGCCAGGGAGAAAGTCTTTCGTCGCTGTATCCATTTTATCAGCAGATCAGAAATACTGTGACATCTGCAGAGACCAGAGACAATTTTTCTGATCCATTTGTGACATGCCATTTTTGAAAAGGGGGAAAATGAGTTGTCATGATCATAACGTGGGGGTTATGCATTTATTATCTCAAGCTTGGAAACCATGTTTACTTTGTATGGGTTGTGTCTTTCCCACTCAGAATTGACCTGGGACTTTGCAGTATAGTTAGAAGGGAGCAGACTGTGATTGCAGGGCGTTAATAGTTCTTGAAAACAGATGTTGCAGTTTCTGTGCATTTTCCCTTAAAAAAGTTGCAGGTTGCTGAGAGCAAAGACCATTTAATTGTAAAGAGCAGCAAAAAGTCATGATCTCAGGGCATCTAAAAGCAGTTGTCCTTCCTTTTGCAGGGTAAATACATCTTTTTGTGTTAACTAGTATGCAAAACGTGGGAATAGAGTATGATGAGGCGTTCAAAATGTGCATTGCAGACATAGTGTTTTTAAAACCTGGATTCTTCCTTGTTCCATGTCAGTTTGGTCCCTCTGCTGTTTTTATATTTAGAGATCAGCAGGAGGTGGGGGGCAAGCATGATCAAGAAACACCTTTGAATGTGAGCTGCTCACTCTAAAGGAAGGAGACAGTGCCTTTTGCCTTCTTTTTATGTGGTCCTCGTGACAGACTAAAGGTCATGTTTGGTCTGTGGCAGATGGGGTGGCGTGGCTGCAAGGTACATGATGTGGCAACTGGAAGGTGGTGGAAAGCACCCCTTCTTTCTGCTCCTCTGTGCCAATTGAGAAGCACCTGGTATTGATGGTATTACTGTATGAAGCTAAATGCCAGCTCCTGTGCCAGTGCTCTAATGGGATTTGATTTCCCCTTGGTTTCACAGTGACTTCTAATAACAGCATTGTTCAGGTACCTTCATAGTATCCCTGGTTGACAAGTTAAACATATTGTCAACAGTTGTGAGTGAAAAACTTGCGCTTGTTATTTCTCTTTGCTACATTTATTATGCTTGATGGAAATGAGATAGTGTTTTTATGTTTCTCTATGTAGGTGGTGCCTTCACTTTGAAACTCTTTTAGGAACACATGGGAAATTACTTTCTCTTAAATAGGGAATGCAGTGGGGTCAGCAGTAATACTGTGCCTAATGAGTGATGGTACTGAGATCCCTTTAAATTTGCGGGGTCCTAGATGCCTCTGAAACCCTACCTTGCCTTCTTTCCTATTCCTTTGCTTTTTTGATGTTATCTTTTGCATTGATCTTTCTATGATGCTATTGATTTAAAAAATTGATGCCCTGACCTTGCAGGCATTGTGTTGCATAGGTAATAAGGTAAAAAACTGTTATTATAATTGAAGATGTCATAGTTTGGATTTTTTAAAAAAGTGAGAAGTTTCTTTATGAGAGCCCTTTTAAGTCTTTACAGTATAGTGTCATATGCTGTCCGAATTTCAGTTTTGTCAAAAAATTGTCTTTCTGTCAAATGATGGACAGCATGAGGAAGCTGCCATAGACAGCATGAGAGTTTAAGCACTGAAGCCCAAAGAGATTACGGAGTCTCTCTCCTTGGAAAGACTCAAAACTCAGCTGTATGGCGCGTGAGCAAATGATCTAGCTGAGAAGCTGGCCCTGCTTTGAGCAGAGTTTACACTCGTTGTCCTATGGAAGTCCTGTCCAGCCTAAATTATGAGTATGAAATACGTACTTTTTTATACTGACTTTGGCAGCATGCTGAAATTTGGAATTCAGCTGGCCTCAATACTGATCAGCATTTGCAAGCCTGGGAAAGGAATTCTGGCTCTCCTGACATAAAACCACTCAAATCACTTAAATCAACGTTGGATTTCAACAGAAAATTAGCATCGTAAAGGTAGACAGATAGTGGAGAGGACTGCTAGTTCAGGTGGCAGCAGCCTCAGCAGGGCTGAGCGGTAAGGAGAAGCTGTTTTGTCTGCCTGTAGTGTGATGGCTGCATACCTTCAGAGGTCTTCATGGGTCTGCAGTGGTTTCTGGTCAATCATCCTGCTCTTCCCTTTTCTCTTTGTTTCCTTCTTACTTTTTTAATGATGATTTTGTTCTGCAACCACTACTACGTCTTCACCAGTTCTAGTTGCTGTGTGCCTTCTGGTCCTGCTAGCTCTTTCCTGGTACTGAGAGCCAAGCATTGCTTCCCAGTGCTTTTCCCAACCTTCTGTCACAGCCAACAAATCTCCATTCGAAAAGAGTACAGTTGAACATGATGTGTCCTTACTGGATTGTAACAGCTGGCAAAGAAATAAGTTTTGTATCCTTCAGCTGTAATGAACTTAATGCCTTTCCATCTGTAATCACCTGTTTTTCTCCAGTTGGTTGCAGTGAAGATGAGAGAAAAAAAATCATATTTGCATGTATCTCTTGTAAGAGTTTGTGAACTATCTTGCCTCTCTTGCATTGACTTTATTTCCGCAGCACGAGTTAGACTTTTTCTTGGGAGGCAGTTGCTGTAGATGGTTGTTTGCCTGTATGGTGGTTTTCTCAGTTGCTAAATCTCTTTGAAGCCAGGCTAAGGAAATATTGAAGGAGTGTTTTACTTTGAATAGTCTTTCCTTGGTTTAGGGTAAAGCTTTCCCCTAATAGGCTTTTAAAATTTATGACTGATACAGCTATGTGATGAATTAGGCACTCTACAGTGTGGTGGCTAAGGCTTTGTAATTTTCAGTTCATACTGAAGTCACGTGTGTTGGGCTCGGAGTTGTTTAGAAAGGCACTGCTTGTGAAGCAAGGGGGGTTTCTGCCTCTCACCACTGCTTTGGCTTTGCCATACTTGGGAGTGCTGTAAAGGAGTTTTGAGCATCTCATTATAAAAGGACATAGATAAATCCAAAAGGATAGAGGGAAGGGTGACAAAAATGATGTATGGCTTGTAGAAAAGCAGACTAAGGATGGGTATAACAGTCTATAAATATTTGAGAGGTAATAATATGGAGGAGGGGGAGGGATTATTTACAGTGCTTGAGACAGCATGACAAGGAGCAACGGCTTGAAACTAAAAAAAGACAAAATTAAATTAGACAGTAGACACTTTCTCTTCTAAGTAGAAGTGCAATTAGCAACAGAGTGACCTGCCTAAGGACAAGGGGGTAAGTGAAGCATAATCAGCAGAGGTGTTTAGGAGTGTGTTAGATTATGATCTCAAGTGATTAATATGGGGGTAAACTGATCAATGTGCAGGTTAAACTAGATGGCGGAAATCTCCTGCGGCTTTGTCATCTCGTATATGATTCATTGTCTCTGGCCTTTGTTTGACTGTGTTAAATAAATCATAACGTTACAGAGTTCTGCATCCCTGATTAGATGTTTCCAGTTAATTTTCCAGCTCTGGAGCCAGCAGCTTGCAAAACGCAAAACTTGCTCTTTCCCTGGTCCTCCTTTCAAGTAATATTTGTTGTCGCCTTTGCAGCTTCACGTATGTGTCTCTGTGTGTATGTTGGAGTGTGTGTTTGTGTGTGTGTGAGAGTTATTCTGAAGTGCCAGACGTGGTTACATGGTGAAGCACAGACTGTCACAAGTCTGGTATTCCGATTCTTTTGGTGGAACAGATAGAACTAGAAGCAATTATCAGACTTAAGTCCCTAGATGAAGTAGTTCTGTTTTTTTCCATTGAGGCCTTTGATGCTGTCTGAAGCTTTGGTGGAAGTGTAACAGTAAATAGTAGTGTAAAAAGATCTGGAAAACCTCAGAGAAGACTGCTTTTGTTTTTCTGTGCAGATGGTACTGCAGAGCTCATCCAAGGCTGTCTTCACCAGAGGCAGGGACTAGGGAGAACTTTGTCTGTTGTGTCAGGGAAGCGAGGATGAGAGGGGACCAGTTGAGACCTATCCAGACCCACTTACTTTGGGATAGAAGGGGTGCTCAGCCGCCAAAGATGGCCTTTGTGACCGTCTTTTGGCCAGAGGCGGAAGTGAAATCTCACAGGTGATTCAGCAGGTGTTTCCATCCTTCTTTCGCATTTCAGAAGATCCTTTTCCAAAATCTTTCACCCTAGGTCTTTCTGTGTTTGCAGCATCTTTCTATCTGACTTTTTTCTTCACCAGGTAAGGTTTCTAGAAGTAGAGTGAACAGTTAGAGCAAGATCTCTGCCAAACAGCATTTGCTGTGCGCTGAGCAGACTTTACTGTGTACACTATCTGTGCACCCAGGTGCTCGGGTTTCTTTTCCCACCAAAAACCAGTGGGGCTAGTGGGCAGTCCTGGTTGTTCTTTGTGCTTTGGAAGCTCTTGCTTTGTCAGGTTGGTATTTGCCTATCTGCATTTACGTTTAGAGAGTTATCTCTGCTGGCTTCTTCTTCCCTTTTGTCATTATGAACTCTGAGATAAGGAATAGAGCAGCAGCAGAAGATGTACTAAGAATTTTCTATCCAGTGGCAAATTGTTGCACTATCTGCAGCTAACCTCTTGTTCCTTTCTGTGTCCTTGAAACAGTTATTATGACTTATCTGAATGTGTGGGGCTTTCTTCTTGTTTATAGAAAAGATATAAGTGGGGAGTGAAGGAGTACTGCATGCTTCCTTAACTGAGCACTGGCATGATTTGTTGCTTTTTCTTTTTTCCACGTGCTTTCTTATACCTTGAAGACTGTTTTTGTTCACTTTATTTATCAACTAGCTTCCTTATTTGGGCTGTTGGCCCATTTTCCATTTTCAGTACATTTTTCACTTAATGATGTGGGGACTGAAATGCAGTTTTGAAGGTTTCTTTTGTAGGAGTGCTTTTTCATATGTTTTTTCTAATTTCTCTTTCTTTTTTTCCTGAACTTTGCTAAACTTTCTTCTGAGTTTGAGTACGTTTTTAGTCTTAATCAGAGTTACGAATAGCTCAGTTACTTAAGTACAGTCATTGTTCCTGCAAATCTGTCTTATGTCTTCTTGAAGAGCTTGTGGAGTCAGTTAGGCACTGAGCTTCTTTTCCTTTGCAATGAGACTGGATGCCTAATTATTTTATGATTTTTTTTCCCAATTCCTGTCACTGATCTCAGACTTTTGCTTACAGAGTAGGCCACCATTTGCTGATTTGGATGCCTGTAGTCTTGAGCACAACTGAACCTCAGTGCACGAACAAGATTCTTTGATGATGAGTTTGCATTTGCATGGAAGCCGATTTTGTGAGCACTAATGGTGATGCATCCATGCAACACTGGTGATCATGTACAAAAGTGATGATGTACACGTGCATGTGATTTTTGCTCACTTGCCCAGGCCCAGTGAGTGTATACAATGGTTCTTTGCCACTCTTGATATTAGTTTTTCCATCACGTATTTGGTAGACAGAGTAAAAAAGCCCTCATGTTATTTCTATTTGGTCTTTTGGGTTTCTGTCATCATACAGCTGCGTGGACTCCAGCTAATTCCAGCCATCATCTTACTCCCTTTATTATTTTTAGTGTGAGCCATAATGATTTTATCCCAGTCATATTTCCTCCAAGGTCTCCTATCTCAGACACTTGTAAAGCCTTCCCTCCCTTCTAGTGTTCTCTTTGATCTCTTGCTAATGACTTAAATCCCTTTACGTTTAATCCACACTGAGTTTTTTTCTTCTCCTCTTAGTTTGCTTCTTTACACTTGCAGGTGTCTGGCCTGTTTTCCGTCATGTCTAAAAATCTGGTTTTCTTTCCTAATGTCCTTTATCTGTTTATTTCTTCCTCTATATTTTTTTAAAATAGTATTGATTTTAAGTTTTGCTCCCATTACACACATTAGTAGCATGCTGGATGTGTGAATGCAAGGAGTTAAATGTTTGTAAATTTCTTTCTCAAGTCAGGTATCTCAAAATGAATAATAACATATGTATATATATATGCATGCATACATATAATTCCAGCTGCCATACTGACAATTGAGAATGGTACTTGTTTCTTGTGCTCCTAATTTGCTGAAACACTAACTGAATTGGCCCTGATCCTGTTAGCTGTCATGTGTGCTAATAATTTTAGATATGTAAATAATGTTGCTGTTTTAGTTCAGTGTGAACAAAACGTTCGCTGAAGCATTAAAATAGTGCCTAGAGTCTTCACAGCTTCAAAGCCATGTTCAAAGATTTTGAGTGCTTTTTCTTTACTAAGTAATTCCACTTACCACTCTTTCTTGCTGATAAAGATTTGGATACGATCACTAAAACTTTATTGTAAAGACCAAAAGTGCAAGTAAGGAAAGGACAAGCATTGTCCCCCAGCTCATGTAGAAAGTTCAACTACATGGCAGAAGATCTTGAAAGTGGAATTTGCTGCTGTAGACATCTTATTGACGGCTTGAAGCTTGCAGTAAGTGTGGAAATGAAAATTATTTTCTGTAGGTTTTATTTCAGCCCTATTAGGAGGATTTTTAACTCTCATGCTAAATGTTTGCAGCACATCATTTTTATTAAGTGTACACTAAATGTGAACAAAATGTGCCCTCTCCAGTTCTACTGAAATCAGTGGTGGTATTTCAGCTCCTCTTAGCTGGAGCTGGACTGGGGCTGTGTGTATGGCTGAGAAACTTACGTCAAGCTGTAGTTTTGTGTTTGGGATTTCTCCCTCCTTTTTTTTCTCTCCCAAATCCCATTTTCCCATGAAAATAAATTGTTTTGTGTTAAGTTTAAAATTAAGTACAGATCTTAAATTTGGGAGGTTTTTTAGTTGTGTTTAGAAACGCATACACGTAAGTTAACAGTTATTTGACTCATTTTGGAATAATAATTCTACATGTGGAAGAGAGTAAGAAGTGATCAATAATTTTTCCTGATTTTTGCTTTGAAGAAATGCAGATGATATTTCTGCATATGCTTTTGGGAGTCCAGAATCCCTGTTTCTTCACTCTGCTTTTAGGCAGATGGCTTTCACTGGCAGATCTGAAAGGCTTCATTCTGCATACCTGGTGCTACAGTAATGTATTTTGTACCTTTCAAGTCCAGAGTGAGTACCTGACCCTTGAAGATTCCTTTTATTTGTCATAATAGCACAAAAGTAGCTCAGATTTTCTTGTATTTAGGAAGTTTGTTTCACTACACAGTTCAAAAGCTTGCAGGTTTGTTGGTTTTTTTTTTACTAAAATTTGCTAAATTATAATTTCTTAAATATCTCTCTACAAATAGGGATGTGCATTGAGAGTTCTATACATACAAGCACCTGAAAGAGAATTATTTACAATAAAGCACCCACTGTAGTATATTGATAAAAAGAGGATTAAGGAGAAAACAAAAATCAGGATGGAGGGAGTGAGGTCTCTTGTTTTCTTGAGAGTCCTGCTTCTCTGTAGGATCCAGTTCCGCTGTCCTTGTGAAGAAGTGAGACATAGGCCATGGATTCGTAGTGTGCTGAGGCTGTTAGAAGAACCAAGTGGTACTGAGGAGCCCGCCAGCATCTGATCCTTAGCTAGGGACTTGGAGATTTACTGGAGACGAAAACTTGATCCATTGTGTACTCAACCTAATGTCCATAAAGGACATTCCCTGTGAATCTTGTTTTGGATCAAGTGTACCTGTTAGGAACCTGTGCTGCCTTGACGAAAGCTGTAATTTGTATGGAGGGGTTGTTTAAAGACACCTCTCTGCTTGCTGAAAGGGTGGTAAATGGACTTCTGTGTGAAAGAGTAGGGCTCAGTAGTTCACAGTTGTGAAAAGAAGCTGAAATGATGGAGTCAGACTTGGGGCAGGGAGAGGAGAAACTGAAATGGTGGCTGTAGAAAGCAGCTGAGACCTTCTCTGGACCCTGATGTTCAGGTTTAGCCATTTGTTGCTGTTGTGTTCCTCAAATTCACATGAAGAGACTTCAACCTCTTCCCATTCCTTTCTTCTCTTACTAAAGAAGTTTCATTTTCTCCTCTCATTTTAGCTATAGTAGGGAGTGGGAATAGAGAAGGTCTTAGTGTGTAATATTTTGTATGCTATCAATGTAATATTTTCTATGATATTGCTATGCAGCATGCAAATAATAAGTCACGCACTACATGCTTACACAATTTACCACTGGCTTTTGTATGTACAGTGGCAAGTGCTCAAAAGGTCAAAAAAGCTTCCTTAACAAATTTGATAAGATAATGCAGTGAGCTGTAACAGCATAAAGTCCTGGGGGCCATAGACCAGAATAGAAGAAATAATTATGCATGGTAATGGGTAATTACAGATAATGGCCTTTTTTGGGGGTGGCAGAAAATACACAGCCCCACAGCCTTGCCTGGAATGAACATTGTCTAGCACATTAACTTTATAGCAAGCTAAAAGTTCAACACTGGAACCAAAGATAATCTGCAACTTCTAATGGGAAGAGAACAGAAATACTCCTCTCAAAGGCAGCATGCAGGTTTTGTTCCTGGGGAGGCAGCATGTCTCAGCAGAAAGTAAGTGATGGTGCCAGCTTTCTTTGACATCTGAAATAGCTCTGTCATGATTGTCTGGTGGGAGAAACATATTGTTCTAAGCATTTCTGATTATGATGTTAGGGAGTGATTTCACACTGGTCTCATTCAAGGCTACTGTCTGACCTCAAAGCCAGCTGTGTATTGAAATAACACGTTGTGAGACTTAATATTGCCAAACCGGTTAATAGGAGTATTCTGATGCTTTGTGTACTGAACAAGGGGAATTTTTCAGGCGCAGATCCAAGACTCTTTTGAGTTCTGAAGGCAAGTGTTTCTGACCAAAAATTTAATTTTTGGCATGGTAATGGCATATCTGTCTCCAGCCACAAATCTGGCTTGCAGGAAGTTAACACCACAGTGATGAAAACAGTCACTCTGGATTGAAAACTACAGAAAATGTAAACTACCAGAATCTAAATTCTGCTCACTGGGTAATGGCTATGCCTTCCTGCTCCTTAAGTAAATGTGTTACTTGAGTAGTCACAGTTCTTCTGCATTTTCAGTGGCATGTCTGTGTATGTGTAGGGTCTCTGTAGGCACAGAAGAAATAAAAACTGCTAACCATAGGTGTGTATGTAAGAACTCGTGTCAATAAATGAGGTCAGTGAAATTCTTCCAGTTGATACACTGCACATACAGAATCCTTTTTCTGAAAAATGTAATCAGATGGCAGACTAATAAGTTGTTATGGCCACATCAGTAAATTGAACAACATCACTGCATGCTCCTAGACATTGGAACATGACTCTATGTGCTGTCCTGATTTTTTAGAAGAGTTTGTGGTGTGTGTCCGCCCCATGCTGACTAGTGTTCTCCTCCAGATTCCTGAGTGTGGTCCTGTAACCATTCTTAGTAGGCAGGTAGCAATTTGGTGCTACCACACTGTTTTAGATGCTGAGAAAGTCTAATAGTATGGACTCTGTGCCATTTGACCTCAGCATCAGAGACATGTCTAGGTGTGTTTAAGTTTCTACTATAGGTGTACAGTAAGATGTATTAACAAGCCCTTAACTGTAGTGGTAGGAATAGAATGTACTCCATGTTTATGTACAGAATAAGTGAATGCTACAAACAGGACTTAAGTGTTTGTATTTCTCAGTGTATATGCTTAAAACCACATTTGCATCTGTGAAATAGTGATGATGATGATTTAAGGTCCCTTCCAACCCCAACCATTCTATGATTCTATGATAGAAATTCCTGTAAATTCCCTGACATTTATCCTCTCTTCATCCAAAAAGTAGGAAGGGGAAGAACGATCAATATACTGGCTTCTGTGTTGATTTTGCCATGCCTATCCTCAACTCATGTAAATCACCATAGCTTTATTGAAGTAAATGGTCTGAGACCGGTTTACAGTAACTGAGGACTAGACCACTATTGTTTGACATGCTCTGCTAAGTGAAGACAGGAACCCCTCATAGGTTATTAAAAGTATAAGACCTATATGTGTAGCTGACCCCGAGAACTCACCTTCCTTAAAAGAAAACCCCAGCCGGCCTGAGATGAATTACTGGTTAACTACTATTAATATGACATAGAGCTGGAGAATTGTCTACAACACTGGAAGATCAATAACTGTATTTATCGTGCATCATATTGATCTTCTGTGAAAGACTGGGCTATATTTCACACTGTGTACATAGTGCAAAGAAAGTAGCATCGGTTTTCTACAGGAATTGGTAAAAGGATAGAAAAGACCTTAGAGATCCGAGGGCACAACTACATGAAGGGATACAGTTGTCTCACTGCAAGAGCTTTGCTCACCACCTGGAGAGCTTCTTGATGACCGTACACTGTAGATTTGGTGTTCCAAAATCTGAGAGAGAATTTTAACTGTGGGGTTTTTTTTTTTGTTTGCTTTCCTGATTTATGTTCCTTCTTGTACAGATTCAGTCCACTATTTTTAATCGTGTGCTGCTTGAAACTTGCAAAATGTTAGAATTTGTGGCTGTTGGCAGGGGAAAGGCCCAGGAGCCCTGCCCGTTTTTTCTATGGGTAAAGACAGCAAAGGCTTGAGCCCAGCTCCTGCATCATCAGCCTTCTTGTTTTAAAGGGCAGGTGGAGGGGCAGAGTGGGAGTCTGATGGCACAGCAGCAGTTGCCTTGTTGAGAGCTTCATTCTTCTAGAAAATTGCTCCCCTTAGAGCAATGAACTTCAGGGCTGCCCCTCATGCTGGTGTTGTAATGCAGTGAGCTCTGAGGCAGGGGAGGACCCTCTCCTTGCCAGCAGAGCCATTCAGCTGTGTTGAATTACATTGGGGGGGGGGCGGGAGGGGGGGGGCACAGAAAGCAACCAGCTGACAGCTGCTTTCTTAACCTTGGTATTCTTTCCTTCCTGGCAGAAAATGCATCCACGGGATGACAGCCTCCCTTGAGGAGGACACTGTGCTCTTTGAGCATCTGGAGACGAGAGTGTGAAAAGGTTCAGCCTGTAGATGGGAGTCAAAAATTACAGGTACAGGCCAAAGATAAACAAGAGGAACCCCAGTTAGTTTAAGTAGTTACATCCATTCCTTCCAGGAGACTTCCCCTGTTCTGCAGATGGTGGCTGCGCTCAGGGATGCTGCAGCCCAGAAGCAGTCTGGCTAGCAGACTGGCTGGAGGGAGCCAGCCTAGATAAGGCAAAAATTCCATTGGGCATATGATAACATGAAATATTCTCTGGGCAGATCTCAGAGTGCCTTGGTTTACCTCTAGAAAGTTTAGGAGGGTTCTTTGGCCTTTAATTCTGCTCCCTTTGGCACTTAGAACTTCTTTGAAGGTACTCCATGTAGATACTAGCTGTTTTGACCTGGTTTTCTTCCTGAGCTTTAATTGCTCAGGAAAAAAAAGTAAAAACTTTCAGAGCTTTCTACATTAATAGCAAAACTCTTCCAATTAATGTTCTGTATGTGTTTTGTATGCATGATGTATGCATTCATAGTAGGAGATGACATGATTCAGCCAGGCTGAATGAGGTAGGGGCACAGAGCTGGACTGTACTTGACATGTTGCATACCAGAATCACTGAAGATCTGCAAGAGAGCAGCTCTCCAGGGGAGTCTTTCCCTTAGGGTGGCCAGCTCAGGACTGCAAGGAGTTCAGAGGTGATGGGGTGCTTTAACCTGATCTGAGATCCACGCATAGTCTGGGTGACACAAGGCTATGTCTTGTATGAGATGTCTCCATTCTGTTGGGCGAAGCACCAAATCTCCAGTTGCAACAGAAAAAAAGCAGAGACTTTTCCCAAAGCATGACATAAAAGAAAATTTCATCTCCTCAAACTGGGGGAAATTGTGAGTTGAAGCATGTGGCAGCTTTCTCCTGCCCTTTGTCAGATGTTGACAGACCTTCCATCTTCAGCAGCATGATGTGGCTTAGGATTTAGGAAGATGAACTCTTCTGTCCATCTTTCCATCACTGTCACAGGAATCCTAGTTCTGTATGGAGTTGGATGTGTCTGTTCTTTCACTTCCCCTTTCCCATGGCTCCTGTTTTTATTGCTCATGCGCTGGAGCACATCCCTGTGGTGTGGCCACAGCTCAGAAGAGTTGTATGCCAGGAATGTTAGGAGGACCATCAATTCCATAATTCTGGATTCATAAGAGAAAGATGCCCTGGACTACCAACAGCTGGGCTTTATGTGTGTGACTGCATGGGTGCCTGCATGAGCAGATTATCGGCTCTACAGCTGAATATTGAGTCTGGAGAGGGCAGGTGATAATATCATAGACGCTATTGGAAAGTGGAGGGACAGCAGAAATAAAGGAGAGGGCCATTCTGGTGGCTTCATAGCAACCCTGAGCACTGAACCACTGGTGGCTGTTGTGCAAGCTAGATAAAGGAATAATGAGTAGCAGCAAGATAATTCTTTTACACCTCTGGTGGCAAATGACGGTAGCCTCAACCACAGATAGGAGTGGAAAAGAAGGAGCAAAAATCCTTTTTTTTTTTCTCCTTCTTAATGCAGCAGAAGACTGCCAGTGCTGCTTTTCTTTCAGGAAGGATCTATAACACTACCAGCCACTGGAACATCACAGAGACATCAAGGATGCTTATATGATCTTGTGGATAGCTATGGGCAGGTCCCTGTTCTAGCTTAGCCCATCTTGTCCTATGTTAGCAAGTGTAGTGCAAGAGACATCGCCTAACATTGCAGCAAAATCTGCTACTTTCTCCTCTTCTTCCTGTTAGCTGCTGACACCTCAAGCTGGCTTACCCTTCATATGTAGGTGCGAAGAGGCCCTATCTTCCTTAGCTGATAGTATTATCCCTTCATAACCATGCACTGCAAGTGAAAGACACTGCAGAGGTTTCAGAAGAAATTGCACATTTGTGCAGCATAGCATAGCCTAGCCTTGCCAGAAGTTCCGTGGCTGGTGCCTTGCATATCTCGTCTCACATAAAATATGTATCCCAGCAGGGAACGCGTTGAAGGATTTTGCTATCAGCTTCCATTTTACAGCATGAAAAGCAGAACAATTGGGCTGCAGCTTTGTTTGGGAGTTAGAGTTGAGCTTGTGCTGTGATTTGTCAGAATTTTTGACTTTTCAGTGCCAGTAGTCTTAAGTTCTGATTTTGTCAAAAACAAAAGAGCCTGAAGAGAGACCTGCTCAGAAACAGAATAATAGCAATAATAAAGTTTCCTAAGAGTACAAAAATGAAAAAAATGCAAAGGGTCTTTTGTGGTATTGCAGACTCCTGTGTTCTGCATGCAGTTGTGAAGTCCCTTCAATTAAAAAGGTCAGCTGGTTTGATTCTCACTTGCATAGTGCTGAGGGGCAGAAAAATCAGACGCAGGAGGCATAAAACACTGTGTGCTAATAAATATTGAAGTCAACAAAATGTTAGCAAGAACTGAATAGGGGTGCTGCATAATTTAGTGATCTGGAAGAAGAATATCTGTGATTACAGAGAACTTTCCTTACTTGGAGAAGTGAAAAATCAGAATTGCATTATAAATGTTAATAATTGGTAAAAACTGTCGTTGAATCTAGTGTTAATACACAGTACGGTGGAAGTAGTTACCGTGGCTTTGAGAGGCTGGTAAATTCCACCATATTAATTTTGCAGGTAAGTAAGCAAGGTACAGATATACCAAGAGAAAGATGCAAAATAAACTAGGTGAGGCCTACCAGACATCTCTCTAAGGGCTGTTATTTCGTACATGCGTGTTGTCCGTGCTGCTTTATCTCCATACCAAGATCCCTTCAATGGCCATCAGTATGCTTTAAGTCACATGCTTTTCTCCTCCACAGCAACATCATGGGAAGAACAGGAGTGCCTTGCAGAATGGATAATTGTGTTGTAGACGCTGTTAGGGTTGTTGCAGGGCAGCATTACAGGGTTGTGAGCTAGAACCAGAGCTGCACAGATAGTGGGATTTACGGTTGCTCCCTTGCTGGATATGTAAATCTATATTCTCTTGTGGCAGTTATTTTGCTGTGTCTGGCTTGGACAGGCAGCTAGCAGCATGTCAAAGAGGTTGGCAGGGAAACAGTAACGACAAACACCTTCCTTTTTCGTCCCTGCAAAAATTACAAGGCACTGTTTGACACTGGAGTGAGGAAGATGGGACTTAAAACAACTTCTGAGAAAACCCTCCATCTGAGGGAGCAGAATGGGAGGTAGACCTTTGCGGAGACAGCCTGTGGGGAGTGTGGTATGCTGGCATCCAGTCTGGAGTCATTCCAGTGTGTAGGCAGCAAGTCATGAGCAATCCCCTCCTCCTTCTCTTTTGCCAGGGGTATAGGAGCTTGTTCTGCTCTGTGTTTGTAGGTAAACAAGAGCTAAATTTGAGTATAGAGGCTTGAGGGCCTTGCTGCTCAGAGGTAAGACTACCTGATGTGTTCTCCCTACTGCTGCTTCTCTTGGTCTTGTGGCTGTTTGCCCTTTCTGGAGGCATGTTCCGAAGGTCTGTCCTGTCACCTACAGGACCCTTGCTGGAGAGGGGTCATCCTGCTGCTAGAGCCTTTCTGCCTCAAGAGGGTTAAAAAAGACTTGGCACACTCTTATAGTTTAAAAAATAATAGGGAGCTGGATCCTTAGCTGATGTAAGTCATCGTCATATCAACTGATGCTGTTTGAAAACTCAGAGCATTACCTTAACCTGCCATTGGTTTTATCTCCTGTTTTGCAGTCTGTGGTGTGCATAGGTGGCAGTCTCAGGCTTTGAGTGGATGTCATTCCACTTGAGATTCTGTCAAACATTCTGATGGGTTTCGTATTCAACTCCCACCTGGCCTTCAGGAGAAGTAGTAGCTCATTGGAAGGTGAAAGGTAATGATCTTCCTGGAGCCTCCTGTTTCATAATGGCTTTTTTTTTTTTTTCCAGAGGGACGGACGCTCATTCAGGACACCCCTTCTGTCCCCAGCAGAGGGCACTTGGAGAGCACGTCTGATTTGGTTGTAGACTCCACCTACTACCGCAGTTTTTACCAGCAGTCCCTGTATCCTTACTGTAACAACCTGTACAACTACTCTCAATACCAAGTGGCAGTGGCTGGTGAGCCTTCCTCAAGTGAGACAGGGGGTACGATTGTAGGGTCGGCCATGAAGACCACCCTTCGAAGCCTTCCAGGGACATACATGCCAAGCCAGCTGGGAAAACAGTGGCAGGTATGATGTTACAGAGGTGTTACCTGGAAGATTAAGGTGGACAGTAAGCTGTTTCTTGGGCTTTATTCTGACTTCCTGTTTGCTGGCAGTGCAAAATCAGAACCAGAGTCCAGGGTGGGATTAGAACCGATGTGAGGAAGGTTAGCTGAAGTGGGTGGTTGTGATGCAACACAATGAAAGCAGTGGTATAGGTAGGTTGCCACAAGCACTGATAAAGGTCACTGGCTTGATTTTTTCTTCTCAGTTATGTCATAGTAGATTATGGGCTATTTTCTGGGAAAACAAGAGTCCAACTGAATTACCCTACATAGTATCCTGGGAGCTTTGGGTGTAGTTTCTGAGAGGCTTTACTCTTCAGTAACCTGTTCTTTTCCATCTTTCACATCCAAGGCACTGAAGTGACCCAGGAGACCATGCTGTTGTGCAGTGGGTTGGTGGCAGTCAGTTGAATGTTGGCATGTTGCTAAGGGTGTGTTGTGGCATTGTCAACTCAAAGGCTTGTGATTTTAACTTTGATAACTCAGGTTACAGGCTGTGCCTGAGAGATTTGCACCAGAGCTCAGTTAATTAAGGTATAAAGCCTTAGGACGCGATAGTTATAGCCTCCAACTCTATGCTGTTCAGAGACTAGAAAAGGGAGAGATCTGCCAGGGCAGGAGGTTCTTGGTAGATTAAGTGGAGCCATTCCAGTGGCCCTGAGGCTGTTTGGTCGTGGACTGCAGAGGTGCTTTTCTGTCTAATATTGAGCTCGGGAGTCTGTACCCTCTGTGTACACCCATGTCCCTTGTGCAAGGGCAGGAGAGGGCAGACTACTTCTGTAGGGCCCCAGGAGAGGGAAGTCTGCGTTCTGCAAAGGCTCTGTTGTGAAACTGCTGAACGATGAAAGATTAAGTGTCCATCAAAACCTCCTTTCTGAAGGGAACAGATAGGTCATCTCTTTTGCTGCCAGAGAATTACTCTGGAAATTCTGTTCTGGCACAGGGACCAATTCTGAAAGGGTGTTTTGACTCCTGGTACTGAGGAGCTGGAACTGAGACCATGGTGATTACAATTACTGTAGCAATCCACATCACCTTCAGTGGTAAGTCTTTCCTATCATTAGGCGTGTTTTTCATGGAAAGGTCCTTCCGAAAATGCAGAGGCCTCCTGGGGCAACAGCTGGTGTGTCCATGAGTTTTAAGATCATGGCTTTACAGTGCCATCCATTTAGTACTACTCCATGTCACTTTTTTGACATGCATACAGCTGTATGGGAAAACGAGTTGTCTCCCTTGCTTCTGCTGTGTGAACCCACACCACAAGAGCTTTCTCTTGTGAAGTGTGTTGGTAGGCTTCACCACAGTCACCTTCAAATACATGGAGGTGCACCTTTTCAGTTGGTTTAGTTGATAGAATCCTCTCTATCTGCTGAGACTGATCACCAGACCAGGGTGAAAACTTGTTGAGGCAAGCTGAGATTGGATTTTGTACATGGTAATGAGGTAAGGAGCCAGAACTTTTTTAGCTTTTTCATTTTGGTTGATTGAGTTAACCTGGCATGTAATAGCAGAGTATTTCAGATAGGAAGTTACTTCTGAAGATTTTGCAGTACCTAGCTTGTTAAGAGCCTGTTGCAGAGCTGATGTTTGGAGACATTGTCACAGCACAGATGAGGGGCAGTGACAGTTGTCTTGTGAAAATAATATTCTTGCAGTCTGCTAGTCTCACACTTCACCATTCCTCCAGCCAGTAGAGACTTCTGTGAATTTACTTGCTTGGGAAAAAGGAAAATAAATTGCAGGTGTTGACTATCCTAGCACATAGTATTTGAGGAAGAGATAAACGATGGTAAGTTAAAATATGTTAAACCTTGGAATGAAGATGGTGTCTTCTCAGTTCTGTTGTCATGTACTATCATTTGAAACTGGACTGTGTATGTAAGAAGTCTTGGCCTAGAGGGTCTATTGTCTCACTGTGAGATTGCCTGTTTCTTGTGGGAGCTTTGACACCTTTTAAAGAAATAAAAGCAGTTGGGTGTTTTCCAGAGTTTTTTCTCTTGGGCCCCTGCAGAACCTATCACTAACTTCTGCTTAAGTGCCCCTCAAATTAGTGGGATACTGAAAAGGTAATTAAGGAAAAAAGACATAATTGTTGTCAAAAAAGGGCCACCAAGAGGCTCCAAGCACTGGGTGTTCATTTCCACCTTTTGGAATCTTATCACGTGGTTCTGTTTGCCTTCATGTGGGTTTAGTGATTTACCTCACCTAAGGGTTTAATTTTTTCTTGCCAGACCTTTTAGGATCTCTCAGTGCTGTTGTGGTGAAATGTCTGCTCAGAGAGACTACAGTTAGTGCTTTCTGCCTGCAGAAATGACACCTTCTGGCCAAATCCAGAACATCTCTGCTGTACAATGTGACAGAGTGTAGTTCAAGGTCATTGTCATGTTGCTTTTAAGCTGTTTCTCAAAGGCTGATCTTCAAGAATTGTCATTCATGGAAGAGTTACATATCATGAGGTTTGCATACTGTTACGACAGCATAACATTGCACAAATAATCATTAAAAGTTTTAGTGAGAGCTAGGTTAGATAATGTTTGATGGTCATAATGATGCCAAGGTTGTAAAACACTGCATGGCACTGAAGATATTTTTTTTTGAGGCTGCTGCACATGGTTAAGCATTGGTTCTGCACGTGGAAGGTTACCAGCAAGGAAAGATCACAGAAATATGGTGTTAAATAGAGAAGAATGAATTAGTTTCTCTGTCAAACACAGTAAGGAGTTACAGGAGAGTTTCAAAGCATGACCTACAAAACGGAATCAAACCTTGCTTACACCTTCAAGGAGTTTTGCTGGCAAACCTATGCAGGCAGATTCTCTCCAGAGTAACTTGGAGCTGTATCTGCACAGGGATTTATGCTGGACTGCCTATACTGGTTGGTTTCATTTTTCACACGCGCAAGCCTCACTTAACCAGTCTTCCAATACAAATGAGTCTGCTCATCCATCTGGTAGTGCTATAACTGTTTTGATCAAGGTTTCTGATTTTTGCATCTTTACCAAAATGACAGCTGTACAATGCCTGCAGGGAGCTTACTAAGCTGAAAGCCCACAGGATGGTTTATTTGTTGATACAAGCCACCCATTGCTCACTGAAAAGTATCCTACTTTAAGCAGTGTAAACCAGGCCCCTGCCTTTTCCAGGCTCCATTTGGTGTAGCCTCTCTTGTCCTGGAATAACTGTAACCACACAAGGGGAATTGCATAGTTAAAGTAAGATAACTTCTTGATGCAGACAAGGCCTTGACCAGCCCAGCTGTCTGCTGTTTCAGAATATAAGGAGCAAGGGAGAAAAAACAGGGAGTGTGTGTGGGATGGGATGAGGATTAATGCATTATTGAGCCTTGGCAAATAAACTGAATAACTGAATCTTTAATGTAGATTAATGTCTGATTTCATTAGTCTTTGTTCTTTACAGAGGCTTTCATACTTGAGTGGATTCATAGAGGTGCAAATCTTTTAGAAATTTCTGTGTTGCTTTTGTTCATTTGTATACAGTTATCCCAGAAAGCTGTGTTCATCATGATTTCATAAGCATAATGAAGATGATAGTTTTGGTCAAGATACTTCCGTTTTTGTGTTGAATTTGCCAGCTCTAAGGCAGATAATCAGGTATGTCTGGTATTGCGCCTGAAGAAAAGAGAACTTAGGTCGAAGAGGTTGTGGTGGTTACTTGGCATCTGCTGCCCCTGCAGTTTTGTGTGAGCATCTGGACTATCCCTTGAAGCTCTCATGATTGTTCATTACAACAGAAATTTATGTGCATTCAATCTAATTAACAGTTAAATGAATTCACCAACATTAGTACTGCAAGTCAGAGCGTGTTGATATACAGTGGAAGCTGGTGCTTCTGAAACCGGTATCACTGCGACCCACTTAGGGACAGCAACTGGAAAATGATGGGGTAACTGCAATTTTTTCAGTCACAGAAAAAGTAAAACCTGGATAGACGTGTCCGAATCTAATCAGTTTAATTCTCCAAACCAGCAATGAAACTGCTGGTGTGTGACCCACAGCATAAGGATAATAGGGATTCTTTGTGAGTCACTCTCCTCCCAAAGAAGTGCTAAAACTCTTCTGGTTCCTACAGCCAGACTTTTAAAAATCTGGGAGATGCACAGTGTACCACCCCATCTGGTGACCAGTGGCTTCATTTTCTTTGTTACTCTGGTGACTCCAGGGATCCTGCTTCAGAGGAAGGTTAGGGCTAGCCAGGAGGTTCTGGGCAAATTTTGGAATTTCATGTCATTTCTGTTTCATGCTCTGAAGTTTTTTTTTTTTTCCCTGTTCCTTTCTTCTTCTTTGTTTCTTTTTAAAGCAGTTTGGTAAATCAGTATTCTCGGTTCCAAAATCTCATTTTTTTTTTCTCTTCCCTTAAACCAGTTTAGAGCAAAAACCTTAAATAGGTATTGATGAGAGTCAGACTGGGAGATTTTAACTCATTTTCTAATGTGGGAATTACATTTACCGATTAGAAGTGAAATAGTTAGCATTGCTGTGGTAGGAAACTTTATTTTTTAAGGATTTCTTTAAAAATAGCAGTCATATAAAACTGTATATTACTAAATCCAGAAAAGTGTGTTAGCAGCTAACACTCTGAATTCTTAACAGTAGCTGCTTGCTAGGAAAAAAAGATTGCTCTTTTTGACTTCCACAACCTGTTTCAAGTTTCTGGCATAATTTTCCCTCCAATAAGCCTGGCCTTCTTACAGAAATGCGCAGTCTAATTCTGCAGAAATAGGTATAAAATGTGTGTGAGTGTAAATATATGCACATTGTGCAAGTCACCTGACACAATCCCAATTTTATGTATAAGCAGTGTATTATATACTGTATTCATAACATACCCTTCACACTGCAGATTTATGCTAAAAGTATCCTAATGTTTCTGACAGCTCATGTGTGACATGAATGCAATCCATATTTCTTGGAGGAGCTAATCTAAGTGGTTTATTTTCCGATACTGCTGATAGGGCTATATCTCTAGGTGTCACTACAGTTGAGATTCTGATGGTAACATATTGTTTATGGGTCACTGCCTTTGTCTAAAAGAATAGGTTGGAACAGAATAGCAAAGGTTAATTAAATTTGTCTATCAAGGAGGGACAGATATGGATGTCTCTTGTATTTTCTCTGCTAGAATCAAAGTAAGTCAAGGCAGGGTATCATAGAGTCGTTTTTCCCTTGTGCTGGAAAATATGCTTAGCTGGTTTTCAGAAAGAAACAAAGCCACCTTGGGCAGTGCAAGTGCCCTCGTACTTATGAGGGGTCAGCTCGTGGGCAGTAGCATTGCAAAGTGGGAGAGTAGTGGCAACCCTGATTTACAACTGGGGAAACTGAGGCACGGAACTGTTAAATAACTTGCTCATGGTCACAAAACCCACAGGTGACAGAGTGGAGATTCCGCATGTCTGGATTTCCAGTCAGGTGCCCAGCAGATCCCTTTTTTGCCTCATGCCAAAAAGCAACCTGTGAGTTCTGTTATTTGCAAACAACACATGAATTTAAAATGCGATTTCGTGTCCTGTAGAAGGTGTCTTTGTTTTTAAGATCAAGGCAGAAGGAAGAGTCTGTATTAAAACTTTTAAAAGAGTTTCTCACATGTTTCCATAATTACTGGCTTTGTTTTAAGGCAGCTGCTGGTGAGTCACAGGTGAGACAAAGCGTGTGAAAGCCTGGAATGCATTGATTTAGCTGAGATCATGTGGCACTCCAGTGGCACAGCCAAAGGATAGTACATTGATCTCTCCAGAGTCGAGATCAAATGTAAAGTGTGAAGGTGCTGCTAAGAGTAACACTGGCTTGCTTGCAAGGAGGTTGTGCCCGGCAGCTTTTACAACAAAAAGAATTATGTGGCTGATGGGGTTTTTTTCTAAATAAATCATCTAAGAAGGGCAGAACCATTTCTGTAACCAGAAGCTGGAGGGAGAAGTGAGCCACCACTTGTGCCTGCCTTGCGTGGATTTTGTTATTTTCAGTGGTGGACAAATCTTGCTTCCAGCTTGTCTGTTTGTGGACGAGCTGTAGCTGCCTCTTCATTCCTTGTATTGACTTTACAAGGGAACAGGGAAAGAATTCCTACGGCGTGTATGGTCTTCTAATTAGACCATATTTGTTTGTTCATGAGCTATAGGTATCCCACTGTTGCTTACAGTACATCCTTTAAAAAGTTGCTGAGAGTACCCTATGTTGTACAATTTAGGGGAGCTGATAAATATTTAATAGGCCAAATATTCTTCTCTGATGAATCTGTATCTCCCCCTGAAGTCAGAGAGATAATTGGTGAATCAGTCCTGCAGCTGGGGCAGGGCACCAGTGTTGTGTGATGGGAGGGGGATGCACTGTAAGTGAGCAGCTCAGGTGTTCAACGCAGGAGCAAAAGTGCATGTCCTTCATTCCACAGCACTTCCTCACCTAAAACATCCTTCTGACAGAGATACAAATCAGAGTGACTTGTGGAACCATCCCAGCCCTTGCCTGTCTTGACCTTGCTGTAGAGCTGAAAGGGGCAGGGGAGGCAGGAGGAGACACCAGAGGTCCAAGGCATCTCCTCCTGTGGTCCTTGCACGACCCCAGAATTCTCCCAGGACAGAACTCAGGGGAAGATCCTAAACCTGGCACCTGGGTGCAGTGTTTGGAAGGCTGAAGGTTATAGATAATCTGAATATCCCGGGGCCTACCCCTGTCTGTTTTTATCTCCCTTTCTGGCATCCAAAAATGCACAAGGATTCTCCAGAGGTGCAGGAGTTAATACAGAACAAATGCCCCTTCTCATGGGGTAATGGTCTCCTTTTTAATACAGCGCTAAGGTCAAGAATTTTTATGACTGGTTGTTTTTTTTATCGTTACTGTAAAATAGGATTGCTAAGCACTGTAAAAAGGAAACCTTATGGTTCAGATTTACTGCAGTGTGTATTCTAAACAGTTTCATAAAACAAAGCCAAAAGCTTTTAGATTTTCTTCAGCAGTTAATACACAGCATATTCTTTGCAGAGCCGAGCTTATGGCTGTCGGTCGAACTGTGGTTCCTAGGCTTGGTATGGGTAATAAGATTATAAAACATGTCTCTTGCTAGCCAGCTACCACACACTAATAATAATAGTAGTAATAATTCATTGCATCCAGAGACATTAGGTGAGTTGTTTTTTTAAGAAATGGAGAAAAACCCTAAAAAAGGATTCAGAAGTAAACTGGTCACTGCATCCACTCTACAGGGAGAGGAAATGAGCGTGTGATTGTTTCAGTGCCAGGGAGTGATCCCTCCATTTTGTTACAGCTGAAGTAATGCTGTCTACTGCAGGCGACCTTTCCTCGCTTGTACATGTGCACACGTGCACTTGCACAAGGGAGAGGTGGAGATGTAAGGACCACAGGCCTGTCCCACCAAGGAAGAGAAGACAGTGGAAAGTGCAGGCAGAGAGGAGTTGCTAACATTTTTTTCCCTTGGTACTTTTAGAGCTGTTGAACTTTGTGAATGTGCAGATTCAAAATGGCCTTTGGACTGAGCTTTTGGGCAGTTTGTACTGCCAGTCTGCGATTTTCAGGACGGAGGCAGCCTGGATTTTGTTTATCTAGTCTGTCCAAAGTACAGGTGTCTGTTTGCAAGAGGAGACTGCCCTTTTTCAGAACAGCAGAGAGGATGTCAGTGACTGGTTTGAGTTGAGGCTTCCGTGGGATGACACATTAGTTTTTTTTCAGAGCAATTTAGCATTTATCATGGATAAAACTTCAGTACATGTTGAGCCTTTTTTGCATGCATAGGGTGCAGATGGTAGAAAAAACACCTTTTAATTTATAATAGAAAACCTCTTACTTTCTCGGACTAAAAGTGTGTCCTGTCTGTCCCTCGGTCCATATGCAAATACGTGTGACTCTGCTGCTGTCAGAAAACAGTCAGAGGTGCACTTTCCTTCGTATAAAAAGTTACCACTCCCTCTCAATGCTTAATCTCACTGAAAGGTATGGAGGGTCCAATATGCAGGCTGGACCCATTGTGTAGGGAATTCTACCTGAGTCCTCAGTTGGTGATGTGGCAAGACAACTTCCAAAACTTGTGAAGTCCACAGATTATTACCCACTACTTATTTTCCAGGTGGGTAATAATGAAAAGCCAACTAGAAACCTCAAAGCAATTAAAAAGAACTTTAGGACCTTAGGTTGAATGGTAAAGGGATCAGGTGAGCAGGTAGTATTCTCCTCTCTCATAGGGAATGGTGAGGGAAGGAATAGGAGAAGCCAGAATTGAATACCTGGCTCTGAACATGGTGCAAAGAACAAAACTTCGGGTCCTTCAACAATGGGTTGGCCAACATGCCAGGCCTGTTGGCAAACGACGGGGCACACCTGTCCCATAAGGGCATAAGGGTGCTCTCCAGGAAGTTGGTCGGACTAATCAAGAGGGCTTTAAACTGGATTGGGAGGGGGAGGAGGACATCACTGGGCTCAATAGATTAAATCATGAGAATGGCATCTCAGGCGCTAAAGGACGGTCTGGTGGTGAGAGCCCCTGGTCTGCCACCTCAGTGGAATTGGAGAATAGCACTCCAGATGGCAGCCGGAATTCAAAGGTTATTGGTGGGTTACAAACCACCATTAGAAGACGATTAGAACTTGAGCCTATTCCACTCAGGAAAGGGGTGGAAACAACAGCCCAACTGAGGTGCATTTACACTAATGCACACAGTATAGGCAACAAACAAGGGGAGCTGGAAGCCATTGCGAGGCTAGAAAACTGATGTAATTGCCATCATGGAAACGTGGTGGGATGATTCACACAACTGGAATGCTGCCATGGGTGGCTATAAATTCTTCAGGCGGGATAGGCTAGGAAAGAGAGGCAGTGGGGTTGTCTTCTGTGTTAGAGAAGGTTTTGACTATGTTGAACTAAAATGTGCTATGATAGGTTTGAGTGCTTATGGGTAAAGCTCAGTGGAACCCACAGTAAGTCAGACATAGTGGTGGGAGTCTGTTATCAGCCACCCAGCCAGGACGAGGGAACCGATGAGCTCTTCTGTGAGCGACTGGGAAAGTCTCGTGATCGCTGGCCCTTGTTCTTGTGGGAAACTTCAACCTTCCAGATGTCTGCTGGAAGAATAACACAACAGAAAGGAAACAGTCTAGGAGGTTCATTGAGTGTATGGAAGACAACTTCTTAACACAACTGGTGAGTGAACCGACTAGAGAAGGTGCCCCACTGGATCTGCTGTCTGTGAACAGAGAAGGCCTTGTGGGGGAGGTGACTGTTGGAGGACACCTGAGGCTCTCAGTGATCATGAGAAGATAGAATTCTGATTTCTTGGAGTAAGGAGGGGCATCAGAGGAACTGCCACTTTGGACTTCAGAGAGCAGACTTCAAAGTGTTTAGAAGGCAGCTTAATAAAGTCCAGTGAGAGACAGTTCTAAATGTCAAAGGAGCCCAAAGAGGGCTGGACGCTCCTCAAGAAGGAAATTCTGGCAGCACAAGAGCAGGGCATCCCCGTGTGCCCTAAAATGAGTCAGCGGGGAAGAAGGCCAGCTTGGCTTAACAGAGAGCTGTGTGTTGGTCTCAGTAAAAAGAGGAAAATATAGGAGCTTTGTAAGAGGGGGCAGGCATCTCAGGAGGACTACAAGGAGCAGGTGAGATCATGTAGGAAAAAAATTAGAAGGGCTGAAGCCCAACTGGAAATTCAACTGGCCAGTTCAGAAAAAGATAATAAAAAAAGCTTCTTCAAATACATAAACAACAACAGGAGGACCAAGGAGAACCTTCCTCTTTTGCTAGATGCAAGGGGAATGGTGGTAGCAAAGGATGAGGACAAGGCAGAGGTACTTAATGCCTTCTTTGCCTCCATCTTTAATAGGATCGTAAGACGTTCTCTGGGCTCCCAGCCTCCTGAGCCAGAAGACTGTGAAGGTGAACCCTCAGTGTTCCGAGAAGACTTGTTTAGAGACCTGCTTGGCCAATTAGACGTCCACAAGTCTATGGGGCCAGATGGGATCCACCCAAGGGTATTAAAGGAGCTGGCAGAGCTGGCTGACTGGGGAAGTGCTGCTCGACTGGAGACTGGCAAATGTAACTCCATTTACAAGAAGGGTCAGAAGGAGGATCTGGGGAAGTACAGGCCTGTCAGCTTGACCTTGGTACTGGGGAACGTCATGGAGCAGATCATCTTGAGTGCTATCACATAGCACATGCATGACAGCCAGGTGATCAGACCCTGTCAACATGGATTTATGAATGGCAGGCCCTGCCAGACCAACCTGATCTCCTTCTATGACAAGGTTACCTGGTTAATGGACAAGGGAAAGGCTGTGGATGTGGTGTACCTGGACTTTGGTAAAGCCTTTGACACTATTTCTCACCGTATTCTGATTGAGAAACTGGCTGCCATTGGCCTGGATGGGCACACCGTCTGCTGGGTAAAAAACTGGCTGGATGGCTGGGCCCAGAGGCTGGTGGCAAATGGAGTTAAATCCAGTTGGAGGCCGGTCACAAGTGGTGTTCCCCAGGGTTCAGTGCTGGGTCCAGTCCTGTTCAATATCTTTATTAATGATCTGGATTGAGTGCACCCTTAGCAAGTTTGCAGATGACACCAAGCTGGGTGGCAGTGTTGATCTGCTTGAAGGAAGGGATGTACTACAAAGAGATTTGGAGAGGCTGGATGAATAGGCTGAAACCCATGGGATGAGGTTCAACAAGACCAAATGCCGAGTCCTGCACCTGGGACACAACAACCCCATGCAGTGTCACAGGCTTGGGGAGGAGTGGCTGGAGAGCTGCCTGTCAGAGAAGGACCTGGGGGTGCTGGTTGACAGCTGGCTGAACATGAGCCAGCAGTGTGCCCAGGTGGCCAAGAGAGCCAGTGGCATCTTGGGCTGTATCAAAAACAGTGTGGCCAGCAGGACCAGGGAAGTGACTGTGCCCCTGTACTCGGCACTGGTGGGGCCACACCTCGAGTACTGTGTTCAGTTCTGGGCCCCTCAGTACAAGAAGGACATCGAGGTATTGGAGCGCGTCCAGAGAAGGTCGACGAGGCTGGGGAAGGGGCTGGAGAACAGGACTTACGAGGAATGGCTGAGGAAGCTGGGGTTGTTTGGCTGGGACCCAAGGAGCCCACAGTGAAATGGGCAGAGCTCCTCTCACCGAGGTGAGATATTACTGAAAAGGCTGCTCCTGCTTGCAAAGACAACATCTAATGGCATAGCTGGACGTACATGATGGCTGGCATTCCTGCCTTTTATACCTGGTACAAAACTCTTTTTTTCTCTACCTGTAAGCTTTCCATCTTACAGTCCTTCACTGCCCAGCAGACTTAGGGAGACCAGGTAGTATTACCTTTCCTGCTGAAAATCCTAATTTTGTGAAGTGTTTGACTGCATTTTTTATAGCGCTGTAGCCACCTTACAGTTTAAGTCTTTGGAGCAAATAATAGTAGACGGTAGTTCTTTCTTAAGCCAAAACTTTTAAATCAGAAGCATTTTAAAAATTCTACTACTTTTCTGAGAAGACCAGTTTGGATTATTTCAGGGCATTTGAGTAGGATCAGCTTTGATTTCTCAGTGCTGCCAACCTTGCTGCAGGCTGTGGGAGGGAGAAGCAGTTCTCTGGTGGACACTGTGCTGACACAGCGGACCTGCAAGTTCATGCCCAGCTGTGGCTCCACTACAAGTTTCCCATGTCATGCGTCCACAATTCAGTTTCTCTGGGTAAATCAGGAAAATATTTTTTCTCCCCACAGGGTTGTAAGAAAGGTAATGTGTTTGTGTGCATGTGTCACTGCTCAGGCATCACAGATCATGTCCCAAGTGAGTCAGTCAGTAGAACTGTCCTCCTTAGTCACCCCGCAGGTCCCTGGCAGACCAGCTACCACCAGTATGAGATGGGTAGTCTCTCAGGAGGTGAAAAGACCGGATGGACACTTGACTTCTGACACTGGCTAGGTGTGTACAGTTGAAGGGGTCTGGAAAGCTTCCTATGGTGTTGTCCATGCTGTAAGCACAAGACTTTCCAGGACATTTCTTGAAGTGAAGGGTGCATGTTTGTGTGCCAGATGGAGCTTCACTTGAGGTGCCTTAAACAAGCTGTAGGTGTGCTGGTGCTGCTGTTACATCACATCCCGCTGGCTCACCTTTAGCTGAGCAGTGCGGGCACGCTGTGAGACAACCAAAGCAAGAACTCAAGGCCAGTGTGTTAGGACTTTACTTCCCATCCACCCCCTGTGATCTTCGAAGTCATGGGGGACATGGGGGGCAGTGGGGTGCCTACAGCATGTGGAGGCTCAACTTTCACAGGATGCTTTTGCACTTATTTCTCCAGCAGGTGAAGGGCGTGGAGAGCCCCCACACTGTCAGCTCCCAGTATCACATGTGCTACTACCCACCCGGTTCCTACCTGGGTCAGGGGGTTGGTGCTGCCACGTACCTGCCCCAGATTCTGACCTCTGAGGACATCCCCTCCTACTCTGAGTCAAAAGCGAGAGGTAAGTGCACCCACCAAGACAGCGTAGAGTTGGGACAAGCACCCAGAAGATGAGTGCGTGATTGGTGGGTTGCTGATGGGAAATAATCTAGATGTCATAAAGATGGTAGCTGGTTTCTGGAAGACTTATAATGTGGTGGCAGTTGGGCTCTTACTGTAGAGTAGTACAAGCATATACTTAAAAGTCTCATTAGTTCAGGAGCACAGTTAGTCGGAACCTTTCAACTCCTGTGTCTCTAAGTTGTATGAAAAGTCACTTGAGGTATTTCTTCAATGCTCACCGCCCAGCTCTCTCACAAAAGCAAAGAACTTTCTTTCTTTTTTTTTTCTCAGAAACACTGTCCACTGTTTCTCCACAGTCCTTCCACTGAGCCTTTGCTGTCCTTTTCTTTCTGAACCAGGTGTGGGAACTATTCCTGTATTCCTACAAGGAGTAGCTGAGGGAACTGGGGTTGTTTAGCCTAGCGAAGAGGAGGCTGACCTTGTCACTGTCTGAAACTACCTGAAAAGAGGTTGTGGCGAGGTGGGTGCTGGTCTATTCTCGCAAGTGACAGATGATAGGATGAGAGGAAATGGCTGTAAGTTGCACCAGGGAAGGTTCAGGTTAGACATCAGGAAAAATTTCTTCACTGAAAGGGTGGTCAGGCATTGGAACAGCTGCCCAGGGAGATGTTTGAGTTGCCATCCCTGGAGGTGTTTAAAAGGCGAGTAAATGAGTTTCTTAGGGACATGGTTTAGTAAGGGGACAGGTACGGTTGAACTTCATGATCTCAGAAGATTTTCCAACCAGATGATTCTATGATTCTATGATTCCAACCATGCTGTGAAGCTCTTTGCAGATTTGCTTCCTCGTTTGCATTCACGCGTCACACCGATTACTTAATCTAGAACTATTGCAGATAATTTCATCTGTTCACATCCAGTGTTTCTTGGCTGTTCTAAGGAATACTATAATCTGCAATAATTTCCAAGAAGGCATTAATGAGTTTACACTGTGATGATGTTGCTCTCATTTCCTTGTCCATTTTTCTGGCAGCACATCGAGTGCACACGTGGGCAGACCAGAGTCTGCCTAGTTGTGTCCGTGTCTCTGGAATGGGACAGTCACGGGTGCTAGAGAAACATGAAGAAAAACAGAGAAAGAGTTAGGCGATTCTATTTCACGTATACAAAATCCTCACACTCCTACAGCATTCAAACATGTCCTGAGGTGCTGATTGTCTCTCAACCACTGTTTTCAATTACCAGCAGCAGAAGTGCACTTCATGAATTGAGCTACCCCTTCTGTAAGCTTTTCGCACATTTGTCTATCTGTAGCAAAGGATTTGGCAATTTAGTTTTGAATGGTGTGTGGAAGTATGTCCTTTCATTTACTTTACATCAGCCAAGTTTTTGTGGGGTGTATTTTGTCTTTCTTTTATTCTCACAGAGTGACACTGTTGGCAGCAGCACCCATCCTCATTTGCTTCCTGGTGCACTTATGCATTGAAATCAATCCTCTTTATGTCTCATGGAAGCATGTATGTTGCATAGGTTCCATAATCGCATTCAGCCATGGCCTTTCTGTGGCTGATGTCCTGGTGTCTGATGTGGTTTTTTTGTGGTGAAAAATATGGTGGTTGTCTCATGACGGGACCTTAAGGACTCAGATGAAGTTTTGGAAGGTGAGATGCCTATAAAGTCATACCTGTTGCTGGTGTAAATCAGCACTAAGCCCTTCGAATAACTCCAGAATTATTTATGCTGAGGAGATGGCTGCTCTTTAGTGGTGGCTGTTTTCTGAAGGTCTTACAGTTAATGGTGATACATCAGATAGATGAAGAAACAACATGTGGTATGATGAAACTTTAGACTTTTTCTCCTTCTCCAGTAGTTTTAAATGGCTTAGAGAAAGCAGTGATCCTTGGTTCATTTTCCTTCTCTTTTCTTCAGTTTTGTTTTCTTCCTTCTTCTCTGACCACCATTGAACAGTGACGTCTTCCTTTCTGCCCATTGGTGGGAGAAGCAGTTTGCTTTATGCTCAACTACAGTTGACACTTTTTCTTGCATCCATCACTACTAACTCACTAAAAAGTCTTACCAGTCAAGTGTTCTTACAAATAGACAAAAGACTTTATACCCTTTGTTCTCAAATGCACTTCAGTAATTTTTCATCACTTCAGAAAAAAATTGTGCGTAATGTGCCACTGATTTTTAAACTGCATAAATACTGTATTTTCAATAATCCCTGACTGCTTCTCCAGACAGTAATCCACATACAGATATTGTTCCCTAAGTTACACCATCAATCAGAAACTGACAGGCAGTGAGATGTAATTTACTGTAATCAAACAGCATTTTCCAGACTCTGAATAAGTGTTTTTCCATAGCAGGGAGCTAGTGGGTGAAAGAGGCACCAATACTTTTGGGAGAAACTTGAACATGTGAGCAGGACTGTACCCATTTCATGGGCTTCTTGGAAGCACCTTTTTTGTTATGCCTGGTTTTGGAGGAGGTGACTGCTTTTATATTTTCAGTCTACAAACGAAATAATATTCTCAGGCTGTTAGTCGATGATATACACTCCCATGACATGTTTCTTCTGGTGCTTTTCACAGTCCTCAGAGGGTTTGATGGTTTTTGCTTCTTTATTATCATGTGTGTGAATGCTGAGTCAGCCAGCTGGCTGTGAGCAGTATTAAAGACAGCTGTCCTTATGCCCGAAGTATGATTGCCCATGCTGAAAGAGTTGTCTCATACAAAAGATACATGCTTACATATTTCTCCATTGATGGCTGGGCTGAGTTTTCTGTACTGGTGGCATGTTTCTGCAGTGTCAGTGATTGCTTCTTGTTGAAGACAACTGTAGTACATGTTTTAAATGAGCAAGTCATATTTTACTCATTCTTCCTTTTCTGCAGTCAAAATGGTGACCATGCTCAGAACCTTGTTTTCTTTCTAGGGATGCATGCTAATAGATTTTCAGTCCAGAAGGGAGCATTAGGATCAGCTAATCTTACTTGCTATATAATGCAATCTGTAAAACTTCACCTATTAACTCCTGCAGCAAGCCCATAACTGTTTTTTAAGGATCTGTATGAAGGCTTATGTGTTGCATATAAAAGAGCAACAGGTCCTCAGGGATCGGTACTTGGAGCAGTACTGTTTAGTATCTTTTTCAGTGACATGGATAGTGGAATTGAGTGCACGCTTAGCAGGTTTGTTGATAACACCAAACTGTGTGGCGTGGCTGACACAATGGAGGTGGGGGATGCCATCCAGAGGAACCTGGGCAGGCTTAAGAGGCGGGTCCATGTGAAGCTCATGAAGTTCAACAAGGGCAAGTGCAAGGTCCTGCACCTGGTTTGGGGCAGTTTCAAGCACAAATACAACCTGGGCATAGAACAAATTGAGAGCAGCACTGAGAAGAAGGACTTGCTGTTGTTGGTTGATAAGAAGCTCAACATGAGCCAACAATATGTGCTTGTTGCCCAGAAAGCCAACCATGTCCTGGGCTGCATCAAAAAAACATGGCCGGCAAGTCAAGGGAGGTGATTGTGCTTTGGTGAGACCACACCTGGAGTACTGTGCCCAGCTTTGGAGTCCTCAGTACGGGAAAGACATGAATCTGTTGGAGTGGGTCCAGAGGAGGACCACTAAGGTGATCAGAGGGCTGGAGCACCAGCCCATAAAGACCGGCTAGAGAGCTGGAGTTGTTCTGTGATTCTGTAATTGTTCAGTCTGGAGAAGAAGAGGCTCCAGGGAGGCCTTATAGCAGCCTTCCAGTACCTAAGTGGGGCCTACAGGAAACTCAGAGAGGCTCTTTTTTACAAGGGCTTGCAGTGGACAGGTGGTAATGGCTGTAAAACTGAAAGAGGATAGATTAAGATAATATATAAGGGAGAAATTCTACATCATGAGGGTGCTGAGATACTGGATCAGGTTGCCTAGAGAAGTTGTGGAAGCCCCATCCCTGAAGATGTTGAAGACCAGGTTGGATGGGGCTTTGAGCAACTTGATCTAGTGGAAAGTATCCCTTCCCATGGCAGGAGTGTTGGAACTGGATGCTTTTTAAGGTCCTTTCCAACCCAAACAATTGTATGATTCTGTGAAAACAAAAACTAGTGTAATACCCAAATTTTCAAAACATTGGAAACCTGTATCTGTAACAAAAACAGTTAAACATCCAGCCACAAATCAGAAGCAGTTTATTACCCACATTTTAGCTGTAACTTCATGTTAATAGAGGTTTAGCTAGTTCATATATTATCTCAATATTTCAGTCAGACTATTTCATTAATTTTGTTCTGCTAAGTTAACTGCCTGCTTAGATCCGTTTTTTTGAAAGGGAGGAGAGATGAGCTAGGGGACCAGTGATTTACACTTCCTTTGTTTTTATGAATGATACAAAGTTCTCAGTAAGCTTCTGACTTTTGTACATGAGGTCATACCACGTTACAGTGTGTTGCATATAGTAATGGGCTGACATTTTCTGAATGGCAGAACACCATCAGTCAACCTTCTTGTGATTCAAAGTGGTTCTAAGTAAAATGTTTTTGTTTCCAACTGTGCACAGCTGCTGCCATTCCACCTGAAAATGTAAATAATGGGGAAAAAATTAAGATAAATCATGACAAATGGCAAAAGGATGCTTTCGGCAGGCTCTGAGATCACGAGGTTGTAAGTTTGATGGAATAATACCTACATAGGAGAGAGATTTTTGTCCACTGTACTTTAAAAAGATTTTTTGTCTCCTTTTTTTGTACTTTGTTGATAGATTTTTAAAACAATGAGAGGGAAGAACGTATGAGAAGTTGTTATCAATCCCTGTACTTGAAAAGGATACTTCAAAATACATCTTTCTTTTGGAAGAAAGCAAGCTGAGAGAACTTTACAAGAAGTAGAGGAATGAGAATGCATCACAACAGGATGCATTTTTGTCTCCAAGAGACAAGTGCCTTATTCCTGTCGATTTCTGTTGGATAGATGCTTTTTTTTTCTTTTGTGGAATAGGACTTTTTCATTATTGTATCAGTGTCCAGAATTGCATAGTACCTTTGCATAGTACCTTCCAATGTTTTTTTTAATCAGGGCCTTCCTGTGCTTAGCTTTGTGAAATACCTCCACAGGATCTTGGTTTGAAAGAGCAAGAAAAGCACGTGCTTGGATAAAGAGTAGGTGCCTTGCTCTGGGCCCTGTTTCTGTATGGGAGTAGTTTCCAGGTCTGGGTCTATGGCAGAAAAAAATAGCATTTGAATAGAAGGATGAAAAGAAAAAAAAACCCTTCTATTTGCAAACACCTTTGGTTTTAAATTAGTTACCTTTTCTTAATATTTGTATGGAATGAGATGTTGAGCTAGTTGTTCTGTTTGTCTGTGCCCATGGCAAAGGAGCTTGCTTGCATTAAAATGTTGCTTTAGCTGCTGAATGGATTTGAATTTTTATTTTCCTGACAGTGTCAGTGTGGTTAGAAACACCAGTACTGAAGCACTGAAGCAATGCTGTATTTGCAGCTTGAACATAAACCAGGAACCTGAAACTCTTCTCAAACACAAATGAGAAGAGCTAGTATAAAGCATTCATTTTGATATGGAAAATGTCAACAGTTCTGTTTACATCAGCAAACAGCATTTTCCAGAGGAGAACGTTTTTGGTTGCAGGTTTTTTTGTCAGGAGAAAAGCCACCAGTATTTTCAACATACTTTCACAAAAAGTCAGATTTACCTGGAAGTTAAATAACTAGTATCTCCAGTTTTACAGCTGTGGTAATCAATGCAGCAGATTGTTTCAGGGTCTGTACTTAAAGACTTATTCTTCTGTGTCTCTGCTTGGATGCTGTAAGGAAAACAGTGTTTAGACATTGGAGAAACCATCCCAAACTATGGAACAGCTCTGTATAGAGTCTCTTCGAGGGGCATGTTGGAAACAGTCTCCTTGCTTAAGACAAAAAGTTTCATTTTGGTGTAAACATCACTAGAATGCAAGGAATGGTGAGTGCCAGAAACATGCAGGAAAGGTTGACATTTCTTTCAGGCTGGGTTAACCATGCGCTGAAGTTATACCCCTTTTTGAGGTTTCCTTGAAATGTTGTGAGATAAGAGTAATGCTTCAAAGCCACAGGTGGCACCTGGGTATGGTATCAGTGGTGTCAAAGAGTCGTGGTATGTGAAACATCTGAGACCATGTCCTTGAACTGCTTTCTGAGAGCATTCACGTTACACAGGCAGCGCTGCAACAAAGCGGTATCATGTGGCATTTGGTATATGCTCTTAATTTGCAGCCAGCTAAGATGATGTACAGCTGATAGAGCTGTAGTAATAAAGCACATAGGTAGTGGGGCATAACAGTAGAAAAATAGCCCAGATTCTCTTCCATCAGCAGACTAGAAATAGTCTGTGTAAGCTGAAGAGTAGATGCTTCAGTCCCAAAGGGTCCATCTCTGAGTGTTGTCACATATGAGAGGTACCGCTTCTGCTCCTTTCCTTTCTTCAGAGAGGCATCAGCAGAAATACATCTTAAATCTGGAGGGGTTTCAGCAGCAGAATATGTGAGGAAAACATTTTGCGTTAGAACTGATACAGTTCAGCAATATTTTGCTTTTGTGTTTTGTGTGTGTGTCTGTCTCTGCATCTTTTGCTTAAAAAATGCCCTCTGTTCAAGAGTATGCTATCCTTAGTGATGAAAGAGTAAGCAGTGTTCAGTGATAACTCAATACTGTGCTTCCACTATCCAGCTTGCATCAGTCTTTTGGAAGTAAATTTTGAAATAAGACGAAAGAAGAAAGGAAGGGGTAGTCTTTCTAAATCTGCAGATTCTGAGCAGTCAGTTCAAGTGGGTCACTTGACCTTTGCGCAATGATTTTATCTTTTTATGGCATCCTTATTGCTGCTACTTATGGTCCCCAGTGGCTGTGCTGTGTGCGGCTTCCATTAGGCATTCATTACAAGGGTGACGAGCAGATTTTATACTGCACTTTTGCAAGCCTTGGTTTACATTGCTTAGTTGTGCATGTACATTGAAACATTTTACAGACCTCTTCAGGCAGATGCCCTTTTAACATTTCATTTTCAGTATTTTCAATAGAAAGTTGAATTTTAGGCTTAGCTAACTAGTCAGTTGTTAGACTTGGGGATTTTTTTATCTTTTAAACCAAGCAAATCACTAATGTTGGTTTGTGACATTCTTATTCATACTTAATAATTTTGTTAACTATGATAACACCTATCAAAATACATTTGAGAATATGAAGTGTATTCAGTACAAGCTCTGGTAACTTATTTCTCTGTATATTGAAGCCTTTTTTATAAAAAATGATCTGTGTACTAAATGAGGTTGGATTGCTGAAGGTTTAACCAGTATTAAAATGCTCGTGAGTACTGAAGGGAATTCCTGATAAGAAATTAATGTAAGCATTTGTTTACATCCCGTTCTGCTTCAGTGTATTCCTAATTAAAAGGTTCATTTTATGGTTTCTTCTCTGCCTACAGACTTTATGTTATGCTCAAATAAAAATACACAAAATATGCAGCCAAGTAACGTTTCATTGGACAACTGCAGAAATATGGGTTTGATTCATGAGTTCGGGTGATTCACGAGTTCTGCGATTCATGCCAGGGCAGCTGATGAACCCTTACTGTTCGTGCTCGGAAAAGCTGTTGGTCCTGCCAGCTGTGTTTTTGATAGTTTCCCACCAAATCTCTTTTTCTGGAAATGCAGATATTTCGGCCTGAGGCCTTGGCATCCTCTAGGAGGAATGCTAAGCTCTCATGAAAACATCTGTGTGAATACTTTCATTTGTTCGTTCCTTAGCAAGAGAGAGCAAGACAGCTTGAACCCTCAGGAGATGCCAGTGGGACCCCATCCACCCATACCAGCAAAACCACATACACACAGAAGGGGGTCAGCCCAGACAGTTGTCAAGCAGTGAAAGAGAGGGGGGTTTTTCACAGGATGCATTTATCCATGCTGTAGTTTTTTGTGTGGATCAAAGGGCGTAGGGTTTTTGAAATCCAAGCCTACATTTTGGTAGGTGTTGCAGGCACTGGGTTGATACAACAGTAGTTTAAAGAAGTCCTTCGGTTTTTAGGAGAGTCAAATCAGTGATGCAGTAGCCCACAGCAGGTACAGATCCAAAGTCATAAATTTAAACCTACTGCTAAAATCTCTACTTTTTTGAGTTTTCTTCTGTGAAAAGAAGTTCCTGGAGTCCCATCAATCCAAGTCGGAAAATGACTGGTTTTGATGTGTCTTTTGCTCTTGCTTAGCCCACACTGAGGGTGCAGCAGAGAGCAGGTATCGGGGCCAGTGATGGCACCTTGACAGCATGCTGCAGAGCACACGTGATGACGCTGAGTCCCATGCTGACCATCAGCATCTTTGCAAGCCCTGGGATAAGTAACGGCTCTGTTTTCTTGTTTGAGATGTTTTTCCTCTTTTCCTTTATGTTCTGTGATGGAAAGTTTCTTCCATCAGTTAAGGAGCGTTTTAGAGTCACATGGCGGAGACCAATGGTTTACACCCACCGCACCCCTAGACTTCTGTCTGTTTGAGCTGCTCTTTGTGTGGGATGGAGAATGTTACTATAGCTGATGAGGCTGTGTAGGATCTTTCCTCGCATTTTAAAGGACGTTGGATACTTCACTGAAAAGTTCCACACCATCAGTTGAGCTACTTTCTTTTATGTTGGTGTGGCTTTGACCGTGATTTTTATTGCCTATGGATACAGTTCTTTTCCCACTGCAAGCAGAAATGAATAGAAATCATTAACAGTAAAACAAGCTTTATCATAAAGTGCTAAAACAAATGAAGACATCTTGTCAGGATGTTGGTGATAACAGTGTGGTTTCCTAGGCATGATTTGTAATTGCAATGAACAGTGATGCTACTCGCCGCTTTGCTTTGCTTTAAAGTGCAGTTGCATCCTCCTGGCTTGACTAGTTAAGAGAAAACTCACTCCATATTCAGCTGTAATCTTGTGTGCACAGGGGTCTCTGTAGAGTATCTCACAGGTCATGCCAGTTTGCAGCTCAGGTGACAGTCTGCAGCTGAGCTAATTCTTCTACAGCTTCTTCTGCTTATAAAACAGCCCTCTGCAGATTGTGAGAAACTCTAGGAAAGGAAGAATTTTCTACTGATATTTCAAGAAAAGGGAAAAGTTAGAATTTCTGTGGTTGTGTGCTACACAGCGGTGTAGATTGACTTCATCTCTAGCAGGGAGGCAATGAGCTATATTGTGACTCTTTGCAAGAGGTTGTTGCATTCCATGTTGCTGGGTCCACACTGAAATGATCTCAGGGAAAACAAAGATGGGTGACATCTCTCCCCGTTGCCATGCTTTCATGCCATGAGTAGTTTCCTTTCTCTATGTAGTATAGCCTGTCAGAAGGGTAAACTTCTGACAGAAGAGAGAAGTAGCTTTCCTGCAAGCATTGGCAAAGGACCTAGTGGATGGCTGATCTCTGTGTGTACCTGCACAAGATACAGGGCAATCACGGTTTGTGAGCAGACAGCCCATCATTCATTCTGCCCTTTTTATAAATATGCATATTTATATTGCATGTGTAAATAATGCCAGGATATGTTGCCTGTGCATGATGTATGTAACTCTGCAGGGCAGGGTAGGGGACAGATACTAAGGCTACTTAATGGGCCTTCGTAATTTAACAACCGTTAGTGTATCTGCCCGTCAAACATTTTTGATTCTGTGATTCAGTGTAACTGATGTGTTTATTTCCAGTGCTCCTCACAGGCACAGCTTAGGCCAAGTACAAGTTGAATAACCTTCAGGAGAGCTGTGCTGTCCTTCTGTCGGCCGCTGTCTTTGAAAATTGCCTGCAGAGTTAGTGAGCAGGAACAGTTAAGATTTACAAACAATGATGAAGCTTGTCATGCATCTTTCACCATTCATCATCTGGGTGCCGTGGCTGGGCGGTGAAGTGTTCTTCATAAAAACCAGCTCAGTGTGAAATACACCTCGCAGCAATGTTTACTGCTCTGAAACTCGTCAGCAGCCCTTTATAGTAAATCCAGATTGCGATGTGACATTACAGTATATCATTGCAGAGCGTGCTGGGGTTTACACTAGGAATGAGTGCAGTTCACACCAGATGAGATGTCGAAATTGAGTTATGTAGGAATTTGGCTGTTATATGGGGATAGCTTTTGTTTTCTGAGGACTGAAAGTTAGCTTTATATATATAATATATATAATCTACACATACCTGCACTTGTGTGTGGGTGCCTATATCGATATACAGGTATATATACATGGATATATGGATACACTCATGCTGTGTGCACAGTCTATATACAAACACTGTGTATGGTCAAATACAGACTTCTCTGACAAGACTGTCTTATTTTTATGCTGTTTCTTAGAAGTATTTTGGTATTTTGCTGAAGTGCTGTGTTTCAGCATTAGAGGATCGAATTTGCATGATTCCTGGCTCGAAATACAGAGTGCAAATTTGTCTGGGGGCTTTTTCGTTTATGTTAATCGGTGGTATTGTAGGGTTACCATAACAGTTGCTGACATTGAATTTCTCAGCAGCAAAACCAGGGGACCTGTGAGATGAATATGTTATGTGCAGCTGGTGTGCTGCCTTTGAGAGAATGGGGCTGCATGTGAGTGCACCCTGCGAGCAGTGGAGCTACAGTGAGGCAGAGGGCTACGGTAGCAGCTCAGCTGGAGAAAGTTACTTCTGAGATTATATAGCTGGTTGGTAACCACTGAAAGAGCGCTAAGACCCTTGCTGGATTTTGGTTTGGGTGGTTTTTTTGTTGTTTTTTTTTTTTAGTGATTGTCTCCCACAGCTTACAAACTGCAACTTTGAGCAGAATATTTGGGAAGAATTCACCCAGAAACCATAAAATGCAGAAACTACAAAACTTAGTGATATATCTTGCTGTAAGGGGGAATGGCAAATGTTCTCCTGCTCGTTGAAGTCCCTTCTGCTACAGGATGGACACAAGGTTACTGAAAATAAGATAAAATAGTAGGTGCCTTTGTCTAATTACGTAAGTAGGAAGTCAGTGCAAAATATTACCAAGGCACTTTGTGTATGAGTAAGTTGAGGCTGAGTCTTTGGAGATGAATCTGCTGTCTTGTGCATCTGGTAGTATAAGAGATATCCCTAGAGTTAAACAGTAATAGCTGCAGGAAGCAGGAAGCACAGTGTGTCGATTGGCCTATAGACAAAGGACTGTAACAGGCTTCTATGAAAGTTAGGTGCTTTATTTGCAGTTAACTGATTAAATTAAAGATTGGAGATAGACCAGCAAAGTGTTTAAAGTCCTTCCTGTTGTGTTGTTGTTTCAGTGCTATACTGCAGAACTTGGAAATGAAGTTATATTTCACTGTCTTCAGTGTTGTGATTGCTTTGTATTTGAAACAACTCTTCACTTAAGTCTTCTAGTTTTATTATTGCCTGGCTTTTCAAACAGAGAGAGAAGTGGGATATTGGAAGTACTGTTATAGATTTAGATTTCTGAAACCCATGCTCAGGTATTAAATATAGCTCAGAAGTGGAAGGAGTGGGACTGCAGATGGTACTATGAGAGAGGAGAGATAACTATACTTCATGTGTCCTCCTTGGCTGTTTCCAGCTTCTGTAGTTATTTTTGCTTTGAGTGCTAACCTCCCTGTGAAATCATACTTCTCTAGCTCAGAACAGTTTCCACGAATGTGTTTATTGTTGCTGGTTTAATTTAGTTGATTTATTATGTATTTTTTAAAAAACAAACCACTACTCAATCTGCTGCAGGCATTACAGATCCACTAATCACGTAGATATAGGGGCTTCCAGGCATACAAATAGCTTTTACATTTTTTATACTCATAATTAGTTTAATGATACAATATTAATCTCACCTATTACTTCACTAAGGCTTTAAAGGATCCAGTGATGTTCCTTAGGGATGGTGGGGGTGGGGGCAAGAGGATAGAAGTGTTAAGCATTTTTTTTTTTACTTTTTACTTTTTTTTTGAGAGGGGAAGGTTTGGACATCTTTTATGTTACTCTTGTGGTTTGAATTAGAGGGATGGAGAGTAAAGCTGTCACTTACAATGTAGTGGTTTCAGGTGCCAAAATGTTGCATATAAAATCAAAAGGACTTATTTCTACACAACCTGGACTGCTTTATGTACTTGTTCGATTTCCAGTAACTTTCCTAAGCTGCAGTCTTCAGATATGTATAGTAAGAGGTGGCTTGACATAGCAATGCTGTAATAGCCTTAGGAAGGTTGATATATATACCCAAGGCATATATACTCAAAACACTATTGTAGAGCTTGTCATTTAATTTCCTGTTCTTGCAGGTGTCTCATTCCTCTTGTGGTATCTGCTGTATGTAGATTTAAAGAGAATTCAGGAGTTAGGGCAGAAATTTGGAAAAACGCTCCAGAAAGGTACCACACTGGTAGTGTATAGTGCAGTGCTTGCATGCAGTTGTTGCAGTTCAGACATCTCAAAATTTAAGTTAAATTGGTAAGTGCTAGTCTGGACCAAGGGAAAAAAAAAACCACTAACCTCTTGGATGTCAGGTTAAATCACTTAATTTTATGTTGCTTTCCCACATACATACAAAGGTCTTCTGGTGGGGGTGGCATTTTGTTACAATGACCCTGTAGCATGTCTGTAAAGCACTGTGAAAAAGAGTCCAGGAGGAAATTGCTCAGAATAAGGGAAAAAAAACCACACCACAAATAAGCTAACAGCATGTTGGCTGATTATAATGACTGTCTTACAGCATCCAGGAGTTGTCAATCATACTTTAATGTTTATAGAAGTGAAAAGTCAATGTGTAGTTGTTTAATTTGACATGACTCTCAGGTTGAGAAAGTGTAATCGCTGGAGGGGACAGTTAAGTAGCTGTTCTCCTTGTCAGCCTGTCTCGCTCTGACTACTGCACTAAACGCTTTCCTGATGAGCGATAGATTTGGTTAAATACCAGGATAATTGCTAGCTACAGCATCCAGCACTCTTTTAATGCCTTGTACTACATCTGTATTAGCTCTTGCCTAAGGCTGTTTGTGGTTTCTGCAGGGAAGACGGCATGTATGTTCAATTACAGTGTTCTCCCTCGGGCTTTGAAGGGCAATTGTTGCAGAGCTAAATAGCCTGTAATAAATTATATTTCATTTCTTCCAAACCTGTTGAAGTAGATCAGACATGCAAGTGTTATAGCTGCTCTCTGCTTTTAAGTTACTTTTTGTTAGTCTGCTGTACAGAGAATACACAAAGAACTGCGTAAACAAAGTGTAGTTTCACCTGAAAAATAGGAAAATATCAGACTTGTCTTGCTATGCTGGTGCAAAATCAGTGAACTTGTTTTGCATGCTATTTATTTATGCTTCCCCTTGCCACTTCCGCACATGTAAATAAGGTTATGGTACAAATGCATATTTGTGCTCCTTTTGTATTATCAGAACAGGAGAGGGACTCTGCTCTCCCCTTTGTAATTAGGAAAGTGTCAGCACATTAACCTTTTAGTGCTGTTGGTGTTTTAAGGAGAAGACTTGAGGTGGCTTGGTGATTTCTACTGGGGTGGGTGCTCGCTGGTCCTGGTGTGCAGTCACACTGCTTGTTTGCAGACCGTGTCCCTGTGGCATCACAGCGCATGCACAGTGGGATGGCGTTGAGGGACGTGCCAGCAGCTGCCTAATACCTCTCTGCAGCATATCTGCTACAGAAGAGTCTACCACGCTTGGCACCTTCAGTTATTACAATGAGAAAAACATAAAGCATCTGAGCACAGAAGAGAATATTACAGATGACTTCAAATGCATTTGAAATGAAGTTGTTGGAGGGCAGCATTTATTTTTTAAATATACTTATCTTAAAAATATGGAAAGATCTGGAGATGCGTTTTGAAGTATCTTCAAAATTGAGCATGTTGTTGAGATTCATTTTAATACATGGTCCTTAAAGAGTGGATGCCAAGTTAACCATGGAGTACTCCCTGTAGATCATTTAGAAATAAAACAAAAATAGGAGTTTGTTTCTTCTTTAAGATTGACATTTAACATCTTTGCATTTATTTCCTTCTTTTTTTTGTATTTTACGATGCCAGTTTTAAAGCCTCATGCCTGATGGTTATCTCACAGTGCCTGTTAAATCATTTAAGCATTCCAAGTAGGTTTGCGTAAGGTCTGAATCACACCCCATGTGCTGTGGGTAGCATGTTTGTTGCACCGAGCATGGTGCTAATAATGTCTTAAGTTACTGAAAGTAAAAGAATGCGTGTAGTCCAGTTTGTCACTGGTTGTGTTTCCTTTCTGGACATGAAAGAAAAAGAAAAATCAATGATCTCTTTCTCCTGTTCATTTATCAATCATTTTCCCTTTCAAGTTCTGTCTCAGAGCAGCTGCAGACACTGCAAAGAGTGTTTTATTTTCCCACCCTGAAACAACTGTTTACACTACATTTTTTAGTACATTTTTGTATTAGCTTTTGGCTATATGAAAGACGTTTTGATAAATTTCAGTCTGAGCCAGATTTGAGCTAGCCTGTATACTCTTAAATGCAGTTTAAAACCTCCTAAATAATAAAAATCATGACCTTGCTTATCTCAGCCCTTGCTGTCCCCTCTCTTGGATAAATATGAACTTCTAGTTCATAAAGCTATCTCTACCAGCTGTGTCAAACACATCCTGCCCCTCCTTTTCTCCGAGTCACGTTTGTTTCCAGGAACTTCAGTTTTGTGGATTGAGTCCCTGATTTTTCCAAAGCATAAATGCTACATGTCAATTTGTGCAAACAGCCTGTGCAGAAGTTAAATGACACTGGCTGGTTGGGAAGTGACTGTTGTATTGCTGTTATGAGCATACTTCTGCAGGGACTAACCCAAATGAAGCTGCAACTGCCTAAACTGTGGTTAGAAAAGAGCGAGGAGAAAGGAATTTATGTTGGCTGCTGGTTTGACATGAATTACCCCTCCTTAACTCTGGGGCTGACCTCTGTACCTCTGAGTTTTAACTGTCCAGTTTGGATCAGTTCTCTACTTTTCTTGCTGCATTCAGCTGCTGTGCCTGTCAGCTGCATATATGGAGGGAGATAGAGGTGCCTGTCTGCCCTATCCTCCGAGGAAGGGAAAAAGCCTGCCTTGACCCTGAACTGCACCAGGTACTTGGTTATTCTGCGTAGTGCAAGCTCCTGCAGTCCTGCCCTCTCCCCGCTTCACTGCCCCATGTTTGCGGTAAATTGCAGCAAGGCTGTATGATGCAGCAGAGGATGAGCTCCATTTCTTGCTTCCTTTCTCCCCTCCCTGACTTGCCCGTACAGCATTGAATCAGTTTTATATTGACCAGAGTTGAATTCAGTACTGTTGAAATTAACAGGGGTTGTGTTGGAGCGGTCCCCTTGAAAACAGTCAATTTTAGAAACAGCCACCACTGTCTGGCAACAGATGACAATAATAAAATTCAGATCTACTTATTTATCTTAGAACTTTTCAGCCATTTAAGTATGGTTGAAATTCCTGACTTAAGACAGTGGAAAGGAAAGCACACATTGAAAATTAAGTCAGATACACTTGGGCCCACTCCAGTAGCCTTAATAAGGAAAGGCCACTGAAATAACGTAGTACCGTTGTACAATGCTAAAACAACAAAGGTTTTTAGGCCCTATCAGCCCTCAGCTTGAAGACTATTCACTGTATCTCAGGGGAGTTTGATTATTCGTAGCAAGGCTGCTGCTGTCAGGATCCTGAAGAAAGTGCTGGATGCTGATGGGTTGACCCACCAGGTTGTGTTACTACAGCTGTAGGAAGTTAGCAGGAGCTTCTGGGTGCCGCTGTGTGCTTCTACTGCTTGCACATGGTCAGCTAGAGGCTGGCCGTTCTTCACCTCAGAACAGCCTCCACACCACACCAGTTTCACAGATTGCGTTTAGTACTGCTATTGTGTTCATGTAAATAAATATAAATACAACTCAGCAGGTCTGTCGCATGCCTAATGTTGTGTGAAACTTCATTTAACATATTTGACTACCTCAAAAACGTTTTGTGTTTGGGTTTTGTCTCTATTTTCTCAAGTATGATGACTTACTGCAGCAAGGTTCCTAAACTTCAGAGGGCATAAATCTCACTTTAAGATAAGTAGCGACATTTTTACTCTGTTCATGCATATAGCCATCTTGTGATGCATATTTCAACAGTACTTGTTGAACCATTTTACTGCAAATCTACTTGACTTGCATCCAAAGCAAAGTTAAAATTAAAAATGGTAATGCTGTGGTAGTATTAAATTACTTTAAAACCTTCTGGGCTTTTTAAATTGCAGATTCACATAAATTGTAAGCTGAAAATGTTAAGGCATCTTCTTTCTTCCCTCTTGTTCAGTTTTGAGTACAGTTGCTGGTGAATACAGGCTTGCTCATGCTGAAGTCAGTAACAAACCTCCTGCTGCTTTTGATAGTATGGTAGGAATTGCAGGTGCTTATTTTCTTTCTTTCCAGCAGGGAATCTTGCACTAATAAGAGTGTTAAACCAAAACTAATCTCTTCTTTGCAAGTGAAAAATTTATTGTATCTGCCATAACAGGAAACTTTCATTAGACTTAGCATTTTCTGTGATTATTTAGTAACCTCTTCATTTTCAAAGCTTACAAAATATATAATACGGCACTTTTGCACTGAGCCAATAGTTTATAAAATTAAGACTGCCATTAATCCTGAAAGAGCTGATGGCATGGTTATGAGCTATATAGTTACTCTTTGAGCATTATGACAACAGGAATGGATTTTATCCTCATTTTATGGATTGAAAGTGACACTGGCAGCAATAAAAATGTAAAGAGGAGTGACCAATATTAACATTTATTACATTCATTTGTCTAGTCCTTGTGTTGCACAAACTGTGATACCCTCTTTTTTTTCGTGATATTCTGCTAAGATTAGCAGCTTTTCTGAAAGGCAGGAAAGTAGTGACATTCACCCAAATAGTGTTGTGTTTCAATTTTTGTGCTGAATACCAGAATGTTATATGCAATTATTAAAGCTCTTCGCATCCTATTTTCTTTCTTTAGTATAGCTACATAGGGGAGAAACTTTTTTTGGTCTCTTCGCATATTCTGCTGCTTTATATTATTATCCTGAACCTTGAGCACGCTCTTCCCTTTGAAATGACCATTGCTTTTCAAAAAACATTTTCTTGCCACAGTTATTGAAAATGGCAATGCATTTTCTATGTAGGACAACTGATGCTTATAGAGGTAATTATTCACAAGGAACTTCTTGTTCAGATGGGTTTTACATATCTATGCCAAGCAAAACAAAGACAGCTGGACTGTAGCAATGGCCAGAAGTGGATGAGAAGTCAAGAGTCACTGGCTGTCTGCTGTGTTGCAGTACTGATAAATGATGTGTGTGAGGTCTTTCCTTGAAGCAGAGAGCAGCCTTCTGTCCATTCATTCTCGTATGCTGCTGCATAACAGTGATGTTAAGCATGTGTGACTACATTGCCACTAGTTAACAGCAACTGGAGACGCCTGTTTCACTCGTCGTTGTGTGACATTGGTGGGTTAGGTATTGTTGTGGATGTATGGGAAAGCCTGCATCATTAGCGTAGGAGAGGATGCAGACTGGAGAGAAGATGAGACAGTAAACAGCCTCATTACAGTTCGCATGAGGTCCTCAAATTATACCTGAGGGGACTGTAGGGTGGAGAGAGACAATCCCATATTCTCTGCTTTAGAGCTGACTGGAAATTTTTCTGACAAAAAATTTTTGCTCTGGAAAAAAATCCGGCCCATTGGTCATTTTTGCTAAAATCATGTTTCTGTAAAGTCACAGGGGAGTAAGTGGAGGATTCAGCTGGACCACCTGCCTTCTTTCCTCAACAGGCTCAAATGGAGGGTGAGGCTTGTGCCTAGATTTGGAGTTGGTAGGCAGTCTGTTGCTGTATTTGCCTTGCCATCAGAGGCTGCCACCTGTTCACGTGGCAGTGTGGCTTCTGACTCAAATCTGTGGAATGGTTTATTTTCTTTTTAACAGGGAAAAAAAAAACCTTTTTTTTTTTTTTCAAAAAATGCTGTTTGTTTCATGGATCTGACTTTGAGGGTGGCCATGCAGGGAGCGCGTGGAGCATTGAGATCCCTGCGTTGCTGCTGCTCCCAGCAGTGGGAGACCCTAGAGAGTCCCAAGCCTCTTGACAAAGCAAGTTTTTGCAAAACAAGTCCTGGCAGGATGAAATGCCCAGAATAGCCATCTGGGCATGTGCACCAGCAGCTGGCAAGATAATTAAGTGTTTCTCACAAGAAATTCTTCATACTTATGTGTGTTATAATCTTGTTGTTAGAACAGTTTTTAATTATTACATTAATAAGAAAAACAGTCCAAAAAGTGGATTTGAAGTCCATTGTTTTCTTAGAATTCACTCTATCTTTTGCCAGTCTTTTGAATACAGCACACCAGGAACATTTTTTTTTTCATGGAGAATCAAGTCTCTGATGTTGTGTGTGGAGTAGGGAAGTTGCATTGGACCTCCAGGGAATAAAGAGATGAAATGTCCCAGCTTTGTCAGAGCGTTGTTACACGATGAAGCAAATAGTTTCATTCCTCTGAGATTCCTTGGTGCATCTGAGCTGGTGGCAGTTCTCCAAATACACACATCGCTCACAGCCACTTTTTTATATACCTTTTGTGGAAGTTGATGCCTCCTCATGTGTTTGCGTGGCTGCTCTCTGATCTTGAAATGGTTTGGGTTTGCTATTCCTTTTTTCCAGAGAAACTCCTTTCAAAAGCATTGTCTGTTTGTTGGCCTCCGGTTCAGCGTACAGCGTACAAACTGTTGGGTTTGCCTTGCAGTGATGGGCTATAAATGTCTGAGGGAAGTAGGAATTTCCAAAAGTGGGTCTGCTGGTAGTCATAACATAGAGTCACAGCCTGAAGGGAGAGGCGTGGGCATCTTTTCAGTACTAGCAGTGTGAAATCAAATAGTCTTTGTGTTTAGCAGCAGAATTGGTTCACCAGTGCAATCCTCTGTGTTGCTGCACAAATGTGTGCACAGGATAGTGAAGGGTTTAAATAAGTGATTAGACAGTGGTAGGGAAGGAAAAGAGAGATGCTTTTGGTATTTCATTGTGATGCTTATTTCTTGTAGTGTTACTGCTAGGTCAAAAATAACTCAGATCTATGACCTCATCTCAGCTCTTTTGTGATGTTCAGGTCATTGTGCTTCTGTTATCACACAGAATGTTTACACTTAGGGATGACCCAAAAAACTCTCAACAGAAGTGGACATTTTACCTTGTTACCTAACAATGGAAATGTTTGCTTTACATTGCAATGTCCTGTTCCTGGAGAACATTTCACTTCATGTCTTCTAAAATGGAAAACGTCTGTGTGAAACTGTTAAAATCGTGTCTCCCTGGGGCAAGAACTAGCATCAGGGTTCCTGGCAGTGGAATATAAACCAGGGAGATTTCTGTGGAGTTCTACTGATCTATACCTTGCTAAGACCCATCTTGGACAGCTGATTGTGCAGCCATGGCTTAGTGCCATCAAGTTAAGCACGGAATATAACACTGGTAATGACAGAAAGTGATGTCTGTCAGTACTGCTCTGTTCTGGATTGTGTCTGCAAGAATGTAGGGCAGTTGCTTTGAAATGGATTGGTATAGTTTCAAGGTAGATTTTGGAGTATCAAAAAAAAACCCCTGTGCTTCCCAAATGTTGTCATTGCATCCTCTCTCTCTTAACTGGTGGTGGCTGAGAAGTGGAAGGCCTTGTTTGATTGTTTGACATATTATTATAAGAGAATTTCAAGCCAGAGGTGTCGGAGTTCAACAAGAGGATATTTTCTTCAGCTTCTGGTTTCTAATTACATCAGTTATAGCCTTGCCTTCTTAGCTAAAAGTACAAGCATGAACTGGAAAAGCATGAGATAATCTGTGGTAAAGCACGTTTTATCCCAAGTTCCTAGTGCCAAGAATTAATGCTATTTGAAAACACACAATGAATGTGGCGTACTGGGGGCATCCAAGATAATCCTAGTTGCTTTAAATGTTAGTGAGAAGGGTAGGTGTTTGAGAAGGGGTAAAGGGCTCTGCTGTGAAATAGTATATCTGTGTTAAGAGGCACAGATAGGGTATGTTTTCGGTTGCAGACCCTTAAACTTGTTTTTTTTTTTTGCATTGAAACGCAGCACTGCTTGTTGCTCTTGAAATTTCTTGTTAGCAGAAAAATGTCCATGGACATATGTTTCCAGAACTGGACTGTTTGCCCTTGTGTTAATTCCATGCAAAGCAGGGAAAGAGCAGCACTCTCATTTTCTCAAAAGTTGCTCTGTGTTACAGTCAGCACAGAACAGTCCACAGTGTATTGATCAAAGCAAAAATCGCAAAGACATTGTGGGTGGTGTGCTTAACACTAAATGGAGGTCAGCTTTAAGGCATATCTCTGGCTGAGTTTCCATAGCCCCTTGTTATTCTTTGATATCTGCCTCCTTGTTTAGACTAGTGTCTTGTCATACTCTCTGCTGTGCATAGCACTGCTTCTAAGTGTGTGCCCATGCTCCGCTGCAGTGACCAGCTGCAGCAACCAGAAACCATCTGGCTTCAAATGGGCTTCCAGAATTTGTCCTGGTAGAAGCCATCACCTTGTCTAGGTATGTGATGAGGCTTGAGGGATGAGAGGAGAAGAACATTTTTACACAAACATTTTTACATTTACAAAACATTTTTAGCACTTTTATGCACTTACAGGTGTTGATAGGAATTCTCAGTCAACAGGAACCATCTCATCTTAGCATTCATCCTAAGCAAGAATGATGTGAGGAAGCAATATGAGCAGCGGAATGGTAGGGTGCCATCTACTTGGGTGGAAGCTGGGCAGTGTTTTCAAATTGAATTTCACCCACGGTATTTCCAGGCCACCAAGCCAGCCTTTGTTCAGAGCTGGTCGCTCCACTGTATCTGGTAACAGCAGCAAAAGACTGGTGCCAGTCCTTAAGGTGGAAACCTGTGCAAAGTGCCAACACCATTCTCTCTCGTTCCACCGTTCAGGCAGGTAGCATAGCTTGCTTCTTGGTTTGACTGCCACCAGTTTTCCAAGCCTGTTTTTTGAGACACTTCATGTAGTATCTGTAGAGGCTGAAGTGGAAGTTTATTGCTTGCTTGGACAGCACCATTACCAATGGTATTTGCAAAAGGACAATGCTTTCGCTGTAGAGGAGAAGGCACTATGAAGAGCAGTACCTCTTCACCCTCATGCCAAAAAGCTAGGCACACTTCAGTAACGATCAGGTGTGCTGGAGCTGACAGTGGCAGTCTGGTTGTGCTCCCCTTTGTCCTGCACGCATGGTTGTGCTTGCACACATATCTGTGCACACCAGGAAGAAGTGTGAGCCTTAGCAGCCTATGGGACTGGCATACTTACTTTCATTTTCCTTGAAACAGAAGGTGAAGGAGTTTTAAAAAATTGATTGTACCTTTCAACTTTGAATCTTTAAAAATCACTCCTTATTGAGAGTTTAATAGTTTTAAAATGTAAACTCGGGGAAAATATTTACTTTTCAAGCATGAATATCCTTATGCTTTCTCACATCACTGAAAGTGTATTACTCTTTCAGTCCATTAAATTCCAGGGATCACTCATGTTAAAAGTCAGTGCAGTTTCCAGTATCAGAAGATATAAGGTTTTCTGTTTATGGTTGGAATCCCTTCTCACCTTTTTTCTTGTGTGATATTAGCTGAAAATTTTTCAGATTCGTATAGCTCAAAAGTATTCAGATGATTTCCCAAGGGTAAAAGGTAATTAGATCAAGTAATGGTCTTTAAAAACTGTCACAGACCCAATTCTGGTACTGTTATTTACACAGATAAGGGCTGTGTAACAACAGTGGGAGGATCAGCCGCAAGCCTCAAACAGATGAAACTCATAGAGTTAAATCAAAAAGAACATGGGATTTTTTTTCTTTGAACTTGGAACTACAGTTTATTGCTGTGTGATTAACACTGGAACAGAATTGCTCATTTCCTTTTTGCTGCCTTTTTACAGCTTCAAGTCCCAATCCAAGTATCTTGCTCTTATTATCAGCACTACACCTACCCACTGCTCCTTGCTTGAAATGAAGTCTATCAAACTTAGCAAGGCAGTTTTAGATGGAGGAGTAAGGCTGTTGTCTGCTAGAGATATCATCTCATTAGTGACAGGTTGATTTTAAAATCTTATGTGGTTGAAGTTACATACTCTTATGCCCATTAAGACACTAGCATATATAGCCCAAATTGCCTGACCATCAAGACAGTGATCGATTTGGAAGTCAGTGGAAAAACAACCCGTTAATTTATATCAGTGCTTCAGACCATGAGACATTATGTGAGACCAACCAGTTGTTGACTGGAAGTGTTCCCATGTAATGACACTTCCCATTTGCAGTTTAATCAGAATGTCTCATGCACCATGAGAAATGCAGGAAGATTGGTGGAGCTCCACTGATCCAGAATACTTAGGAGCCACTGCTTGAGGTGTTAGGAAATAGATGTCGGTGTGTCTGTCTCCCAACAAAAGTTGCCCTCTGTCATTTTCTAGTTTCATAATGAATTAATGCAGAGTTGCTGGAAAAACAGATAATAAAAATAAAATGGCAGTTTCACTGTTGCAGAGTTTTGGCATCTGTGCTGTGGCATGTTGGGTGGGTTTTCTGTTGGATTCTTTCCATTTAGAAGAAAAACTTTCTGTAAGTTTTTCTTAGAGATGTATAGATCTTCATATTAAAAAATGGACCTTTCCATCACTCCAGGCACATGCACACTAAAAATATTTACACATCCTTAAATAAGCCTTTTGCCCATTTGGCTATTCACGAGTAAACAAAAAAAATTTCCCCTTTCAACCCCAATCGCTTTCTTCATATTTCCACCTCCAGAACCTGGGAACACAGAGATTCCTTATGGCATATCCTAAATCTTAACACATTGGGCTTCGCTAGTTAGAACAGAACAGGATTTCAGAATCAGAGCTGAGTCCTTGAACCAGCCAGCCCTGTTGGAGGCGCCCTACTGTTTGTTACTATGTAATGCAAGGTACCTCATGGAGAAAGAGATGACTACTGATGCCAGACATGGCCTGATACAGCCAAAGTTTGTTGGCCGGCAAAAGATAAACCACTGAATGACCTCTGAAGAGCTTAGTTTCTCATTTTCCCAGTGATGCGACCCAGATGGCTGCTCTTTACTTTCCTTGAGTTCCATTTGATTTCCGTGACTGTGAAAGTCAAGCATGGCCTGTTTTTTTTTGTTGAGCTTCAGAT